>JAXQQM020088296.1:0-325938 GCA_034641835.2 Pinus albicaulis | reverse complement strand
ACGATTATGGACAACCAAATATGCCAACAATAGGCCGCTAGAAGATCTTATCCGTCTTATTCCTGAGGACTCTGAATCTCTCATCTAGAATGCGGCCAAGCAACACAGGGCTATCATCCAAGAGCATAGTTTCTGGGAAATTAGATCAGGAGCCTTTGCTTGCTTCTGGGCGGACTCATGGCAGCAGTTACCCAAATTGGTGGACCTCTTCCACATACCCAGATGGAAAGCTGCACTACAAGCTCAAGTGAACAATCAGGTAAATTCCTTCTGGAAAACTCCTTCTATCTCTGGATATCGTCAATGGCTTCCAGCTGCTCAATGGCAGGAGAACTGGTAGGAGGAACTATATGAGGAGATTGAAAATGAACTAAGCAAAAGGAAAATCAGATGCACAGAAGATCTGGACATTCTTCGATGGGGCCACACTACTCAAGGTACTTTCTCCACCCAGGAAGCTTACTGTTTTCTCTTTTCTGCTATTCAGGACCCCCAGGATATGATATGGACCCAAATCTAGAGACCGGGCATCTGGCCTACAATCTCTACCTTTCTTTGGCTACTCAGCAAGAAAAGGATTCTCACTTGGGACAATCTCCTCAAGAGTGGCTTCATAGGCCCTTCAAGATGTCCCAATTGTCTACAGCATGCAGAAACCATCTCACATCTAATGGACACTTGCTCGCTGGCTAACAACTTATGGGATAATATAGCCATCCGGTGCAAAAGAACTCGAAGAATCAAAGGAGACATTTCTAATACAATCAGACATTGGCCTACTTACCCCTTCAATAACAAGCTTCTCAACACTCTCTGGACCCTCCTTCCTAAGTTCCTTATTTGGTCGGTTTGGAAGGAAAGGAACAGACGTATCTTCAAAAATAAAATCACTCCTTTGGATTCTTTCTGGACCAATCTCTACATCAACCTTCAAGGGACTTTGGCCCTGCACCATTGGCAAGACTCAGACATTCCAATTCAACCTCCAGAAAGCATTATTTGGGCGAATTGGAACCTTTCCATCCCCAATCACCACATGGATATCTGGTCTCCCTTAGGCCATCCAGATTCGCCCAGCTCCTGGAATCCCCCAACTCGTGGTCTGATCAAGATGAATTTTTATGGAGCCTCTAAAGGCAATCCTGGTGCAGCTGGTTTTGGTGGTATATTTAGAGACTCAACAGGGACCCCCTTAGTCATCTTCTTTGGCTCTATAGGGTGGGATTCAAACAATTCTACAGAATTGGAAGGCATTTTGCAGGGGCTCTACCTCGCCCAGGAGCATAACTTCTTCCCCCTAGAAGTGGAAGGAGACTCTCAAATTATCATCAATGTTGCCACTCATCTCCTCTCGGGAGCTTCTGCTTCCAAGTTGTCTAGGAGTTGGCGTGTTGCAGCAAGATTTGATCAAATTGAGCAATGGCTTCAGACTCAACGAGGCATCTCCTTCAAGCATGTTAGATGCTCAGCTAACAAGGTAGCGAATCTCCTAGCCAATAAAGGAGTTGAGCAAGGTCTATCTCTCTTTTCTGGTCCCCTCTCCAGTATCAATGATGCTTCTCTCATTTAGGAATGCACTCAACTGGTGCAAAATGAAGCTACGCCGCCGAATGCGGGTGCTTAAATTGATAAGAGAGGTGGCGGCTCCACAACGTGGCACATGGCCTAGCTACATGCCCACGCATGGTTCCCGTCCTGTAGCTAATAAATCCTCCAGCTGCTCGCCTCACGCCATCACTGTTATCTCTACCTCCTACTTTAATGTTTGTCCGGTCCGCAAGCCTGCGAGCTACTTCATGGCGCCTCTCCCCTCTCCGATGTCATTCGCCTCCTGTAGCCTCAGTCTCTTGGCTCTCTCTGCTTATTGCTCCTCTGCAACCTTCAAGATCCTCTATGACATTCATTCTCAGCTTGCCTCGCCGCCTCTACACACCAGCCACCCCACTGCCTCTCCCCTTGCTCACGCTCATTCCTTCTCAAGCATGCTGCAGAGGCACAAGATGAGATGTCGTCGAGGCCATGGCAGAGGCCATTCCTCACGTCTGCCCATTTCAATCCATGAAGACAGTCGCTCCCCTCCTCCTGAGGATAATTCGTATCAGTTTCATTACGACAGCACCTTGGACCGCCCTCGGGTCACTGCCACCCTCACTGTGAGCTTTCAGGAAATGCCATCTAGCTCTGCTGGCTTTGGTTCAAGAAAGCGTCTCAGGAAATCAAAAATTTCCCCTGCTCCCCCTCAGCATTCCCGGAAGTCTGAGGCGTTGCCAGTCAAACCGGGAGCGCACTCCTCCAGTAGTGAAGGCAGTGACAGTGGCAGTCCAGAACGCTATGTTGATGAAAAGAGGGATGGAAAAGGCAGCCTTGTGCATACCACCACCACGTCTGAGCCCAACGCGCAACATTCGAAGAAAGATGAGGATTCATCGGATGAATACAGGTGTCTCATCATCGAAGATCCTCAGCCTCAGCCTCATGACAAGTAGCATGCCATGCAGCCTCAGTAACGAGAGATTACCTCTCTCTGTGTTTTTTCATCTTTCAGATATCATGTTTTTTCTGAACTATGCGATAAACTCTTGGTTTTTCTTGTTAATGCTGGTTTTCCTACTCAGGGCAGCAATTTTTGGACCGGTTTCCCCATATGGGGCGGTCACATTTTTGTTTTTCTGAACTCTTTTTCCCTCTGGAATTGGCTAGCATAGCAATTCTAGAGGCAAGCTTTGAATTGTATATTATGTGCAAATTAATAGAATAGTCTTATTTAGAAAGAAAAAAATGGTTGTTAAGTTACATGAATATGCTTACTATTATAACTATGGCTGACTTACTTATATTTGAATAATCCTACTTATCATATTACATTCATGATATTCATAACAAGACAAATAAAACATTGGCATCATACTACATAAATACAAAAATTGTGAAATTTAGAGTTACCTTGAATCCTTGATAATGGACAAAGGGTACTACTGGCTACATTAAAAACCCATCATTGGAATACATTTCCTTCTCCCTAATTCATTGACCTCGCCCTAATTATATCATTAATGCAATCTTTTTTTGTCATATTCCATTATAAACAACATTGATCGACTCAGGGTTCCATTATATTTTTGTAGGTAAAGGTTTATCCTTATTAAAGGAGATCTGCCTCAAGTTTAATAAATGGAGGGTCAACCATCATGGCTCTAGGTTTCCATGGCACTCTCCCTTATCTCCTAATTATATTTAGGCATTCCATATGTCACATCTTTCTTAATCCCTTCTAAATGTGCATCAATATCATACTAATGGTTCCCCAATAACCCTTCTATGAGCCATGAGACTAAATTATTAGATAATTATGCCAATAGACATGTCTATTTGTGCTGATAGGATTCAACCTCCATGGAATATTCATAATAACATACACAAATCAAAAGTTGAGATTTATCTCCAAATTAGTTATGCACTTTTTTCTCTTTTAATTAAATTGATTAATTAAAAAAATGTTATATGAACAAGTGCCATATAAAATGAGTGATGGTTTTTTAGGCATGTAGTATTGATAAGCCATGGTATTGGCCCATGGTATTGTAACAAACTCTATTTATATATAAGAATCACCATGGTAAAGTGGGGTAAATCTCATGCACATGAATGCTATTCCATGCTTTTTCAAATGTATATATGTTTAACCTATATATTAAATCCTTTTATAATTAATAATAATAATAACAATTCAAAATAAAGTTATAATTTGGTTAAATTCTATTATTATTAATTTTTAAATTTTTTAAATTTTGACAATGTGAAATGTATTATGGAGTAAGTGTTTTGAAATGTATTATGACTTAAGTGTTTTTATACTTATTATAGATTGAGTTCATTATTAGCATTTGTCTTGTCCCATAAACATTTTGACTTTGTCAAATTACATAAAAATACAATAAAAATAAAATTAATAATATGAAAACATTTTTACTTCATAAAAAAAAACAAAAATAAAAAATACATAAATAAATAAAGTTAAAATAAAAAAACTTCAATGTATTCATCCATGATATTCACGAATGGTATGAAGACCCATGATATTATGGAAAATTACTTATTTAAAAAAGGTAATTAAACAAATCTAGTTCCATCTTAAATCGAGATCTACCAAAATAAATAAAAAAATAATACAAAAATAATTTTAAATTGTTTAAAAAAATTAATAACTTTTAAATTATTATAAAATCTTATAATGTAATTAGTAGCAATTTTTTTTTAATCACAATACTTTTTTTGAATCACAATAAAATACACACTTTTAAAAATATTCCTTTCCAATCCCATATGAATAATTTAAAAAACAAATAAAAATAATATAAAAAACAAAAATATATTTAAATTAAAGGAGATATTAATAATTAACCATTTTTATAAATAAAATAAACAAATTATAAAGGAATATCTAGACTAAAATAGAAAATGAAAACTACTTTCATCTTATCTATTAACAAAGAAAATGGTCTACACACTCTACCTAAAGTTAGTCTTTTTAGAATCATACAATATACGAGTAATAAATAAAGAAAGTTGTTTACCCTTTCAAAGGTTGATGGTTATAGAGGCACTCAAGTGATACGTGTAATTGTGATTAGGGAGAGCTATTAAAAAAAAAACAAAAAAATAGTAATTTAATATTTAGATTTTTATAATATATTTTTTTATTAATTTTACTCAAAATCTAATTAAAAAATATTAAAATTATAAATACAAAGTATTAATTTAATAATATATTTTTACCAAAATGATACGTATAATTGTTAAGGGGAGGGTTATAATTATATAAAAAAACTGTAATTTAATTTTAGATTTTTCGATTAATTTATTCAAAATTCAATAAAAATTTATTAAAATTATAAAATTTAATCTAACATTCTAAAATAAAGTCACCGTGCCCCATCAAATTTTCCATGTGCCCTCTCCCTCTATGCCAGCTACCAATTTAAAAAATAATATTATTACGCTTTACGCGGCATTAGCGGGGGCAATCTTACTGGCCGTCCCTTTCCTCCTTTAGACCTGGCGCTCCAGGCCCCTGACGTAATGACCAAATCAGGAGGAGGAATCTGGGGAGAAGGGCGAGCTTCTCTATATAACAAGTGTTTGCTACTCTATATAATTCCACACTAGAACGCATTCATAGCAGAACCTTTCACTCCATTCACTCCATTCTTGTGCCTTTACACTGCTTTGCTCCAGTTTCATCTTCATCCACGAAGAAGAAACAATGGCAGGCCCTGCTCCCACCCCGATCCTGAAGGATGAGCTTGACATAGTCATACCCACTATCAGGAACCTGGATTTTCTGGAAATGTGGAGGCCATTCTTTGAGCCCTATCATCTCATCATTGTGCAGGATGGGGATCCATCAAAGACAATCTCTGTGCCAAAGGGTTTTGACTATGAACTCTACAATAGAAACGACATCAACAGGATTCTCGGCCCGAAGGCCTCCTGCATTTCCTTCAAAGACAGTGCTTGCCGTTGCTTCGGATACATGGTCTCAAAGAAAAAAACGATTGTTTTGTAAGTATCTCTTTCCTCTCTCAGCTTCAGGTTATTAGGGTTTATGGTCAAATCTTTGGTGTCTGGTATGGTTTTAGATCTGAATTTTTGGGCTTTTGGTTTGTATGTCATTTGTGGCTGGGCGCAGGTTGCAAAGGATCCTTCTGGAAAGGACATTAATGCTCTAGAGCAGCACATTAAGAATTTGCTGTCACCGTCAACGCCATTCTTTTTCAATACGCTGTATGATCCATACAGAGATGGTGCAGACTTTGTTCGCGGCTACCCCTTCAGTCTTCGCCATGGAACACCCACTGCCGTTTCTCATGGCCTTTGGCTGAACATCCCTGACTATGATGCCCCCACTCAGCTTGTGAAGCCCCTGGAACGAAACACCAGGTAATTCAGTGTTTTCTATCCTTTCTAATTTGTCCCACCTAACTTCGCACTAGATCGATTTTTGAAGGGAAGATCTGAAATAGTTCACAATTAGCTTCTCTGTTGTGCTTTCTCCTTGTGATTGAAGGATATATTTGCATTTGCACTGTCTAGCATTAATGCTTAGATCTGCCAGACTAACATAGGGTATACATTCTTGTACCAGATCTATTTTATGTATTACTTTTGCTTCATCTAAAACTACTGTTCCCTCGCACATATCTTCTGGCTTCACTATTTTGCTGATGAAGAGTATCTACTTGTGTTTCATCCCAAATGTGCAAATGTATGTGTGATTAGTATTTTGCCCCATATTCAGTAATTAACAAGATGCTGCCTCTTGCTCAATCTTGTTTATGTAGATATGTTGATACGGTGTTAACAATCCCTAAGGGCACTTTGTTCCCTATGTGTGGGATGAATTTGGGCTTTAATCGAGAGTTGATAGGCCCTGCAATGTACTTTGGATTGATGGGCGATGGCCAGCCTATTGGACGCTACGACGACATGTGGGCAGGATGGTGTGTTAAGGTTTGTGATCATTGAACTCCCTAAGTCAGTTTTTGAAAGACTTTTGCTTGTTTTGCTTTATTTGGATCCCAATCTGAATAACTTTGGTTGTTGGATGCAGGTGATTTGTGACCACTTAGGCTTGGGTGTGAAGACAGGACTTCCATATATTTGGCACAGCAAAGCTAGTAATCCCTTTGTCAATTTGAAGAAAGAGTATAAGGGGATATTTTGGCAAGAGGAGATAATTCCATTTTTCCAGTCTGCCACCCTTTCAAAGGAATCTACCACTGTGCAACAATGCTACATTGAATTGTCAAAGCAGGTGAAGGAAAGTCTTGGGAAAGTTGATCCGTATTTCCAGAAGCTAGCGGATGCCATGGTAACATGGATTGAGGCTTGGGATGAGCTCAATCCTACGACGACTAATGCTGAATCTGCTGTTCCTAATGGAGCTCCGAGCAACTAAGTGAGCCAAGTAGCTAGCGTGATCCAGATTAAATTTCATTTATTAACTCTGAAGAGTATATATTTTTTAGTTCATGTTACTTTTTTTTGTAGATGAATACATTTCTTCCAGCCGTAGTGATTATTTTGTTATTTATTCTGTTAGAGAATAGCTGAGCCCAGGTTTTGACATCAATGGAGGCATTTGATGGAGTGAGGGCATATTTGAGAATTTGCATGCAGTAGCAATGCTTGTATTGAGCTTTTACCTTCATGGATCTGTCTCTGCTATTGGGTTTATGTTAACTCATTCTTTTGTGATGAGATTTATTGCTGCTATGGCTGTTGCACGAGTATGATGAATCTTGAAGCAAATAAGCTTCATTCTAACAACTGACTGTAAAAGCGAATCTTACTACAGATCTTGGATAAACATGATGGAACTTGCTATCAGTGTTAAACAAACTGGCTTGATTTAGGCACTCGATATGTTTTTTTGGAATAATCGGTGTAGATTTATTTAAATAATTTTTATTTGTGGGTTTATTTAAATAATTTATATTTGCAAATATCAGTGCGGATTTATTTAAATAATCTATATTGCCAAACATTGGTGTAGATTTTGGTTAATTTTTGTGATACCTGTTTCTAATTTTTTTTTTTTTTAAAAGGCTCTTGAGATTAGGATAGTGAAGCTGTAAAATGTTTGGTTGATGTGGTAGTTCAATAAAAAAAAATCCTTTTTGAGTGATTATGTGTCTGATTTACATTGCAGAGATGTCCAGTGTTTATCTTGCCTTTCTAATTTTTGGAATTGGTTTAACATGCTTGTGTTAAACAGATGTGAAGGCTCAATAAAAAAATCCTTAGTGACCATGTGTCTCGTTTACATTGCAGAAATTTCCAGTGTTTACCTCTCTGATTTTTGCAATTGGGCACATGCTTATTTTTTCAGTAAAACAGCAGTTCACAATATTTTGTTCGGAAAAATAGTTAACAATATTTCGTTCGGAAAACAAGCACTCTACATCACAGCACTATCCTATCATCTTGTGGGATTTCTTTCACCATGAATACTCCAAATTCTTTCAATCCCAATGTGCTAAATAAAGGCTGAGATAAATTTATTAATTACCTTTTAATCCTAAGGTGATATGTTTCTTTATTGTATCTTAAAGATTTTTTGAAATTGCAAGGGGAGTAAAACCGGTCAATCACAAGATACTTTCTCCTACCAGTTGTGAATTTGATGTTTCTACCAGTTCTCAATTGATACTTCCTTCTGATGGTCAAATTTAAAGACCAGTTTCGAATTGATACTTCCTTCTGATGGTCAAATTTAAAGTTCTTCATAGTCAATGGTTGATTAGGTACCGGAGGTGTGCAGCTTGAGTGGGTGGTTAAGATTACGTGTTTCTTTAAGAGTTTACAGGTTAAAATCTGAGTTTATATGTTAATCCCATTGATTAGATTAGGCACAGGACGTGTAAAGCTTGTGTGAGTGTTTAATAGTGTTTTTTTAAGCGTTTACAAGTTAAAATTCAGAGAGGATACTGTAACATCTCTGTAAATTTTAGGACTTGTTTTGTTGAAATAAGTCTTTTTTCTACCTACAAGAAAATTTTATGTAATTTAGCATTAAATTTGACTATAATATTAAAAGTAAATTATTAATATTTCTTAATTTGTAAATATTACTTTCTACATTTACATTGACACTTGAATTCTAACTCAATACATCTAAAATCTTTTGATATTTAAAAAATACATAAATAGTCTGATGAAATTTTTTTTTTTCATGGCATTGCACTATGAGAAAAAAAAATCAATCATTGGGAATTTTTTCCACATTCCTCATTCATTACACTATGAGAAGAAAAAATCGGTCATTCGGAAATGAACTAACAATTGTGGAAGGAGATATACGATCAATCAATTCCTTTCCCAGTCATTGCGCTACAAGAAAAAAATAGGTATTGGAAAATTAACAAAGCGTTTGCCTGGGCAAGGAGTGATCCCATCAATTTTTTTTTTGCGAGTTATGTGTTTGTGCCATGTATGATGTCACAACATCTCATACTCATTCAAAGAGGACTATGCATGATACGACTGAAGACACAAGTTCATTGAAAGTATTCCAGGAAGCAGTATGAAGATGCTTTGGATCCTAATAATTTCGATGTCTTTTTGTTTGAGATGTGGTGGTGTAATATATGTTAAATAAGATTGAAATTTTGATGTCATTAAAATAAGTAATTTTAAGTCGAGTGGTGGCGTAAAATTCTGTGAATAAGATTGAGTTTTGATGGTATTAAAATAAGTTTTAAAATTTATATGAAGTTTACTTATTTTTATGAGGTTTTTATTGACATCTCATGGATTTGAAGGGACTTTTCTATTGACATGTCATGGATTTGAAGGGATTTTTCTTTTGCAGGAATCTGGCAAAAAATTTGAGGTGAAATCTTGGTTTGTGTTATTTAAACTGGTTTTTTGACTGCATATATGGATTCAACACCTTGAAAAAACCTAGGGCACTTGAAACTTGTGATTTCAATGAATTTCTGTAGGATTTTAGACAAATTATGTGTGATGTCAAAGGAAGATAATGTGGAATGATAAATTATTTTAGGATTGGATTAAATGAGGATGATCAACTTTCATGTTGGGATATTAAATGTAGACAACCCTATTGAGATAGAATTCTATATAATGTGAGCGTTAGGGTACAAAAGTTTTGGCATTAGGATTGTTATGTTTCATAAAAGAAAAGGACCTTCCATGGAAATGACCTCCCATTTCCACTTGGGAATCAAAATCGGTTGCAATTAACCACTTGGATGCTTACACTCTGTTTCTACTCGTTGACAAAGCAAACTTCTCACATCAAACTTTGCCACCTCCTTCTTCAAATTCAGCCAATGGTGGAACTTCTTAACTATTGTCAATGTTTTATGATACTCGGGTGACCTGAATACGACTTAACATGAAAATCCCGTAAGATAAGATTTTTGAGCTCTTGTCCGACACATAGGTCTTATACCTAAATATGATCAAACCATCTGTTGTGATATGATAATCCACATCTTGTTAATTTGTGTCCTGTTGTTGTTACCTGTGCTTAAGCGGCTGGTACCTGTAATCTTGTTGTCCTGCTTGCAAGATCAGATCCTATGAGGGCTACGACACAAGATTTTTGGCATTTGAATTATTATGTTTCATAAATGAAAATGACATTTCATGGAAATGACCTCCCATTTCCACTTGGGAATTTGAATCGGCTGCAATAAACCACCTGGATGCTTACACTCTATTTTTACTCATTAACAATCCAAAAATCTTGCAACAAACTTTGCCATCTCTTTTTTCAAATTCAGCCAATGGTAGAAATTCTTAACCGCTGTCACTGTCTTTTAATATCACAGGTGACCTGAATACGACATAACATGAAATTCACGTAAGATAACTATCTTGAGCTCGTTGTCGTTCGACACACAGATCTTGTCCCTAAATATGATCAAACCATATGCTGTGAGATTATCATCCACATCCTGTTCACTTGTACCCTGTTGCTGTAACATGAGCTTAAGCTGCTGGTACATGTAATCTTGTTGTCCCGCCTGCAAGATACGATCATGTAAATCTATTCCATATGAACTCTCAATTGTTATGTGATTTACCTGTACTCTTCTACTAAGAGCATCTGCAACCTTGTTCTCTTTACCCTTAGTATATCTGATATTGATGTCAAACTTACTGATTGTAGACAACCACCTAGCTTGCTTGACATTCAAATTAGGTTGGTCAAACAAATATCTTAGCCCAGTATGATCACTCATAAAAAATACCTCTTGCCAAGAATATAGTGTCTCCACATCTTCAATGCATGTATGTTCATTTCCAACACAAGATCATGTGTCACATAGTTTTGCTTGTGCTCATTCATTTTCCTTGGCTACCTGTCCTACTTGCATCAGAACTCCACCAAGTCCTCTCTTGCAAGAATTTGTACATACTGCAAATTCTTTATTTGGATTTGCAATATTTAGAATTGGAGTGTTGGTAAGCAACTGTTTCAACTGCTCAAAACTAGTTGCACATTCCTCTGTCCATCCAAATGTCTTTTCTTTCCTCTCAATGATGTAATAGGATATGCAATCCGTGTGAAGTTCCTGATGAACCTCTTGTAGTAAGTTTCCAACCCCATGAACGATTTGATCTCATTCACATTCCTAGGAGCTTCCCATTCCATCATAACACTGATATTTTATGGATCCATTGATATACCTTTCTTGGAAACCACATGCCCCAAGTAATGAACCTCGGTCTGAAAGAAACTGCATTTACTAAAATTGGCATACAACTGATGCTCTCTTAATAATATCAATATTGTTGCTAAGTGTTCAACATGTTCTTCCTCATTCTTAGAATATATCAATATATCATCAATGAAGACAATCACAAACTTGTCTAGATAAGGATGAAACACATTATTTATCAACCACATGAAAGTAGCTGGAGCATTAGTCAAACAAAAAGGGACTACAACAAACTTATAATGCCCATACCTAGTCCAGAAAGCAGTGTTGTAGATGTCCTCTTCTTTGAGGTGTACCTGATGATACCCTGATCTCAAATCAATCTTCGAGAACATTATTGCTCCCTTCAATTCATTGAACAAGTCATCAATCCTCGACAATAGATACATGTTCTTGATCATCACCTTGTTCAATTATTTGTAATCAATTTGTAACCTAAGAGTACCATCCTTCTTCTTCAGAAACAATACCAGTGCGCCCCATCCTGTAAGGCGCCTTCAATGTTGGTGCTTCTCCTGGCATCAACTCAATAGAAACGTCCACTTCCCTGTGAGGTGGTAACTTTGATATCTCTTCTGGAAATACATCCTTAAATAGTTGTGAAAACGGGTACCTATTCAAGAATTATGCATCCCAATATCCTTACCTTTGTCACTGGAAATATGCACTGCAAATAGGACACACCCTTTCCTACGACTGCGCTTTGCCTACATAGTTATAACCATTATAACTGATGTAGCCTTCTTCTTCCCATGCAATATTCTTTGTTCTCCATTGTCGTCTAAGCACTCAATAGCCTTATCATAGCAGCCTTCCTTAGTCACGTGAATTTATAACCAATCCGTACCCAATAACATATTTAATGATCTCAACGGAAGAACATTTAGTTGTGTTGACGTAGACATACCGTTAAGCTCAAATGCACAAGATCTTACCCAATGATGAACTCTTTTCTTAGTACCTGTAACCAACTCCACTAACCAAGATTTTGCACATACTGCTTTATTCAAACGACACTTATACACTAGGTCAAGATTGATATAACTATAGTTAGATCCAAGGCCAATCAAAATATAAACAAATTGATCACAAATCTTACCTTCCATCTCAATAATAGATGCCCGATGACCAATATGCCTAATATCCAATGTTGCACAAATTTGTGGAATACTCTGTCAAACATCCCCAACTATTTGTGCTTCTTGGGAATGGTAAATCTGCAGTCTGCCACCTTGATGTTATGGAAAATATATCCTGCAATGATCCTGGCCACAAGTCTAGCACTGTAAAGGCTTCTTGACCTCTCCCTTATTCTATTCCTCAGACTTAAATCTCTGTCCTCTGTCAGTTGTGTTGAAGTTCTTGTGTGGAACTGTATTCTCTTTCTTACTTGAATCTAGTAATATTCCTCGCTTGTTATTCCACTTTCCCTTATTCTCGTCATTACCTTTCGAATCTTGCTTAGTCTCGGAGTCCTGCTTCGATTGCTCATAGCAATTCTTTAACTTTATGATGCCTTCCTCCAACGATCTAGGCTCATCAAACTTGATCCCGTCCTTGAACGCTACCAATAACTAATCGATGAATCTTTGAATCTTTGCTTTCTCCTCCTTAAGATAAGGCACACACCTCAACATCTCCAAGAAATTACTAGTATACTCCTCGCCAGTCATAGATCCCATCTTAAGCTCATAGAACTCATTTTCCTTGTCATCATAGTATCTCTCAAATAGAAACCTCTTCCGGAAAAGTCTCTCGAACTCACTCCAAGTCAACTCATCTTCTTGAAAAAAGTGATCACGCAATGCCATGGTTACCCATAGAGCATTAATAATGGAGTTGTCTTTGATATGACTTTTTGGAGTTTAATGTGGATTTTTTTGGTCGGAATCCGGCGAAAATTTTAAGGTGAAATTTTGGTTTGTGTTATTTAAACTAATTTTTTGACTGCATATATGGATTCAACACCCTGAAAAAACCTAGGGCACTTTGATTGTGCAAAATTTACCCATAAAAATTGTGATTTCAATGAATTTCTATCGGATTTTAGACAAATTAGATTGGAAAACTTTTCAAAAGTCGCGTGCAATTGCAAAAGGAACTTTACCAAAATGTGTGATGTCAAAGGAAGATAATGTGGAATGATAAATTATTTTAGGATTGGATTAAACGAGGATGAAGAACTTTCATGTTGGGATATTAAATGTAGACAACCCTATTGAGATAGAATTTTATATAATGTGAGGGTTAGGGTACAAACGTTTTGGAATTTGGATTGTTATGTTTCATTAAAGAAAATGACCTTCCATGGAAATGACCTCCCATTTCCACTTGGGAATCAAAATCGGTTGCAATTAACCACTTGGATGCTTACACTCTTTTTTACCCGTTGACAAACCAAACTTCTCACAACAAACTTTTCCACCTCTTTCTTCAAATTCGGCCAGTGGTAGAACTTATTAACTACTACCAATGTCTTATGATATCCCGGGTGACCTGAATACGACTTAACATGAAATTACGGTAAGATAATATTTTTGAGCTCGTTTTCCGACACATAGATCTTATTTGTAAATATGATCAAACCATCTATTGTGATATGATAATCCACATCTTTTTCATTTGTATCATGTTGTTGTTACCTGTGCTTAAGCTGCCGGTACCTGTAATCTTGTTGTCCTGCTTGCAAGATCGGATCCTGTGAGTGCTATGGCACAAGATTTTTGGCATTTTAATTATTATGTTTCATAAATGAAAATGACATTTCATAGAAATGACCTCCCATTTCCACTTGGGAATCAGAATCGGCTACAATAAACCACCTGGATGCTTACACTCTGTTTTTACTCATTGACAATCCAAAAATCTCGCAATAGACTCTGCCACCCCTTTTTTCAAATTCAGCCAATGGTAGAACTTCTTAACCGTTGTCAATGTCTTCTAATATCACGGGTGACCTGAATACGACATAACATGAAATTCACGTAAGATAACTATCTTGAGCTCGCTGTCATTCGACACAGAGATCTTGTCCCTAAATATGATCAAACCATATGTTGTGAGCTTATAATCCACATCCTGTTCACCTGTACCCTGCTGCTGTAACATGTGCTTAAGCTGTTGGTACATGTAATCTTGTTGTCCTGCCTGCAAGATACGATCATGTAAATCTATTCCATATGAACTCATAGTTGTTATGCAATTTACCTGTACTCTTCTGCTAAGAGCATCTGCAACCCTATTCTCTTTACCATTATTATATCTGATATTGAAGTCAAAATTACTGATCGTAGCCAACCACCTAGCTTGCTTGACATTCAAATTAGGTTGGTCAAACAAGCTAAAAAATAAAAAAAATACCTCTTGCCAAGAAGATAGTGTTTCCACATCTTCAATGCATGTATGTTCATTTCCAACACAAGATCATGTGTCACATAGTTTTGCTTGTGCTCATTCATTTTCCTTGGCTCATAGCATACTACCTGTCCTACCTGCATCAGAACTCCACCAAGTCCTCTCTTGCAAGAATTTGTACATACTTCAAATTCTTTATTTGGATCTGCAATATTTAGAATTGGAGCGTTGGTAAGCAACTGTTTTAACTGCTCAAAACTAGTTGCACATTCCTCTGTCCATCCAAATCTCTTTTCTTTCCTCTCAATGATGTAATAGGATATGCAATCCGTGATAAGTTCCTGATGAACCTCCTGCAGTAAGTTTCCAACCCCATGAACGATTTGATCTCATCCACATTCCTAGGAGCTTCCCATTCCATGACAACTCTGATATTTTATGGATCCATTGATATACCTTCCTTGGAAACCACATGCCCCAAGAAATGAACCTCTGTCTGAAAGAAACTGCATTTACTAAGCTTGGCATACAACTGATGCTCTCTTAACAATATCAATATTGTTGATAAGTGTTCAACATGATCTCCCTCATTCTTATAATATATCAATATATCATCAATGAATACAATCACAAACTTGTCTAGATAAGGATGAAACACATTATTCATCAACCAAATGAAAGTAGCTGGAGCATTAGTCAAACGAAAAGGGACTACAACAAACTCATAATGCCCATACCTAGTCCAAAAAGCAGCCTTGTAGATGTCCTCTTCTTTGAGGTATACCTGATGATATCCTGATCTCAAATCAATCTTCGAGAACATTATTGCTCCCTTCAATTCATTGAACAAGTCATCAATCCTCGACAATAGATACATGTTCTTGATCATCACATTGTTCAATTATTTGTAATCAATTTGTAACCTAAGAGTACCTTCCTTCTTCTTCAGAAACAATACCAGCGCCCCCCATCCTGTAAGGCGCCTTCAATGTTGGTGTTGCTCCTGGCATCAACTCAATAGAAACGTCCACTTCCCTGTGAGGTGGTAACTTTGATATCTCTTCTGGAAATACATCTTGAAACTATTGTGAAAACGGGTACATGTTCAAGACTTATGCATCCCAATATCCTTACCTTTGTCACTGGAAATTTGCACTGCAAATAGGACACACCATTTCCTATGACTGTGCTTTGCCTACATAGTTATAACCATTATAACTGATGTAGCCTTCTTCTTACCATGCAATATTCTTTGTTCTCCATTGTCATCTAAGCACTCAATAGCCTTTTCATAGCAGCCTACCTTTGTCAAGTGAATTTATAACCAATCTGTACCCAATAACATATTTTATGATCTCAACGGAAGAACATTTAGTTGCTTTGATCTAGACATACCGTTAAGCTCAAATGCACTAGATCTTACCAAATGATGAACTCTTTTCTTAGTACCTATAGCCAACTCCACTAACCAAGATTTTGCACATACTTCTTTATTCAAATGACACTTATCCACTAGGTCAAGATTGATATAACTATAGTTAGATCCAAGGCCAATCAAAATATAAACAAATTGATCACAAATATTACCTTCCATCTCGATAATAGATGCCTGATGACCAGGATGCCTACTATCCAATGTTGCATAAATCCGTGGAATACTCTATCCAACATCCCCAACTATTTGTGCTTCTTGGGAACGGTAAATCTGTAGTCTGCCACCCTGATGTTGTGGAAAATATATCCTGCAATGATCCTGGCCATAAGTCTAACACTATAAAGGCCTCTTGAACTCTCCCTTATTCTATTCCTCAGACTTAAATCTCTGTCCTCTGTCAGTTGTGTTGAAGTTCTTGTGTGGAATTGTATTCTCTTTCTTACTTGTATCTGGTAATATTCCTCGCTTGTTATTCCACTTTCCCTTATTCTTGTCATTACCTTTCGAATCCTACTTAGTCTCGGAGTCCTGCTTCGATTGCTCATAACAATTATTTAACTTTATGATGCCTTCCTCCAATGATCTAGGCTCATCAAACTCGATCCTGTCCTTGAATGCTACCGATAACTCATCGATGAATCTTTGAATCTTTTCTTTCTCCTCCTTAAGATAAGGCACACACCTCAACATCTCCAATAAATTACTAGTATACTCCTCACCAATCATAGATCCCATCTTAAGCTCATAGAACTCTTTTTCATTGTCATCATGGTATCTCTTAGATAGATACCTCTTCCTGAAAAGTCTCTCAAACTCACTCCAAGTCAACTCATCTTCTTGAATACCTTTTAAATTCTTTATCTTCCCACCAAATGTCTGAGTTTCCTTTAAAACTGAAAGTAGTTATCCTAGCGTTGATATTATCCGAGTACTCATGCAATTTGAAGAACTTATTCATCCCAAGTAACCAAACTTTTTCATCATGTGACTTCTGCATTTCTTCATCAAAGGTAGGTGGCTTTTCTTTCTTAAACTCTTCTGGAAAGTACTTATTCTCACTCTTCCTTTATGGATAGTAATGGTTATGACTATGATCTCTCTCTAAACCAGAATTAGAATGAAATCCGTGGTCATTATCCCTCTTGTCAGGTGTATCCATGAGCCTACCATATTTGACTGTATCATCCCTGTCAAACATGTATCCTGATTGAAACCTGTTTCCATATGTTCCATTAGTTCTTTCCTCATGTCCATGATTAATCATAAGTGGTCCCTGTATCTGCAGGTTTGAAAAACCCTGAAGACTCATTGCATTCACCTATGCTTGTTTTTCTTGTACCCTAGCAAGTCTTTCCTGTGACTGAATGATCCTATCATTATATTCTTTGCAACTTATTATCATTGCCTTCAAACTTCTCAATGCATCTACTATGTGAGGGGAGTGCTCACCACCATGCTGCTCATTTGATTTATAGGGAGAATCATGTGAACTATATTCTACCATCTTGCTTGTCATCCTTGATCCTCTACTTCCTTCAAACATACCATGTGAGATAACTAAATATAAACAAAATCACACGCACCTCAGTGTAGTTCAAGGGAGGTTATATCATCTACACCAATCAGTCCATTTTACCATAACATATATATATATATATATATATATATATATAATGAAATCAACATACCAAACATGCCAACATCAACATCATCAACCTATACACGAAGACACAATTGCAACAAGACCAACACTATGCATACATATCAAGCACATATACAATTGACATACATACATGAAAAACACATTCCGCCCATCCAGTCCAAGTGTTGAACTTGGAAGCTTTGATACCACTTTGTAACCACCCCTCTCACATTTACCCAAATCCATAAGCTCGCCATGGTAAACATGAGATGAGAGTTATTGTGCGAGACCCGATTTCCAAGATGCACTTGTGGAAAATGGCGTCCACATGTCCAAAACTGACTGCAAACAACTAACAACAACTGATCACACTACTATTATCCTAATTTGACCCAACCCTATTTCATTTTAGGTTCGTTTCCTTACTTTAATACAAATTTCTATTTTTGGCAGTTTTTTTGGGTTCTAAACTTTTGAGGTTGTTTTGAGGGCCTAAACGATATTTTCAAAGAAAATATAGAGATTGGAAAAGTGCGAGACTGAAAAAGTGTAAGTTCATTTTGTTAGTTTGGTTTCAGCTTCTCGTGGAGATCTTTGAAATGAGGCATTATGATAGTGAAATGGAGATTGTATGCCAAAGTTATGACCCTGAGAAGTTGGAGGTCCAAATTACTTATTTATACAAACACTTTGTGTACATAGTACCTGTAGGTTACAAATACATATAGTTTCATTAATTTAACAATCTCACCAAAGAATCACTGAGAAGGCCCTATGACCTCTCCTCATATTTGTAGCACCACTTATTAGTCCATAGATTCATTAACCATTCAATAACTAAACAATAATGACAAGAGCCATAAAAGATACAAATCATATGAACTACATATAACCATAAAATAACCAACATATAAACCAGAATAATAAGAGTATAATAGAATAACCATTAAGCCCACATAATAACAAGTACATTTACTCACAAAATGCCAAAGGAAAATAACTCTTATTAACATATGCAAATTCAACCAAGTAAGAAACTTCCATGTACCACCCGACCATAGATTGGACTGAACCAAATCTCTCTTTTAGCCATTCACCCCTGTGCCATATTCCAAGCAAGAATGTGGGTTCTCATGGAAAAAAACGGACTTAACCAAACTAGGGCTTCCAAAGGCCAAACCATGTCAAACCTTAACTAGTGATTCCACCTCATGGTCGGACATCACTGACCATCACCAATTGGTCTCTGTTGTGCAGAAAAATCCCCTCTACGGACAGAAGCGATCCCTCTAGCCCTAGGGTGGGTCTAGCAACAAGGGAGCATGATGAATTCCTAAATTCCTAGCTTGTAAATGAAATGTGGACTGGAACATATATCCTACCTTAGTCCAATGTTTTTTTCATGGCACGCAATAGCGATAATTTGATCTTTGTCTTCACGCTTTGCGCTCCGTTGGTGACGATGTCCATGCACCTGAACAAAGATCAAACAAACAATGACAACATACAAACATATACATTCATCTACAACTATTCAACTAGTCAAGGAGAGTTAAACACTTCGAATATAAATGTAAACAAAGTTGGAACCAAAAACCAGTCATGTATTATTGATATATGAAAAATAAGCTTACAACCTTATGCCTTGACGTTGTATATCTCCTTCGACGGGTTCAGTCGAGCACGTCTCAAGCATTCGTTTTTCATTCGGCTCAAATGAGACAATAGGCTTAAACTCTCTCTCAACAATGGAGTCTTTTCTGCTTTCTTCACAACAGCTATAACTATTGATTATTCAACTAGCTGAATCAATGTGAGGAAGAAGAGTTTATAGGAGAGGAGGAGGAGGTTTGGGATCCACATAAGGTGGATGAGAGGTCTATCCCTTTAGGGTGTTGCACATTTGTAGGAACTAATAGGCCAAAGGGAGAAACTTGACATAATCTAGTCGAGCAAACAACCATGACTCTGCCCACGAAGCTGTTAGACATGGAAGCTTCGCCTATTTTAAAAAAAATTCTAAAAGCATATCGGTGTCGGTGCCCTTTTGAGACAGAGCACCAATGGGCGCGAGGCTCATTGTTAATTTCTTTATGGGCACGAGGAAATAACTGCCTACCAGTGCCGACCCAAAATCATATGTTTTTGAAGGTCTACTTGAGAAATGATCAACACAGATTATGTTCCTGACATGCCAAGGAGTGTAATGACATTTATGGTAATGTACAACAGTACACAGGGGTCACTGAAATGGTCCTCCAATGTTTGGGATGGGGATTGCAGGGACGGTGACAAAATATTTTCTAACAGATGCCCCCTAAAGCATGAAGTCCGAGAGAGAGGGAGGGGTGAAATGCTTTATGGGAACATGCCCAAACCAAAAACACCATCATCATAATTTTTGCAAGATCAAGTACAACTGATATCTCTGATACATGAATATGTGGTATGGGTGCAACCATCCATAATAGAAAACCTGTAAGAGGATCCAAGATATGGATGCAACCACCCAGTGAGAAGGATCATCAAATAGACTCAGGTATGGTCGCAACCATCCAATCAAAAGAGTCATGCATATACTCATGATAAACCAAATCGTCCTGCAACCTGGATTTCATCAGAAAAAACATAGGGTCTTGTGCTCCATATCGACCCGAACAAGTACAAATTCAAGCATGCGAATGAATGAGCTGAAGTCAAACTGCAAGAAAGTCACTTGATTACCAGCCAGTGATGAAAGTTGTTAACAGGCACGACATAGACCACCAATAATGACAATGGTTCTCAAGGTACCGATAGTACAATCCACAGAATGTGAACAATGAGCTGGAGTCAAACACCTGCAAAATCACTCGATCGAAGGCCAATGATGAGAACCTATCGTCAAATGCGAAGAACTTGCCATTGAGGCATGTAAGCTCTAAGGTACTAGAAGGGAGTCTCTAGATCAGCTTCCTGGATAATGAGCTGAAGTCGACAGGAAGTGACCAGTCAAAGGAGGGCCATAATGCTTCCCACATCATCGACATGAGACAGGGGAATAAGATGATAATGAATCAATAATAAACAAAGGATCAGGGGTTGAAAAATGCAGAAGGAACTTCTCTTTAACATATTGGCGACAAGACTCTGTAATTTGGAAGTATTTGACATCAAGGGATTTGAGGTAATGGTGATGTGGCAAAGAGCAGATGAGAGGTCAAAATGGATAACCCAAACCCATGGAGGAAAAATGACGAATGAGGGATGTCCCCAACCCGACACAAATTGCAGACAAGTGTCATGTTCAAGAGTGACATACTGCCGACACCACTAAGAACTGGTTCCATTTTCCCCCACCATTTTTGGCGAGTACCCAAATTATTTTTGAAAACAAGCTTGAAGTGGATACCATATGCTTTCCATGTAAGTTTTTCCTTTGGACAAATCCATCCTAGTACATTTTACGAGCCCTAGGAAGGAGGAACTCGATAACGTCATAGTGACGATTTCTGATGTCATTTAGTTTTAACGAGTCCGACAAAGGGAAAACTCGATGTCTTTTCATGTTTAGAGAGTTTGAAAAGAAGCGGAAAATAAAACTCTAGCAAGTCCCTTTTTGTAGGTAGTCTCACAGATCTGAAAAGGTAGAAAACAATATTTGAGAGAACCTTCTAGCCATGTTCAACTAAGGTATTCCTTTTTCGTAAATAATCTATCCCAACCCAAAAAAGGGGTAAACGTATACTGGGCAGACGACGTTTCATAGCCTTTAATGAGTTAAAAACAACAAGAGTCTCGACAATCTTTTAAATTTTTGAGAGTCAGAAAAGAGATGAAATATGACTCCAGGGGGTGAATTTTTCGTGTTTTTACCGAGTCCAAAGTAAGAAAATACAACTCGTTTCTTCATCGTCGTCATGTTTTAGGACTTTTTGCTGCACAAGGAACAAACGTAAAACCCATTTTTCGAGAAAAATAATAAAATAATAAAAAAAAATATTCAAAAACATAATTAGGGTTTTAGAAAAGGTTATAAAATGATGCAAATAGTAAAAACAATTTACTTTTTACTTTTTCACTTCTTGTGAGCATTTTTAGCATTTTTACTGTGAACTTGCAGAGCTGCTAGCAGGCAATCCAGGAGGTCATTCGCGAATCCATTTTCTCCAGGTATGAGCTCTGATCTTCACCTGCACTTTAAACCATTTGCCATTCCCGGTTTTCATGATTTGATGCATTTTTGGGGGAAGTTTTGTTAAGGCTTGGTTGCGGCGATCGACATGGATTCTGGGCATGGAGTTGCGCCCAACCCCGCAAAATTTAAACGGGGAGGCGCCAATCGACGCCACTGTTTGTAAAATAGCAGTGCCAATGCCACGGCCAAAAAATGACAAAATATCCTCCAAAATGTCTGATTTAAATGGTTCAAATTTCAATCTAGTGGCTAATGGGAGCCTCAATTGTGATTTGCAGAGAAATCAATAGCTAAAAATGGTCATAGAGTGGAAAGAACCAAACCACGGGGAAGAGGATGAATAGGCTATGAGAAATAATGCATGTACGAATGTCCTGAGAAATTGTGGGCTTTTGAAATTCTTCCTGACACCGTGTTTAAGAGCTCAGCTAGAACTATTGCGGTATTTGATTATTGTATGGGACGCTAATCAAGAAAGATTTATGATTCATGACCAAGAGTTGGAGATGGAAGTCTCCGATATTTATTTCATTAATGGATTGTCATGGAGGGGAGAGAAACCAATCCTGACAGGTACCTGGCCTATGGGTGAGAGCATGGGAATGCTAATAGACAAATTCTGCCCAAGAGCAAAGAAACTGGATCCAAAAGCGGGAAAATAGATATTCAGACAGTACCTGGCTTGGCACTAAGGGTAGTGCTACATACTATAACTCGGGCCTCCAGATCTCATGCTCCCCACGAAGCTACAAAGACACAGCTTCAACTTTCCCTAGATTGCATGGCTCCAACCATCTTCAATTGGGTGGAATCAATAAAAATCAACTTAAAACGTCAGTTAACCAAATGCAAGAATGACAAGTTGAAATTTTTTGGATATGGGTCCATCTTGATTGAGTTCATCCTGGAACGGTTGCCAATATTCCAGTGCCAGGAGGTGGTAGTGCCCATACCACCAACACGAGAGCCACAGATGGTCCATTGAGTGGAGTTGATGCCTCGATTAGGAGGTAGCTAAAAAATGTCATGGAAGCCTGGATTCTTCAACTAGCTGCGCTGATAGCTCATCGTGGTAGAAGACTGGCCGTACACTGGTACTGATTTCACGGATGATCCAGATCTTCCACTCCCTGAAGGTGATCTCTGGGATGAGAATTTAGGTAAAATCTCATTTTTTGATTTTTATGAGCATTATGATTTTTTTGTTTTATATGCATTCTGAAACTTACTCATATGTTGTAGATGTTGGACCAAAGAGACCTGTAGGGATGCCCCATAGCACGGAGGGTCCCACGCGATTTCGAAGCGACCCCTCATGGTGAGGGAAGCGAGGAAGAAGAGATCGCGCACAACTTGGAGGGACTCACAAGTGGGATCCCAGATTATGTGAGATTCGAGGATGTTCCTCGTGCTTATCAAAGGCACACCACAGGGGTGTCTAAACACATCCATCGACTACTGAGGCAATTCATACGTGCAGTAATGTGCTATTATGAGCACCATGAGGATTAGAAGCCCAGGTTTCATTTTTTCATATTTTTGAGAGACATGATGTCTCGGGATGTAACCAGAACACATATTTTTTGAACTATGATGCACACATGGATGCAAACAATCGATATATATATATATATATATATATATATATATATATATACACACATATATTCTTATTTTCCTGTTTAAATGTAATGATGATTGCTTTTACAGATTTCGCAAATGTCTGTCTAATAATATATTGGCTACTGCATCATTTAACGTATTCATTCTTCTAGGAATACGCTGATATGTGATATAATAAAAATTCCTTTCTAATAAATGAACACACAAATACATCCTTAAAATATGAGGGTTTCTAACAGAATAATGTTCAATGAGCTGGAGAAGAACAAGCTGAGAGTTTAGGTTTACAATAGATTCATGAATGTCAAGAGAAATAGCTTCAGTTAGGAGTTCGATAACTGCACTGTCTTCAACGACATTATTGGTTGTTCGTCCTATATAAATAGCTTGAAGGTTTACCAACTCACCATTAGGATCTGTTGTAGCTGCTACAACACCCTCTAAAATTTTGCCCTTTTAAAATTTTTGAGCCCCTAACCTTTTGAAAAAATAGAGTTTAGCCCAAGTTCACTCTTTCAAAATCTCAAGTCGCAAAGTCACAGAAATGGTCAAACAAAACTCTCGCGACCTTGTGACCCCTCAGGTCGCGAAGTCGCAAGGTCGCACATAATCTAGAAACCAAAGAATTGTGACCTTGTGACCTTGCGACCCCCAAGTCGCAGGGTCAGATCTCTCATCAAATCAACTCATTTGCGACCCTGCGACCCTCATTTATTGTCCGCACATGTGACCCCTTTATAAATAGAAGGGTCACATAGGTCACATTCGACCTGCATGACAGAGAAATAAAATGCCTCTGACAAGCTAGCTAGAGTGCGTTTTTCCCGGGTAAGTTGCCTAATCCTCCTGCTATTTCCTTTTGTTTGATTTTTGCCTCCATTACCCTCACTTTGGCCTATTTAAAACTCATCCTAGCTTCTGTTTAAACCTCCCATGAATTCTATTGCTAAGCTTGCTCCTCCCCACAGCTTGAATTCCCTGTTTACCTCCTCTAAATAGCTTCCCTTGCATCAGTCTATTTCAGGTTCCCTTCCTAGTCCTTTTCAATGAGGAATTTCATGTATGATTTCCACTTGATATGTTGCCTTACCTCCCCTTTTGATTAAAATCAAGCGGAAATTTTTCGTTGCCACGTAACTCCTCTGCCAAGCCCTAGAGCGACCCCGCGACTCCGCGACCTCGTGACCTAGTGACCTCGGTCGCTAAGTCGTAGGGTCACTAGGTCACATATCCATGAAAGTTTGAAGTGGCGCAACTTCGCGAATTAGCAACCTCGCGACCTGTTCGCGAGTCGCTAAGTTGCTAGGTCGAATTTCCGTGAAAATCTAAACTAGCACGACTCCGTGACTCAGCGACCTCGCAACCTAGTCGCAAGTCGCTAGGTCACTTTTCTACGAACCAACGCGACCTAGCGACCCAGAGACCCAGTCGTAAGGTCGCCAGGTCATAGGTTCATCCATTTTCTTGAAAAATAGTTGAGCAGAGATAAGAGCAACCCAAGTATTTATAAATATGACATCCGTCTTATCATGGGATTGTTTCATGAATATGCCAAGGAACCTTGAACCCGAGCTCGAGTGCATATTCGTCTTGTCGGCCTCAAGCGATATAGGGCCTCTGGAAGTTCGGAAAAGGAACAAAATTCCTGAGATAGAAATCTCAGAGGAAGAAATGCCTCTTTCTCTCCCCCCTATCTATGTAGATACCGCTTGCACATTCGGAAAAGGGGATAGTATGAGTTGGTATCAGGTGTACCAAGAATTCATAAAGCTTGAATTTCCAGAGGACCTCCCAGACCGGCAGGTGTATGTTCAGGTCAAGGGATCCAAGATCCACTACGCAGGGGCCCATCTGCCTATATTCCCATGTGCAGAGCTGATTGACTGGATCTTGCAAAAGGCCGACCCCAAGACCTGGGTTATTCGGGATCATGCCGGGAAATCATTCGCAAATCTGAAGGGACAGGATGCATAATTATATTACGCACTTCCCACCCGAGAACAGACCTTCACCGAGGAATGGGCCACCACTCATGCAGTTCCCATACTCGAGACCTTAAGGGGATGGTGGGAGGACCTAGAAAAGTTCAAGCTCAAAAAGGACCATGTATATCAGGCAATGGGTCTCAAGAAGGTATACAAGCTCATGGCGGAAATTTTATGTAGGATGTATGGCCGCCCAAATGCCACCACTTTCAACAACACTTGGGTTTCTCTCATGTACTCTGTCACTGTATACGAAACCTGCTTCAACTGGGCCAACTTGATAGTGGCAACCCTCAAATCGAACATATCTTCGACACTAGCGCCTGATGAAGGGTATGCATCGGAATTTTATATGGCCTCCTATCTTTTGGATGCAGTATGTGCAAGGTGCCATTTTGAGGGGTGGGCACACAACTGGGATCTGGAGCACGATGGTCCAATTCACAAGGAGTTGTTGGTGTTATGGGATTCAAAATATAAGCAAGATATGGAGTCAATCTCGCACAGCTTCATCCCCGCACTCTAAGGAAATGTTTTCGGCAAAGACACCCCGTGCATGTCTGGGCGAGCCATGGAGACAATAACATGAGTGGCCAAGTAGTTTACTGTCATGGATAGAACTTTCATTCGAGTCTTCGGGTTGCTCAAGGATCCCCATGCACTGCCACATTTCGCCATCGACAAACTACTCCTCCAAGAAACATGTTACCAGATGTCGCGCGGTTTTTCAAAGGTTCTCACTAAGGGCAAGAAGAAGCCATGGCCCACTCTGCCACTCACTATCGGCGCCTAAAAAGTCAAAGATTTCAGGGAAGTAGAGGTAGAGGATGAACAAGTCAAGGGATTTTGTCTACCTCCTGTGACACATCGGACGTATGATCCTGAGAGAATCATCCCCGCCCATTGCAAACGGGCCAAATTTAAATGGAGTTACCAGCATACTGAATGCCCAGCTAAAGATAGAATCAAGAACTTGTACAACAAAGACAGGGAGGCCACTCAAGAGGAATCAACCGATTAGGAAGATCAAGACAATCAAACTTTAGAGGAAATAATCCACACGTTAGGAGGAGCCTCGTCTTCCAAAGCCAAGAAGCAAAGGACCGGTACGAGCCATAACTCTTCCACCCAGCGAAGAGAAAAGGAGGTTAAAGCTCAACAAGAAGATGAGGAGAAGGAAAATGAAGAGGAGGATAATTGAAAGAAACAACTGAAGGAAGAACAAAGAAAGAAGCAGACGGAAGAAACCTACAAGAAAAGGGAGAAGGAAAAATGGAGGAAAGAAGAGGAAGAAACGGTAGAAGCTGAGCGCCATCTAAAGATAAAGCAAGATAAAGTAGAAGCTAAGTGCTAGCTAAAGGAAGATCAAGATAAAGCAGAAGTAGAGTGCCAACTAAAGGAAGATTAAGATAAAGCAGAAGCAGAGAAAAAGAGGAGGGAGGAAGAAATTCAGAAGTCAAGGGAAGATTCCTCCAAGGAAGCCAAAGGCAGCAAGACACCTCCTCTAGAGACAGAGAAACAGACGGAGCTACCACACATCGAGGTGCCCCAGAAAAATCCTGCAACCAATGTGCGTTTTTATCTCTCAGAATTGGGTACCTCCAAGGATCAAGATGAGGAAGTGTTTGATCTGACAAGACTAATCTGTGATCAGTTCACGCACAAGTTCAGGTCGGAGAAGAGAATATGCTTAGCATGGAACCCTACTGCACCCCTTACAGCCACAATAGAAAATGATATAGTCTTGGATACCAGGACCAATCCAGTTATGATTGCATTATCTGGAACCGCTTTTGCATCAGCCACAGAGGAGAACGTAAGCAGAATGAGTAGAGAAATTTTGTCCCTGCAGAATAGACTACAGGCCTCCAAACAAAAGACAGCTAAGTCAAAACAAGAAAAGAAGGTGCTAGAAGAAGAAGTCCAACAACTTGAGGTTAAGAATTCCACTACTAATGAAGTGCCACTCACTATTTAATGAGAGCTAGTCACTTTGGAAGCCACCATGAAGAAAGTATGCGAAGAACTGTTTATAATAAAACAGACCATCGTGCCACTACTGAAAGCATAGGCAGAAACCAAGAGGAGGAACACATAGCTAAAGGAAGCCTCTACTGCCTTGGAAAAAATACTAGAATGGTCGAACATGTATCCACAAGCTTTTGACACCTTGCCTAGAAAAGATTGGATTGGCACCCAAAATGACAAAGTTCAAATCCAGATAAAGGTACAATCCAAAGAGAAACTTATTAAGGATTTGGAGAAAGTAATCTTCGCATATGAACATTTTATTAGCAGCATTGACTCAATGGCCGAAGTACACCACATTCCTTATCTCGGTGCACTAGGTGAAGAGAAAATGTGGGAAGAAGTTTCCAAAGACATTCAAGCATTTATACAACCCATAAGGAAGGCAACCGCCTCCCAAGACCTTCCGGCATCACAAGAAAACCTTGTTCAATTCATCGTGACACCAGTCTGGATCTATACCAAACTGGCCTCCCAGTTGAACCAGATCATGATCAAGAGAGACACTTTGATCCCAAATTCTCTCGAGTGCCTTCACAGGTTGAGAGAATATACTCCTTAGGTCTCCCTAGTTGCTGTAGATTATCGAGTATGGTGAAGTTATCTCAAGGAAAAACAACAGGTAGATTCCCCTGATCTCACAATCAACCAATTGATTCCATGACCAAGTCACATATTGCAGCAAACAGAAAAGGTCGCAAGTTGCAATAGACAAGGGGTCGCAGGTCACAGTCAAAGCCGAGGTCGCAAGTCGCAAATTCCCTCGAGTCGCAGAGTATGTCAATGGTCAGGAAGGTGAAAAGTCAGGGATACCCAAGGGTCAATTTTGTTCTATAAATACTTCCTTCAGGAAATGTAAAAGATCTTTTTTTTGGGACTCCAAAGGAGCAAAGAGAATTGTATAGCATTGAATACACCTTTCTGAGAATGAATACAAACACTTGTGTTGATTTCACTCTTGGATCTAATGAGGACTAATGTGTTAACACTATGAATATTTTGTCTTATGTATCTGATATCTTTATGATTAATTAATCTGCGTTGTTTGCTTATATCATTTATACATTTTAGCTCACTAAATGTGTTAATGATGTTAGGTTGTTTACTTAGGAGATGTTAGCAACTTCGTTACTAACATTTATCTTATCTTCGAGACTGCTTAAGGAAGTGAAGGGTGCTCTAACCATAAAGAATTGTTTCTTCTATGGTTCGAACATCTTTTACAAGCATGACCCTAATGATGTGCTGCTAACAACATTTCCTTTGGATGCATGCTTTAACTCATCTTACTATTTGTAATGTTTTATGTTCATTGAGACTCATCAACCATTTGTCTTGTAGCATCTGAATAATCGTGTGTTCATAGGTCTGCAGGGCTTTTTTGTGTCTGAGAAAAAGGAGTATTCAGCAGTAGCCAAACCCACACCCCGGACGGGATCCCTATCACAAATGGTTTAGTGTCTAATTGAGACTTTTTATCGGGGAGATCCCTTACTGTTGGCTAGAAACTTCTTCCCGTCAACAGGATCATAAATCACCCAAGCCACAGAGGATAGATTTCGGGTATTGCGGGAGGCACCATCAACAAAACCGACATAAGGAGTGACAGATATCTGTACAGTAAGCAGTGACATAATAAGCAGGAAAAACTGCTCGCAAAGCACACTAAGCCAAAAAAAATGTACAAAAATGAAAAACGCACTTATGTACAAAAGGACATGCATGAGAAACTCATGCATAGTATTTTTTGAGATACAACCAATTTCTGGGCTTATCCAAGGGATAGCCTTCCTAGTCAATCAACTCATAGGCCCCATTCTGTAAAACACGCTTGACTCTATAGTGCCCATGCCACACGGGTTCAAATTTACCTACCCCCAGCTTATCATGAGCTTGGTCATACAAGAGGACTAAGTCTCCTTCTACGAAGGTATGAGGGGAAACTATCTGGTCGAAGTGGGCTTTGACTCACTTTTTTTGTGCTTCCATGACTAGAGCAGCAAAGCGGCGAGTTTCATCAAGCCTCTCCAAATATAGAAGATGTTCTTCCTCGGGCGAGGTATTAGGCAGTAATTCGACATCTATCTTGAGGGAAGGAATTTCACATTCAATCAGAAGGGTAGCTTCCAGACCATAAATAAGCTAGAATGGGGTGAATCTGGTTGCATCCTTCATCGAGGTTCGGTAGGCCCAAAGAGCTGAAAACAACATGAGATGCGAATTGGACTTGTGCATCCCAATCATACGCTGAAGCATGGTGACTAAAAATTTGTTCACATCTTCAACCTGGCCATTGGCCTGGGGATAGTATGACGTTGAGTTGTCGTGACGTAGACCCAACTTAGCAGTCAACTCAACCATCATATAGTGAAGAAAATGGGAGCCATGGTTGGTGACAATGGATTGAGGAAAACCAAACTTGGTAATCACATGATTGAAAATAAATTTGGCAGTTGTCTTACATCACTTGTGAGTGTAGGCATTGCTTCGGCCCATTTGGTGAAGTAGTCCATGACAACAATAATATAAACATGCCCCCCGTCCGAGCGAGGGTTACACATTATAAAATCGATAACCCACTTCGAAAATGGACCAACAGTAATGATGGGATGGAGGTGAGCGGGTGGCGCATACATCTTGCGTTGATAGATCTGGCACTCACGACATTTATGGACAACGAGGATACAATATTTAAAAATGGTAGGCCAAAAATATCCACCACGAATAATTTTTTAAGTAGTAGCATACCTAGACACGTGATCACCACATGTGTTAGAATGGTAGTCATTGAGGACTTTTTCAGATTCCTTGAGGGTCAAACACCGACGGAGAACGGAATTAGTTCCGATGCGGTATAAAATATCTATGATTACGCGATAAGGTTGCGAATGATGACATATACGTTGACGAGCATATTTTGTTAAATCAGACTGAAAGGTGGAATTCTAGAGATAAATGTTGAGATTGCAACAAGATGATGAGCTTAGTGAAAAGGGTCGCCTTCACTAAGTGGGCCCGCAGGCTATTTTTGGCGCAAGTCTATTTTTAGACATTTCGATCATATTCTATGAGTTGCAGGATGATATTTGTGGATGGTTGGTCAAGTTGGAAAAATAGATGGACTTCTATTTTTAGACATACTGGGAAGAATCTATTTTTAGAGTTCCAGTCTAAAAATAGATATGTCGAATATTATTAGCTCTTAATAATATTTGGACTCTAAACATTAACTTATTCTCTTGGAGCACTTCAGTTAAGTGCACAGATGTGGCACAGGAGCTGCCGGCCTTGAAGACTAATATTCTTTTGAGGGTTAGAGATGGAGCTATTTGCATGCGGAGACTTCGGTTAGAACTCCATGTAATGAGTTTGGTAGGAGTTGACAGGGTGGATTGGTGGAGTTGTGTTCGAGTTTAACTCGATTAGACATAGTTGAGCTTAAGTTGTATCTAGTCCAAGCTGGTGATACACTAGCATGGCGTTATGAATTAATTTGTCAGTGAGCCACTAAAATAACTCATTAATCAACTAAAGAATACATCAGTTAACTACGATTAGCACCAGACGGTTTTAGTGGAACCCGGTGGAGAGGTAGGTGAAGAACGGGATTGACTATAGTTGTAATATAATGTTGCATGCGTTTACCTACATTGATGGAGATGCCAATGAGGATTGCGTGAGCAAGGCTATATCATTTCAATTTCATTTAGAGAAAATATTCAGCAGGGATTGCGTAGTAGAGGTAGGCTAGCAGGTGGCAGAGTTCGGTGCATAGATTTGCTAGATCGGGCCTGATTAGTGTGTAGCGATTGTATTGTACTGAGAGCTTGATATGATCAGCTTTGTATGAGGATTGTTACATGATCTATATGACATATATTATATACATATAGTTGGGGTTTTTAGCTTAAGGATTTCCGGTTAAAACACTATGTTCATATGTGTGAGTTTTTATGGTTTCAATGTGTGCATGCAATTGATTTAATTTCTGCAAGTAATGATCAATAGTAGAAGAGATTATGTATTATGCATGAAGTCAAATAGTGTGTGATCAGGAGAATATTGGATGTATAATGCATTAGTTATATAATTTCTACAATAAATGATGATATCACCGTACCATGGATCGAGGGTGCTAATCATAAAAGGAGTGTCACCTGGAATGCGTTCCTCAGAACCAACGAGAGCAGAGGCAGAGGGTAAAGAGCATATCAACTTGGAAAAAACCAAGGACTTCTTCGATTTGGAAGTGGTGAAATCCAAATAGAACTCTTGGAGGATGACTATCCACTTTGAGTATTCCCCCCCCCAAAATTTTCGAGTTAAAATATAGGTCATGGGGTTGTAATCAGAAATCACTATTGTTGTGCGGAGTAAAATATAATGGCAAAAACATTGGATGGATTGAAAAATTGCCAATGCCAATTTCTCTACATGAGCATAATGCGTTTTAGTTTTGAGAAGATTGTGGATCAAATAATAAATGACATTCTCATCACCATCATCGACGTCTTGTACCAGAACCATGGAAATGGTGCTAAAATTGGCAGCCAAATAGAGGGAGTAGTCTCGATGATAATTTGGGGGACGAAAAAGAGGAGCATTGAGAAGAAAAGTATTTAGTGCATCAAAATATTTTTGGGAAATCTCATCCTATAGGAACGAAATGCCTTGCTTAAGCAATCACGTGAAGCCTTTGGCTACTTCAGCATAATTCAGTATAAAATGGTGTAGGAAATTAGCTTTCCCTTGCAAACTATGAAATTGATGTAAAGAGGAAGGGGAGGGGAGATTAACAATAGCTTTGACCTTAAGAGGGTGGAGATGAATGCCGTCTTTAGAAATGATAAACCCAAGGAGTCTACCAAAATCGACGTAGAAGACACATTTGTGTGGATTAAGTCGAATGTTGTAGCATCTACAGTGAAGAAATATTTGACGGAGGTGATCCGGGTGATCCTTACGCTTAGTGGAATGAGTCGGAAGGTCATCCAAGTAAGGTTTAAAAATTTTATTGATATCGTGAAAAGTGTAGGAAATTTCTCATTCGAAACTGGCCCCAACATTCTTAAGGCCGAAAGGTGTTGAGATTGCAACAAGATGATGAGCTTAGTGGAAAGAAGTCACCTTCACTAAGTAGGCCCGCAGGCTATTTTTGGCGCACAATCTATTTTTAGACATGTCGATCATATTCTATGAGTTGCAGGATGCTATTTGTGGATGGTTGGTCAAGTTGGAAAAATAGATGGACTTCTATTTTTAGACATATCGGGCGGAATATATTTTTAGATTGCCAGTCTAAAAATAGATATGTCGAATATTATTAGCTCTTAATAATATTTGGACTATAAACATGATATTATTCTCTTGGAGCACTTCAGTTAAGTGCACAGATGTGGCACAGGAGCTGGCAGAAGGAATTACGCTATTCTGGAGGATTAAGTGGAGCTATTGCATGGATAATTCAGTTAGAACTCATGTGACAGAGTTTGGTGGAGTTATTGAGGTAGTTGATGGAGTTGTGTTCAGTTGTGATAACATAGTTAGAACTAGTTATTAATATAGTGCGCTTGATTGATACACTGTGAAATTGTTGCTGAATGGTACAATTAATTCACTAATTATTAACTCATTAATCAACTAAAGAATACATCAGTTAACTATAGTGCATGGATAGTTTCAGTGGAGACCAGTGAAGAGGTAGGTGAAAGAGCAGTGTGACTATCAGTTGTGACTATACTGTTGCATGATTTGCAACAACCAGTGATTGGAGATGCCAATGAGGATTGTGTGAGAAAGGCTGGACCAATTCGAGTTCATTTAGAGCCATTCTTTAGCAGTGATTGCGCAGTAGAGGCAGGCTATCAGGTGGCAGAGATTGGAGCATATGATTTTCTAGATCGGGCTTGATTAGTGTGTAGCAATTGGAGATTATATTGAGAGCTTGTGAGGAGCTTTGTATAATGATTTTTACATGATCTCTATGACATATAATATACAGATAGTTGGGGGTTTTCAGCTTTAAGCTTTCCCATAAAATACTGTGTTCATATGTGTGATTGTTTATGGTTTTAATGTGCGCATACGATTGTTTTTATTTCCGCAATTAATGATCAATGGTAGAAGAGATTCTGTATTGTGCATGAAGTTAAAATAGTCTGTGATCAAGAGAATCTAGGTGTATAACATATCAGTTATTCAAATTTATAAATGGTATCAAAGCGATATTGATCATTGGAGCAATTGCAAAACATTGAAGCGGTTGAGTTTTGAGCTTGTGGAATTCGAATTTGCAGCAGTCGAATTTGTAGCAGTGTTTTCTTGGTGTCAAAGTTGAGATGTCTTTCAACGGATTGCGATTGGAGTATGCCCTTGAGGGTAGCTCAAATTATATTGCATGGAAGGACAGGATGGAGGCAATGCTGGATGACAATGGGTTGAAAGAGTTCATAGATGCAAAAATTCCAAAACCTACTTCTAGTGATGTTGGCGCACTTGACGCATGGCAAAAGAAGACATCAAAGTGTCGAAGAATTCTGTTGGAAGGTGTAAAGGATCACACAGTGTCCAGACTTCATGGTAAGGCTTCTCCATTCTTGATGTGGAAAGCGTTGACAGACTTATTCCAAAGCAAGAGTGACCAGAGGAAGTTGGCGCTCAAGGATAAACTCAGGAAAATAAAAATGGAGAAAGGCGACAGTATGCCCAAGTACCTCACGAAGTTCATCCAATGTAGAGATGAGCTGGGAAGTGTGGGGGTGACTATAGATGACGAGGACTTGGTGAGCTTGGCTCTCCTTGGGATTTCGAAGAGTTGGTATTCCTATCATGACTCTATCAATGGTCGGGAGAAATTGCCAGGATGGGAGCGACTTTGGTCGCATCTTGTGCAAAAGGAGATAAGGCGAAGTACCAGGGACGGATCTTCATCAAAGAACTCTGATGAAGAAAATTATGCTACAGCTGCAAAGCAAGCCCGAAGGAAGAGCTCATCAATTTCCTAATCAGGGTGTGAAAGGTGATAACAGGACTGTCTCCAAGGTAGAAGTGCTCATCACCAGCACGGACACGCTTTATTCATCCCACAAAGAAGAAGAAAAATCTGCGTAAATTCTTGGATCTGCAGTAGCTAAAACCTTAGCCTGTGAGTTTTGGCTGGATTTTCTTAGTCGCATGGCAGTCTCAGTATGATGGGTTAGTGGTTTCTTGAGTGGTGTGTCTTTCATATGACGGGATATGATCGGAGATAAAGATTTGTTTACTGATCTGGATGAGAAAGATCTTGGAGTGCACATCGAGATGGGCGATGATGGTAGATACAGTGCGACCGGTATCGGTGCCATTTCCTTTGAGAGGGAGTCTGGTAAACCCTTCGTATTGAAGGAAGTGATGCATGTTCCAGGATTGAAGAAGAATCTTATCTTTCTCGCCATGTTAGAAGTGAAGGGATATGATGTGCTCTTCATGAGGGGAAAGGGAAACTGCCGCGATGACAAAGCTGAGTGAAACCAAAGGATAGGGGTTGATTAGAACATTTATAAATTGCGAGTGGAGTAATGTAACGACAAAAATGGAAACAAACAGAGGAGTGGTAGTAGGTGCAAGCAAGTACAGCACGAAATTGGGCCACCTTCACCATGGAGCTTTGAAGATACTGTAACAGATTTCTACTGGGCTTCCTAAGGGCACTCTTGCGCAGTCAGATCAGTGCAAGGGGTGTACCTTGGGAAAATTTGTGAAAGACACCTTTCACGAGAAGGATAGTCACGCCACGACGATCCTTGAGAGAATTCACACAGACGTGTGTGGACCTTTCTCAGTAGCTTCGACAGCAAAGCACAGGTATTATATGATATTTGTTGATGATTTTTCTCGTAAGTGCTGGATCTTCTTCATGCAGAAGAAGAGCGAGACATACTCAAAGTTCTGTGAGTTCAAGGCACTAGTTGAGAAAGAATCGGGGAAGCAGGTGAAGGCTCTTAGGAGCGACAATGGTGGTGAATTCATCTTTGGTGAATTCAAGGACTTTTGCAGCGCAGAAGGAATTCGAAGAGAGCTCATAGCACCTCATAACCCACAGCAGAATGGGGTTGCTGAGCGGAAGAACAGAACGATCGTGGGTGCTGCACGGGCGATGTTGCATTATCAGGGCCTTCCCATACACTTGTGGGCTGAGGCATGCAATACTGCAGTATATGTGCAGAACTGTTGTCCTCACGGGATACTTGGCATGAGTACACCCGAGGAGGCGTTTTCTGGTAAGAAGCTTGATATTTCCCATTTGAGGATTTTTGGTTCACCTGTTTACATTCATGTGACAAAGGATGCCAGGAAGAAGCTGGAGCTGACTGCAGAGGTTGGGATATTTGTGGGGTGTCCTTCTGACTATCGTTTGTATTTTGCTAGGCAGTCCTTAGGAAGCTGTGCGCTGGATATCCAAATTTGTGAGAGAAAGCCATGAAGTGTTCACTTCGGAAGGAAGCCACACTTGCGTGTAGATGAGGAGCTGGTTACTAAGGATGGGCCTCGGGATGTGGATCAGCAAAATGAGGTTCAGCGGAGTGGAAGGGGCCACTCATGCAGCCTTGTATGGAGGTGAGCACTACGAAGGTGACGGCGGCTCCAAGATACGGAAGAAGGTTGTAGGAGCACCTACATCACAGTAGCAGTGAGGCAGTCCCTCCTTAATCCTGTTTTGGATACATGGCTCTTATGAGCAAGTGTATCGTAATAAGAACATCACCTCACAAGAGGCATTGCTGGAGGGATCCACATGGAGTGATTCATGATCGAAGAATATGATTCGATTGTCAGAAAAAGTGCATGGGAGATTGTCCCAAGACCGGAGGGGAAATCAGTGGTGGGTTCGCGATGGATCTACAAAGTGAAGCAGGCGGCTGACGGGAGTGTGGAGAAGTACAAGGCGAGATTTGTCGCCCGTGGCTTCTCACAGATCGAGGGGATCGATTATGAGGAGACCTTTGCACCTGTCGCAAGGTACTCTTCCATAAGGACGATCCTTGCTCTCTCAGCGCAGATGGGGTGGCACATTCATCAGATGGATGTGAAGACTGCGTTCCTCAATGGAGTTATTGAGGAGGAGGTGTACATTGTTGAGGGTTTGGGGTCTTCGGTATTGATGCATGTGTGCGGGCTCAAGGGAGCGCTGTTATGGGTTGAAACTGGCACCGTGCTTGGGTACACCTGAATAAAGTTATTTCAACGCCCCGGACTTGGATTCTCGAGTGAGGGCGGATCCGAACCTATACCGGATTGTGGTGGAGGGTATATTTGCGATCATTGTACTTTCTGTAGACGATTTGATTTTGACGGGTGAGTAGACAGTACACTCTGTACAGGCCGATCTTGCAAGGGGTCAAGGGTTTGATATGAAGGACTTAGGCCTCATCATTGCTTTGCGGGATTGGAAATTTGGCGGCAGTGATGGAATGTTTGTGTCTCGAGGCACGTGTGCTCGGGAGCGGAAGTTCAACATGCCTTGGGGGCTTTAAGCCTATTGACACTCCTCTTACACAGTGGATGGAGGAAAGAGGATGCTACATCGGCAGAGGTAGTGGATGCCACTGTTTATCGACAGTTGGTGGGGTCGCTTATGTATCTGGTCAATACACAACCCAACATATGCTATGCTGTTAACCAGCTTTCACAAGCTATGGTTAAGCCTACCAAGCTCTTCTAGAAGGCAGGAAAGCATGTATTGAGATATCTCAGAGGCACATCGGGATATGGATTATGGTTCAGACAGTCGAATGAGGTGAAGCTGTGTGGCTTCACGGATGCAGATTGGGCAAGGAGCCCAACAGACAGAAAGAGAACATCTGGAGGGATTTTCAGTATCGGGTCGACAACAGTTTCTTGGTACAGCAGGAAGTAGAGATCCGTGGCACTCAGTTCAACAGAGGCTGAGTATATGGCAACGAGTTTGGCTGCATGCAAGGCTATATGGATGAGGAAGATCCTGGTCGGGTTGTTCGGTTCACACTTAGATCCTACTGTGATATATTTTGATAATCAGAGTTGCATCAAACTCTTAGTTAATCTAGTATTTCATGATAGATCTAAACATATTGACATTTGGTATCATCATATCAGAGATTGTGTGCAGCGAAAGATCATGTTACTTTCATACATTCCCACGGAGGATCAGGATGTTGATATCTTGATGAAGGCGCTCACTAGGAGAAAATTCGAATACCACAGGGGTAGGATAGGGGTGGCAGATAATCCTTATCTTTTTGAGAGGGAGTGTTAAGATTGCAACAAGATGACAAGCTTAGTGGAAATAAGTCGCCTTCACTAAGTGGGCCCGCAGGTTATTTTTGGCGCACAATCTCTTTTTAGCTATGTCTATTTTTAGACATGTCGATCATATTCTATGAGTTGCAGGATGCTATTTGTGGATGGTTGGTCAAGTTGGAAAAATAGATGGACTTCTATTTTTAGACATATTGGGTGGAATCTATTTTTAGATTGCGAGTCTAAAAATAGATATGTCGAATATTATTAGCTCTTAATAATATTTGGACTATAAACATTATCTTATTCTCTTGGAGCACTTCAGTTAAGTGCACAAATGTGGCACATGAGCTGACAGAAGGAATTACACTATTCTTGAGGGTTAAGTGGAGCTATTGCATGGATACTTCAGTTAGAACTCATGTGACAGAGTTTGGTGGAGTTATTGAGGTAGTTGATAGAGTTGTGTTCAGTTTAACTGAGTTAAACATAGTTGAGCTAGTTGTATCTAGTCTAAGTGATTGATACACTAGTGAGAGTGGTGTGAATTAATTATTAATTAATTCACTAATTATTAACTCATTAATCAACTAAAGAATACATCAGTTAACTACAGTTCATGGACAGTTTCAGTGGAGACCAGTGAAGAGGTAGGTGAAAGAGCAGTGTGACTATTAGTTGTGACTATACTGTTGCATGATTTGCAACAAACAGTGATTGGAGATGCCAATGAGGATTGTGTGAGCAAGGATGGACCAATTCAAGTTCATTCAGAGCCATTCTTTAGCAGTGATTGCGCGGTAGAGGCAGGCTATCAGGTGGCAGAGATTGGAGCATGTGATTTTCTATATCGGGCTTGATTAGTGTGTAGCAATTGGAGATTATACTGAGAGCTTGTGAGGAGCTTTGTATAATGATTTTTACATGATCTCTATGACATATAATATACATATATTTGGGGGTTTTCAGCTTTAAGATTTCCCATAAAATACTTTGTTCATATGTGTGATTGTTTATGGTTTTAATGTGCGCATGCGATTGTTTTTATTTAAGCAATTAATGATCAATGGTAGAAGAGATTCTATATTGTGCATGAAGTTAAAATAGTGTGTGATCAGGAGAATCTCAGTGTATAACATATCAGTTATTCAAATTTATACAAAAGGAAGCTTCTTATACAAAAAGGTGCCCCATGGACAGATGAAGGCAGTTTTATGTTGATCAGCGGGAAGGATATTAATCTGGTTGTAACCAGAAATCCCGTCCATAAGGGAAAATATCTCACTTCTAGTACATTCATCAATGATCTGGTCGATGAAGGGAGTGGGATAGTTATCCTTAGGAAAAGCACGATGAATGTCACGATAATCCACATAAACACGAATAATACCCTTCTTTTTATCCATGGGGATGATGTTAGAGACCCAATCTATGAATGGGATTGGATAAATGAAGCTTGCTTTGAGAAGTTTTTCAACTTCTCCCTTTATGGCAGCGACCTTTCTAGGGTGCACGTGATGAAAGCGTTGGCGAACAGTTTTCACATCAGGATAAGTTGGGATCTCGTGCACGACTATACTTAGATTGATGCAGGGCATTTCCTCTTAGGACCAAGAGAAAAAGTCTCAAAACTCATGTAAGAGACTAGTATATACCTCAATCTCATCATGAGAATAGGTCACCCCAATGTGGATGTTCTTGAAAACCCCCAGTTTAACGGAGATGTTGATAGGCATCGTTTGGGTAATATTCCCCATGTTGCCTTCTGCAAAAACTTCGTGTGTCAAGATAGGAATTTGAAGTGGATGGGAAGGAACTTGGGAAGAAAATTTCTCAATACAAGTAGACATGGCCCAAGGTTAGGAAGAAAGGAGGAACGATGATGACTATCTTCCCAGGGAGGCTCCTCAAGAGGCATGGTTTCCATGATGGCTTCATCAGTTGGAAATGTCTCATTCAAGGGATTAGGGGAATATGAAGCACCAAGCCAAGGGGATTGAGAATACGTGTCGAGAGATATACTCGAAGGAGTATGATCAGGTAGAGGAGCCGAAGCCAAGATAACCTCGCAATAATCAATTTCTATTGGGCTTAATGACATCACGTCTAAAAAAATCAATCTACTCAGGTGAAGGGATGATCCATGGATCATAAGACGTGGAGATCATATTGACCTAAACAGTATTGGGTGGAGGAAAAGAAAAGAAACCCATAAGGGAGAGATATTTGAAAATTCCTAGACCCATGCTTTCATAAGGTGTAGGAATACAATCTACATATGGAACTTTACTCTCGGAAGAGGTGGAAGTAAAAAATGATATCTAATCGATAGTGATGATATTTCCTAGGTGCGGAAAATCAAAGAACACGAAAGAGAGTGGACGGTACGCATAGCATAGCGTGAGTCCAACTGCGACCGAGGAGAAGATTATAACTGAGCTTGGCGTCAACAAATTCAACCTCAACATTAACCATTTTTCCTTCCGACGTTATAGGTAAGTTGGAGAGGACACTAAGAGGGCGAGATTCCCTTCTATCAAAGGCTTCTAAAGTGTTTGGTGACTGGTTAAGGGCCGGAGAACCAATGGCTTTCCATCATGCAATGGACATGATGCAAGTATATGCATCTTCGTCCACGATCCCTCGATGGATATTATTTCCATTAATCCCAACTTTGATAATCAAAGCAATCCGGTGAGGGAGAAGTGGAACGACATTTTCTAGATCAAAAGTGATAAGGCTTGAATCAACAGGGTCTACCCCTCCAATAGAGAATATAAAAGCCTCCCATTGTGACGGATAGCTCTGAAGCACCTCCAATGTGGACATAGCGGATGATGCCTGAGCCAAATCCTTAACAATACTGTAATGTTGAGCGGCACATGTGTTCGAGTTATAGGAGGACTTACATAGTAAGCTTTTAGAAGGTGACCGTACAACGGGCTCAGGACTGGGCCTTTTAATGTGAAGAGGGCCAGAATCAGGCAGGGGAGGAGGACCATCTGCGATCTATTTCCATGCTGCATGGTGTGGTTCGGTATAATCCTTCGATCTAGTAACAATAAAGATGGGTGCAGCACCATTCATCATGAAAACCTGAGAGCCAAAATGGGCGGAGGACTAAGGTTTCTCCACCATTTGAGTTTGTTGTGATGGGAATGGTTCTTTAAGAACAACAAGAGTTCCTTGAGTTCCATTGATCAGTCGACTCACCTCGACCCATCGAGGACAATCCTTGGTGTAATGTTCCTCATTACATATCAGAAAAGGGCACCTTAGTTTACATTTTGAGCCATCATCAGTATTGGTTTTAGGAGAATCCTATTTCGAGGTATTGGCTTTGACCTTTCCTTTACCCTTATTCTTACCTTTGGAAGCTTTATCCACCGGGGTAGACTGGACGACGTTCACTTCCATGGTCTTGCCAGGATTAGGAGGTGGTTGAGAAGCAGTATCGGTGGAAGAAGTAGATTTCTGCTTCGTAGGATTGGGAGAAGACTTATGGGAAGTCTGAGACACAGAAACAATGATACCATCGACAAAAGGTGTCGCCGGTGCTTTGGAAGTTCAAGGTCATGGGACATTGGGAAAGAGTTCATAAGGTGTGCCAAATTGAGAGTACATGAGATCGAGGTACTGGGCATGAGTGATGGCCTGTTCCTCAGTAACACATGCCCCCATAGTGATGCCCTTAAAAATCAGACCGATAAAACAGGTAGTGAACCAATCAGTCAGAAGTTGATCAGGAATCTCAAACTTGATCAAATGACGACGCTGCCTCCATTCATGAATATGATCGGAAATATGGGTGGCCCAATATTTTTTCAAGGATGTTAGGAGGTGCATTCCAGTTTCATACTGAACCGGTAACTGAAAGTGTGTGATAACTGCCATTGCAAGAGAGATGAAATCTTGAAAGATGCCACGAGAGAGTTCAATGTACCACTTTGTAGTGGCACTAGTGAGAGTCCTTTGGAAAATACATAAACGAATAGAATCATCAATCTAGGAGTCAAAGGAGCACCATAAGTGGTACATCATAACATGCACCTGGGGGTCTTCTCCGGAATTTCCTTCAAACTTGGGAAAATCGCTAGAAATCTTGGTGGGAACTGGATGGGAACTGGAGGCCAATATGGGTTATGAAGAATGGGATCATTTGTTAACTTTGACACATCAGGAAGTTCCATTGTAGGGAGGAATGGAAGTTGCAGATTGAAAGACATTGGAGGCCTTTGATAGAGACCAGTATTGGGATTCCAACTAGGTTGGGAGAAATTTTGAGCCCATATGTTCTGTCTCAGAGGATTTTGTCCATAGGGGTTATAATTTTGATAATTCTACCCATAAACCAGTTGAGGACCAGGGTATTGATTTTTAGTGAACCACTGAGGTAATTTTTGGGAAATGTATGGATGTTGTTGCAAAATGAAAGGAATGCCTTGGGGCTGACCTTGCGACATCAAAGTTTGACCTTGAGGAATATAAGATTGGCCTTGAGGCTGATCAAGCTGTCCCTGGGGTACAAGTTGGCCCAGATATTGAGTTTGACCAGGTTGCCCCTGGGGTACAGGCTGGCCTGGATGTTGAAGCTGACCAAGATGCCCCTGGGTAGAGGTTGGTTTGGGTATTGATATCCACCAGAAAGCCCTTGGGGTACAGGTTGGCCCGATGGTTGAGATGAGCTAGGTTGCCCCTGAAGACTAGGTTGGCCCGGCTGACTAGTAGAGGGTTGAACTTGTTGTACAAAATTTGGGCCTTGCTGAACGTAAGGCTGGTTCTATTGCACGAAAATTTGTCCCTGAGGTGGGTAGGTTTACCTCTGGAGAACATAACATTCTCCCTGCTGAACATAAGGTTGACTAGTAGGACCATAGGGTTGTCCTTGCTGAACCGAAGGTTGGCCTTGTAGATGAGAAGGTTGTTCTTGGAGACCATAGGGTTGTCCCTAGAGGTACGTGAACTGATTAGGGTAAACCAAAGCTTGAGTTGTTTGAACATACAATGGGACTCGCGGAAGAGGCCCATGGAGATACACATGATTCCCATGCTCATCATAATAATGTGGCGGGGTAACCAGTGTGGGATGATGTTGAGAACCCTACAGGAGATAATTCTGATATTGAAGAGCCATCATATACTGGTTATACGAAAAACCTCCCTAAATTGGATTAGAGGAGATAGGTGCACTACTAATAGGTTGATGGAATCCCGATACGTGAGGATATGATCCACTCAAAACGGGTCCAACGGATATCGCGGAAGCATTAGGGTGTGTTCCATGAACAAAATAAGATGGTGGAAATGATGGAATCACACTAGCAGATGGTGTGGAGGAAGCCACACAAATAGTGGGATGGGTTGGGACAGACATAACCATCATCGAAAAAATGGGAACTGAAGAGGATGAACTTGACACAAACTACCCCATGGCAGGTGTTAGGTTCCCGTGATTTGGCTGATCGGCAAGCCAAATGACAGTGTAACATCAAACCAAGCTTTGGAGCCCAAGGACCTAGCCTTCCTGGACTCAGAGAGGGCTCTCTCTATATGTGTAAGGGGTATCTGTGCGTTTGCTTATTGTGTTCTGATTTTAGGCTAGTTATGAATTAAGTTTTTGATTTTGGTTTTTTAAGTTGTGAGGGATGAAACTGATCAAAGATATAAGATAGGTAAAAAGATGTCAGATTAACTGGGCTATGGGGTCGAAAAGGTCAAGAAAGCTATAAGACGATGATACAAGGCTGTTGAAGGGCCGATTTGATTCAAGGTAGAAAGGATATTTGGGCAAAATGGAGTAAACAGACATCAAGTTTGTGAACAACGAAGAGTTTCAAGCATAACTAGTTTAATAACGGACATAAACATGGTAGGGAAAACCATTAATCATGCAAGATGTAACTATAAGCTAATCAATACATAGAAATAAACATTCAAGCCATGCATAGAAGTATATGACCCACTAACTTTGGGAAATGACTAAACACAGTACTTCAAGTTATTGGGCACTTTGAACAACAAGATTTGCATAGTTTTAGGCAAAGGGCTAGATCGAAACTAGGCCTCCTTGGTTCAACAGATGATAATCTAATCAGTCAAAGAGAAATTTCATGGATGGAACTATAGCTAGCCATAGGTAAGCAGGGCATACCGTAAGTCATACTTAGCATGTATAGAACTATGAATCAAACAAGCAACAATATCCTCAAGTTATTAAAGAGCAGTTAAGAATTCTTTAATGCAACTAAGGAAGAAGAAAACATGAAAGCTATGAAGAATCAGGAAATTTGAGGTGCCTCCAAGGGCATATCTCAAATTTGTTCTCTACTGATCTATAGCAAGCAAGAAACATGTATTCATGAATGAAAACTAGAAGACAACAACAAAGCAATAGACACTATACCATTCTACCAAGTCATGGAATCCAACAACAGTCCTTCTTCATTCATCCAAGAGCATCCAAGAGGCAATCCAAAAGCATAAGACAAGTATTTCTTCCAAAGCTTATATGACCATATATTTCTTCTCTTCTCAAGTTCAGCCTTGTTTTACAATGAAAGCCTTTGGAATATATAGGCCAAAGTGAGGAAAACCTCATGGTTCAACTTGCCATCCTATTGGCCTAATCAAAATATCTAAACTTGTCCTTGAGGCTTTGCAAAGCCCAAGGCACAAAATATCTCATAAAATATCTAGAAAATGCTAAAAAAAGAAAAATAATTGACTTTGCATCATTTTTCATGTGCAAAAATAGTTAAACGCACATTTGGAAAAAACAATTTTTGAAGGTTCAAAAATGACAAAAATATTCAAAATTTATATCAGCAAAAGGTCCCCTGATTTGCCGGCAACATTTGGCAGCCTTCCTGATGTTGAAATGAGGCCCATGATAGCTCGTTGGAAAGCTCCGAGTGTCTAATTTCCAGAAAAAGTTAAAGTTTTCCAATCCGATGACTAGAAGTTCTCCAAAACTACACCTGTGTGTAAAAAACCAAAAAATAAACCTTGCTGATAGACGGGGCAGAATGTTGAAAAAGTGAGTGTTTTTCGCCATTTTGGGGAAGAAAATGATATTCAAATGTTCTGAAAATCACTGAGTATGTGCCCCTAAAATTATGGCATCCAATGATACCATTCTCATCCCATGATGATCTCCCAAACTGAAATGGCGAAGCCCCTGAGTTTTGGCGAAAAACCCAAAAATGTCAAAAAACAAGATTGTGTCAAAATTTGCTCAATTTTGGTGAGCAAGTCCTTCAAGGCTTTTTAGAAACATCTCTAGAAGCTCGGGCCAAAATTCTAATCCTAGAGGTGTCTTTCTCCCTTTTTCTCACCGAGCGCCCTCTTTGGGCAGTTTTGAGCCTTTCTTGGTTTTCTTCTTTGTTGTTTGGCATTCTAGCTTTGGTGAAGAAGTCATGGCCCCTTGCCTAGGAGAGGCAGCTAGCACATGCTTTAGAGAATGCCCTTCATGATCTTTATGTTGCTGTTATGTCTCATAAGGCTGCCTCTTTTCCTGTACTTGCTCATCACTATCAGCTGCTCCTGCTGCTTTGTCTCACTTTCACTGTCAATCACTGTAAGCAACCCATGATTTCAAATATAGTGTGAAAATGCCCTTCTTTGGTATAAGACCCCTGTTCCTTCAGAAACTGCCTTTCCTCTTGGCATGCAACTCAACAAATAAACTTCAAGAAGTAAAACACAGTCAATATAGATATACAGTCAAAGTGACTTTCCTGTGTAAGGGCACCCAGCTTTGGTGTTTGAGGCAATGGACACCTTTGTCTTTGTAGAGGCAAGAAAAACAAAAACCTTTTTAATCCAAAACACTGCTCTCTTTTTAGGCCACTCAACCAATAAATTCAACAATATAAACACAGTCAACCAAAGTGTATCTCATATAGTCAAAAGTCACTCTGTTTAAAGGACAAGGTGACAAAACCTGTTGTGTTATTGATGTGGTTACAAGGGTCTGTAGGAGTTTTAAACAATCAAGACTCTTCTTCAACCAAAACTCTGCTCCTTTTGGTATGCCTTTCAATCAAATATATTCAACACTATTTCCCAATCAAACAAGGTGTATATATAGTCAAAGGTGATTGTTTATAGGACAGGGCAATAGAGCTTGTAATGTTTCTTATGTGGACACAAATGTCTGTAGCATTCCAATACCAATAAACTCCCTTTCAAACAAAACACTGTTTTGCTTTATATCCCACTGCTCTTCATACTAGTTTTGCCCCACCTCTGAATGCAAATGATAACTTTACTCACTGGATATGTTTCATGGAATGGAAAGTTAAAACATTGTTTTATCCCTTTAAAAAATAGAGGAAACTCCTTTGAAAGATAAAAAATACTTGTATGATGGCTATGTTGAAAACTAACCTACTATTTTCACCCTTAAAATACCTTATCCCTCCTTTCCTTTATCACAGTTGTTTTTGGGGGAAGTTTCATGGTTTTTCTTATCAACAACACTCCCAAGCTTTTAATGCTTCATCTCTAGCTACCAGAACTTTAGTAAAGCTTGTTTCTTCAAATCACACAAACTCAAACTTGTGGTTTCCTACCGTGATTTTAAACCCTATCACTCTGTCTTGGCAGTCTTGAAAAAGCAGATAGGCGTATAGAAATACCTTTGAAGTTGATGACAGTGCTTCTTGAGGAGTTGAAGCAGCTCTTAAAAGTGATTTGGAGGCATTAGAACCGTTGCAAGATGCGCAGTGTGTTTGTGTGAAATAGTGTCGCGCGAATGGAGAGGTGTCGGGTCGACGCGACCAAAGTGTACAGGTGCGCCGCACCACAGTTATATACCTGTGTATTTTTGCCTCTGAGCGCACCGCACACTTTTCCAGGCGCGCCGTGCGGGTTAAAAAGCTCTAAAAACCTGTGATTTATTTAAAGGAGAAACTCTGCCACTATTGACTGTTTAATGCCCTTTTCACAATGTAACATTTGCCCAATAACACACCAATGAGTCATGAAGCACATTGCCATTTTGCAGGGAAGCAGATTTATCCTTTTTTTCTTTAAAATAATATCTGTTTGCTATGGATGCTTCAAAGGTGATAAAGCCTTATTGTGAATATGACTTGACTGCCAGGTGCCTATTGAACTCATTTTCTGACTGGGGGTGAAAAATGCAGTTGTATCTGCTCAGGCCCTTCATCTCTGTCCATTTGAAAAGGGATTTTTCTTTAACACTCCTCTCTTTACTCAAAATGCATTGATATGGTACCTTTGGCCTTTTCATAATGAACATGCTTTTACTTATTTTGAAATTTTCTCCAGAAACTGAAAACATGCCAAAGTGTTTCTTGTATGTTATGAAAAACTGTGTCTAGCTGCAATACCTTTCTTGGGAAGAATTAAACTCAAAATTTGCTGGTCAACTTGTGATAAGTGATCTGAAGGACATCCTCTTATGAGTAGGGTGATCAGTTTCCTTTGAAACATAATCATTATCATGTCCTTCACCTGTGTAATGACACAACTTATCAACCACTCTTCAATTTGGTTTTGGTGGAGCTGCAGACTGTCTTTTGAAAGAAAACTTGTTAAGAGATATGATTGACCTCCTTGGATTGCAGTGGTACCCTTGCTTTCCTTTTTGGTCTTTTTACATTATTTCTCTATTTCAATTATCTCCTATTATGTTTATACTTTGCCTATCAGTTAGTGAGAAACCCTAGAAATAATGATTGCTCTGGCCCATTGCTTATGAATGAAGGAGGCCCTTCTCTTGGAAAAATATCTGATGTTTTGTCAACCTTCTGTCTCAGCCATATGAAGGCTGCCTGATGAACATATTGACAAGGGTTTCTCTTACACATGATGGCAGGCAAACAACATTTAAAACATTACTGTTTTTACCTCTGCTTTCAATCATCACTTTTCTTCAGAAAACTCTAGTCACTGTCTCACTGTTCATTAAAACAAAACTTGTCTTACAGTCAGTTACAATTTTTCAAGTCAAACTTTAGCTATTGCCCTCTGCCTATAGATGAAGGAGGCGCTTAAACCCTCTACTTATAGATGAAGGAGGCGCTTAAACCCTCTGCTTATAGATGAAGGAGGTTCTTAGCCATTTAATATTGTCATATCAACAGCCTCTTGACAGTGTTGCTTTTTCTTTTGCTGTCCTTTCAGGCTGTGAATGAGGTCGCAAGAGTTTGATGAATAAATATTGGCCCTGTAGAAACATCTCAGGCTCAGGATCACATTGAGAAGAAGTTGTCTTCTCATGTGGCGCTAAAATTGTCTTCAGAGATGCTGGTATGTTCCCTGTCTTTGAAAGATCCATCAAACATTGTAAAACACCTAAAATCAGCTTGAGATTATGGTCTATGTATTGCTGAGACTTAAGGGTGTATTAGTGGCGCGACTTAGGGCTGTGACCAACTTTATTAGCAGAGTGGGAGGTCTCTTATGACTGGTCTATAGCAGATGGAGGTTTTTGGCTCTTGGATAGTTTGCCAAGGGTGAAATGCCTTAAAGCGCCACTTCCTAACTCAGGGGGGGTCCTTTGAACAGATTTGGATTGTCTCTTTAGAGCTGATGGGCAGACTAGTATGGCTGAGGCTAGGTAGGATTTGATACTGGGGTTTCAGCTCATCATGGGTGGATTGAGAGGGAAGAAGGAAAAAAGCTTATGGGTGTTTTCCCAGCTGGAAAATATGACAAATTTTGGATCAGCTGTTGGAAAACTTGGCTGTTAGAACTAGTCATCACCAACAAGTGAAAAATACTGATGACTAATAGTGGCTCCATTTGGGGAGGGCAGCTCCTTTTCAGGAGGTGTCCATAATTTTAGATCTTTGGCTTATGAAGACCAGTGCCTTACCCATTGGTCCAAAATTTCATTCTTCCTTGATGCTATTTCTGAAAAGTGACAGCATGATTAGCATCAATGATATTTCTACCTACCCCACTATCTTTCCTAACATTTTTTCTTCTTTTGGCATTTGAACTGTGACCTTTTGTGTCCTCTTTTATTTTTTTTCCATGAACCTATCTAATTCTACACTTTTATATCTGCGGGAGTTCAGATTAGCGTGAACTCCTTGAGCACTCTACCTCAGCTGATCGGTTGTCCAAAAGATTAATTTGTTTAAACGGGTACATTTCTCTAATCAACTACGAAATTTAAAGATGATCAAATAGGATTAGATAGTCGTTTGTCTTCGTGCAACAATAAGACAAGCTGCACACAAATATTATTTTTCATAAAATGGAAACTAGGAAAAAACAGGGCTAAGATGCATAATTTGTTTTTCATCCCCGCTTCCCTCTTTGGTTCTGTTTTGGGCGTGTGGAACCAGTATCTTTTCCTAATATACTCTCTTTCATAAGTCAAACTTACACAATGTTGACCATCTTTTTCACTCACTAACTTATCAGCAATTAAATTTAAACCGCCTTCGGTATACTTAGGTACAGATAGGCAAAATAATTATTTCGATACTAGTGGCATTTAGACTTGCGCGCTTTCAACATGACTATTTTTTGGGTATGGGGTTGTACCATTGCTTTAGAAACTGCCCTCTTTTTCTAATTTTTAATGTTTTTGTATTTTCTGATTTTTCACTTTTTATTCAAACAATCTAGAACTGAAAAGATGCTCACAAGGCTGAGCTTATTTTTCACAGTTATCTATCTATCCTAATCTGACCTATACATGATAGAAATTTATTTGGTGAAATCTCTTTTCCAATGTAACCAGTCAAGTAGATGATTGCATGGGTGACCTTGGTTCAGTTCTTTCATGATGTTGAAGAAATGAAAAGGCCACTTCCATTTGGATTGTTTTTGAACAATAGTGTCTAAAATTTTTCTCACTCTTTGCAACAGACTGTTCTGGGTGAAACACACTACTCCTTCAGATTTCTCAAGGAAAAAAACAAATGGATCTTGGAATAATACGTGATCTAGAGGATTTGATATATGGGCTTCTTCAGGACTACTCTTTCTTCCATGGCTATGCTCGGGGACTCTCCGTGCTAGCAGCTCTTCCTGTTAACCATGATCACTTAGGCTATGAGAGTCATCATATATTGCGGTGGATTTTCTTTCCAAGACGTGTGTTGATTGATGGAATGGCGGCAGAAGTATGAAGAATTGATGGGGCGGGGATACACGCCATTGACAGTAAATTATCTTGAAAGGATGGTGTGACCACTCTCATGTGTTTATCAACCTCCATTTCTTCATCTGCAATTTGTAACTCAATGGAACTTGGTGGCTGCAAATCTAGAGTAAAGGAAGATTCCATGTCCAAAATGATTTCATCAACCATGTTAGGAAAAGGCTTCTCATTTACAACATGCTCGAGAATTTCATCATCCTCCTCAACCTCATCATCAAAGCTAAAAAACTATTGATCTCCAATTATGTGAATGTTATCTCTGATAGACTAAAGTGAAGTAGAGCAAAGGGTCAGAGACTCTTCACTTACTTCTGAACTCTCAAGGCTCTTCTCATCAGTGTCATAGATGACCTGTAATGAAAATACCGCATTTTCACTTTTCTCAAGTTTTTAGCAAGCCAGGAAACTTTCTCTGAAAATAAAAAAGTGAGTCTTACGCAAGAATTGTAACCATTTGGACATCACAATCATCAACATATTGATCAAACATTGGAGAATTATTAACATAGTAATAATACGTACATGCTTTATATTAGATATCAAATTTCTTTTCTTCAACTTAGATTTCTAAATCTATTTTTTGACTTATGATATGCGAGGGATTAACGGGAGAAAGAATCAGTTATGGTTATGCTAAGTTGGTACCTGCATGTTTACAATTTGATCTATTTCTTCTTCAGTTAAAGGAGAAGGTATTTTCTGTTTTCTTTGAAGTGGGCAACAATTTCTTTCCATTTTTTTGTGGAAGTTGATCTTGTGGCTGAATGTCCTCTTGCATTTTGCAGGGAAGGGCAGATGGACTGTTATTGGTTTCAACCTTTTCAAAGATCTCTTGTGGATCTTCTCTTATTTCTTGATGGATTTCATCTAGGATCAACTCTTCTTGGTCATCTTGATTGTTAGCTTGGGTAAGAAAATTATGGACCTCCTCTAAAAATTCCTCAGGATGCCAATTTCCAAATCATTTTTCAATTCTTACAAGATGTTATATGAGGTTTTCAGAGTGATCACAACAATTTTCAGCCAATCATAGAGATGGACAATGCCCTATATAGCGTTTACAAAATAATTTGTGGAAATCCCTTAAAGAAAACAAGGTGCGAGGTTCTAGGTTTTCATACCATTCTCTTGCCTCTTCTTCTAATGTACCCATGAACATTTTCATGAGGCAGTCCTCATGCCATTCAACCTTTAACTTCCATACATGTATATGAAATTTGATGAGGTGTAAAAATGGATCGTCAATATTTTCATTTCGAAAGAGAGGTAGGCCTCCTATCCAATTTACATCTGTAGGCATTTTGTGTGGGAATGCAGGGATATGTTCTCTTCTGATCGAAGCATATCTCCTTTGTGTCCTCGGGTGGAGGATTTGAACCATGTTGTCCTCCATGAGCATTATTGGGATTACTTAATGCATTCCTAGGAGACTTTATAAGGACTAGTGGGGAAAAAGGCCTACTGGAGGCTAGTGGAGTCGCCAGGTGGATTTCTATGAGAACTTATGATCCACCACCAGCACTATCAAAGATACTTTGGGAAAAAGTTTATGGCAAGCTTTGAGATGGAAAAAATTTCAAAGAAGAGTGATTCTCTTGGTTTCAACAATTTTCTAGGCTGTATGGTCAAGCTAATGGTTCTCTTGGTAAGAAGGTTTCTGCTTATCTCCTATGTTTAGGTGAGGTTTTCTAAATCGCTAAGTTATACTTAGATTGTCACTGATTACAGAGATTCTACCATAAGTTTAAGTTTCTGGAAGGATGAGTTAGCAGAAAGGTATGGTTTATCAATTTTTGGTTTTTTTATGGAGTTTTTAGGCCTACTGGAGGCTAGTGGAGTCGCCAGGTGGAACTTGGTTGTTTTTGTAAAGACGTAGCTATGGTCCACCAACAGTAGCTAGGGTAAAGCCAACCTAGGAATATTTTGGGGTTTTTCTGAGTTTTATGTGCAGCCTATGGTTTACTTAAAGTATTCTAAACCTGTTTCATCACTTTGCTAGGGTCGCGATAACAAAAAGAGTTTACTCTAAATGATTCTATGGACTGCTTGCTTGTTTAAGCACCTAAAGGACTAAAGATTCTATAAGAGTTTGCTAGACTGTCATGTACTCATTGTCCCACCATCTCCCGCTATGTTAGTGAGCGATGGGATAGGTCGATCGGATAGTAACCTAGAGTTCGGTAAAATAGTAAGGCCTACTGGAGGCTAGTGGAGTCGCCAGGTGGATTTTTAGTTGTTTTGAGGTATATGTGTATGGTCCTCCACCAGTACTGACAAAAACCAATCTAAGGGAGTTTTTTGGGGTTTTCTAAGTTTTATCTAGCCCTGAGGTTTGGAAGAGTTTCCTATAACTGACTCATCATTTTTCTAAGATGGTGAAGGAGCTATTTTATACTCTTCGAACAACACTTAAGTTTTCTAAGTTTGAATGAGACTTCGAGAGTTACTAAGGAGTACTTAGATTGTCACTAACTCATAAGGTCCCACCGTGATTGCCATTATTTAGTGAGCAGTGGGATAAGTCAGTCAGATAGTATTCTTAAAGGTCTCTTAAATGTTTAGGGAATCTAAGTTTGTTTATTACTCAGAGTCCCACCATGATCGCCATTATGTTAGTGAGCGGTGGGATAAGTCAGTCAAATAGTATTCTTAAAGGTCTCTTAAATGTCTAGGGAATCTAAGTTTGTTTAATACTCAGAGTCCCACCGTGATCGCCATTATGTTAGTGAGTGGTGGGATAAGTCAATCAAATAGTATTCTTAAAGGTCTCTTAAGGTCTAGGGAATCTAAGTTTGTTTAATACTCAGAGTCCCACCGTGATCGCCATTATGTTAGGGTCCCGTGATTTGGCTGATTGGCAAGCCAAATGACAGTGTAACATCAAACCAATCTTTGGAGCCCAAGGACCTAGCCTTCCTGGACTCAGAGAGGGCTCTCTCTATATGTGTAAAGGATATCTGTGTGTTTGCTTATTGTGTTCTGATTTTAGGCTAGTTATGAAGTAAGTTTTTTGGTTTTGGTTTTTAAGTTGTGAGGGATGAAACTGATCAAAGATATAAGATAGGTAAAAAGATGTCAGATCAACTGGGCTATGGGGTCGAAAAGGTCAAGAAAGCTATCAGACGGTGATACAAGGTTGTTGAAGGGCCGATTTGATTCAAGGTAGAAGGGATCTTTGGGCAAAATGGAGTAAATGGACATTAATTTTGTGACAAGCAAAGAGTTTCAAGCATAACTAGTTTAATAGCAGACATAAACATGGTAGGGCAAACCATTAATCATGCAAGATGTAACTATAAGCTAATCAATACATAGAAATAAACATTCAAGCCATGCATAGAAGTATATGACCCTCTAACTTTGGGAAATGGCTATCAGACTTTGGGGAAAACACTTAAGACAGACAAACAACTTAACTTACTATGCCAGAACACCTAAACATAGTACTTCAAGTTATTAGGCACTTTGAACAACAAGATTTGCATACTTTTAGGCAAAGTGCTAGATCGAAACTAGGCCTCCTTGGTTCAACAGATGATAATCTAATCAGTTAAAGAGAAATTTCATGGATGGAAATATAGCTAGCCATAGGTAATCAGGGCGTACCGTAAGTCATACTTAGCATGTATAGAACTATGAATGAGAGAAGCAAAAATATCCTCAAGTTATTAAAGAGAAGTTAAGAATTCTTTAATGCAACTAAGGAAGAAGAAAACATGAAAGCTATGAAGAATCTAGAAATTTGAGGTGCCTCAAAGGGCATATCTCAAATTTGTTCTCTATTGATCTATAGCAAGCAAGAAACATGTATTCATGAATCAAAACTAGAAGACAACAACAAAGAAAGAAACACTATACCATTCTACCAAGTCATGGAATACAACAACAATACTTCTTCATTCATCCAAGAGCATCCATGAGGCAATCTAAAAGCATAAGACAAGTATTTCTTCCAAAGCTTATATGACCATATATTGCTTCTCTTCTCAAGTTCAACCTTGTTTTACAATGAAATCCTTTGGAATATATAGGCTTAAGTGAGGAAAACCTCATGGTTCAACTTGCTCTCCCATTGGCCTAATCAAAATATCTAAACTTGTCCTTGAGGCTTTGCAAAGCCCAAGGCACAAAATATCTCAGAAAATATCTAGAAAATGCTAAAAAAGGAAAAATAATTGACTTTGCATCATTTTTCATGTGCAAAAATAGCTAAACGCACATTTGGAAAAAGCAATTTTTGAAGGTTCAAAAATTACAAAAATATTCAAAATTTATATTAGCAAAAGGTCCCCTGACTTGCCGGCAACATTTGGCAGCCTTCCCGATGTTGAAACGAGGCTCATAATAGCTCGTTGGAAAGCTATGAGTGTCTAATTTCCGGAAAAAGTAAAATTTTCTCAATCTGATGCCTGAAAGTCCTCCAAAACTGCACCTGTGTGTAAAAAACCAAAAAATAAACCTTGCTGATAGACGGGGCAGAATGTTGAAAAAGTGAGTGTTTTTCACCATTTTGGGGAAGCAAATGATATTAAAATGCTCTAAAAATCACTAAGTATGTGCCCCTGAAATTATGGCATCCAATGATACCATTCTCATCCCATGAAGATCTCCCAAACTGAAATGGCGAAGCCCCTGAGTTTTGGCCAAAAACCAAAAAATGTCAAAAAACAAGATTGTGTCAAAATTTGCTCAATTTTGGTGAGCAAGTCCTTCAAGGATTTTTAGAAACATGTCTAGAAGCTCGGGCAAAAATTCTAAGTATATAGGTGCCTTTCTCCCTTTTTCTCACCGGGCGCCCTCTTTGTGCAATTTTGAGCCTTTCTTGGTTTTCTTCTTTGTTGTTTGGCATTCTAGATTTGGTGAAGAAGTCATGGCCCCTTGCCTAGGAGAGGCAGCTAGCACATGCTTTAGAGAATGCCCTTCATGATCTTTATGTTGCTGTTATGTCTCATAAGGCTGCCTCTTTTCTTGTACTTGCTCATCACTATCATGCTGCTCCTGCTGCTTTGTCTCACTTTCACTGTCAATCACTGTAAGCAACCAATGATTTCAAATATAGTGTGAAAATGCCCTTCTTTGGTATAAGACCCCTGTTCCTTCAGAAACTGCCTTTACCCTTGGCATGCAACTCAACAAATAAACTTCAAGAAGTAAAACACAGTCAATATAGATATACAGTCAAAGTGACTTTCCTGTGTAAGGGCACCCAACTTTGGTGTTTGAGGCAATGGACACCTTTGTCTTTGTAGAGGCAGGAAAAACAAAAACCTTTTTAATCCAAAACACTGCTCTCTTTTTAGGCCACTCAACCAATAAATTCAACAATATAAACACAGTCAACCAAAGTGTATCTCATACAGTCAAAAGTAACTCTGTTTAAAGGACAAGGTGACAAAGCCTATTGTGTTTTTGATGTGGTTACAAGGGTCTGTAAGAGTTTTAAACAATCAAGACTCTTCTTCAACCAAAACTCTGCTCCTTTTGGTATGCATTTCAATCAAATATATTCAACACTATTTCCCAATCAAACAAAGTGTATATATAGTCAAAGGTGACTGTTTATAGGACAGGGCGATAGAGCTTGTAATGTTTCGTATGTGGACACAAATGTCTGTAGCATTCCAATACCAATAAACTCCCTTTCAAACAAAACACTGTTTTGCTTTATATCCCACTGCTCTTCATACTAGTTTTGCCCCACCTCTGAATGCAAATGATAACTTTACTCACTGGATATGTTTCATGGAATGGAAAGTTAAAACATTGTTTTATCCCTTTAAAAAATAGAGGAAACTCCTTTGAAAGATAAAAAATGCTCATATGATGGCTATGTTGAAAACTAACCTACTGTTTTCACCCTTAAAATACCTTATCCCTCCTTTCCTTTATCACAGTTGTTTTTGGGGGAAGTTTCATGGTTTTTCTTATCAACAACACTCCCAAGCTTTTAATGCTTCATCTCTAGCCACCAGAACTTTAGTAAAGATTTTTTCTTCAAATAACACAAACTAAAACTTGTGGTTTCCTACCGTGATTTTAAACCCTATCACTCTGTCTTGGCAGTCTTGAAAAAGAAAATAAGCGTATAGAAATACCTTTGAAGTTGATGAAAATGCTTCTTGAGGAGTTGAAGTAGCTCTTAAAAGTGATTTGGAGGCATTAGAACCGTTGCAAGATGTGCGGCGTGTTTGTGTGAAAGAGAGTCGCGCGAATGAAGAGGTGTTGGGTCGACGCGACCAAATTGTACAGGTGCGCCGCGCGCACCTACAGGGGCCGCGCCACAGTTATATGCCTGTGTATTTTTTTCCTCTGAGCGCGCTGCACACTTTTCCAGGCACGCCGCGCGGGTTAAAAAGCTCTAAAAACCTGTGATTTATTTAAAGGAGAAACTCTGCCACTGTTGACTGTTTAATGCCCTTTTCACAATGTAACATTTGCCCAATAATACACCAATGAGTCATGAAGCACATTGCCATTTTGTAGGGAAGCAGATTTATCCTTTGAACTTTAAACTAATATCTGTTTGCTATGGATGCTTCAAAGGTGATAAAGCCTTATTGTGAAGATGACTTGACTGCCAGGTGTCTATTTAACTCATTTTTTGACTGGGGGTGAAAAATGCAGTTGTATCTGCTCAGGCCCTTCATCTCTGTCCATTTGAAAAGGGAATTTTCTTTAACACTCCTCTCTTTACTCAAAATGCATTGATATGGTACCTTTGGCCTTTTCATAATGAACATGCCTGTACTTATTTTGAAATTTTCTCCAGAAACTGAAAACATGCCAAAGTCTTTCCTGTATGTTATGAAACACTGTGTCTAGCTGCAATACCTTTCTTGGGAAGAATTAAACTCAAACTTTGCTGGTCAACTTGTGATAAGTGATCTGAAGGAAATCCTCTTATGAGTAGGGTGATCAGTGTCCTTTGAAACATAATCATTATCATGTCCTTCACCTGTGTAATGACACAACTTATCAACCACTCTTCAATTTGGTTTTGGTGGAGCTGCAGACTGTCTTTTGAAAGAAAACCTGTTAAGAGATATGCTTGACCTCCTTGGATTGCAGTGGTACCCCTGCTTTCCTTTTTTGTCTTTTTACATTATTTCTCTATTTCAATTATCTCCTATTATGTTTATACTTTGCCTATCAGTCAGTGAGAAACCCTAGAAATAATGATTGCTCTGGCCCATTGCTTATGAATGAAGGAGGCCCTTCTCTTGGCAAAATCTCCGATGTTTTGTCAACCTTCTGTCTCAGCCATATGAAGGCTGCCTGATGAACATATTGACAAGGGTTTCTCTTATACATGATGTCAGGCAAACAAAATTTAAAACATTACTGTTTTTACCTCTGCTTTCAATCATCACTTTCCTTCAGAAAACTCTAGTCACTGTCTCACTGTTCATTAAAACAAAACTTGTCTTACAGTTAGTTACAATTTTTCAAGTCAAACTTTAGCTATTTCCCTCTGCTTATAGATGAAGGAGGCGCTTAAACCCTCTGCTTATAGATGAAGGAGGTTCTTAGCCATTTAATATTGTCATATCAACAGTCTCTTGACAATGTTGCTTTTTCTTCTATTGTCCTTTCAGGCTGTGAATGAGGTCGCAAGAGTCTGATGAGTAACTCTTGGCCCTGTAGAAACATCTCAGGCTCAGGATCACATTGAGAAGCAACTGTCTTCTCATGTGGCGCTAAAATTGTCTTCTAAGATGCTGGTATGTTCCCTATCTTTGAAAGATCCATCAAACATTGTAAAACACCTAAAATCAGCTTGAGATTATGGTCTATGTATTGCTGAGACTTAAGGGTGTATTAGTGGCGCGACTTCGGGCTGTGACCAACTTTATTAGCAGAGTGGGAGGTCTTTTATGACTGGTCTATAGTAGATGGAGGTTTTTGGCTCTTGGATAGTTTGCCAAGGGTGAAATGCCTTAAAGCACCACTTCCTAACTCAGGGGAGGTCCTCTGAACATATTTGGATTGTCTCTTTAGAGCTGATGGGCAGACTAGTATGGCTGAGGCTAGGTAGGATTTGATAATGGGGTTTCAGCTCATCATGGGCGGACTGAGAGGTAAGAAGGAAAAAATATTATGGGTGTTTTCCCAGCTGGAAAATATGACAAATTTTGGATCAGCTGTTGGAAAACTTGGCTGTTAGAACTAGTCATCACCAACAAGTGAAAAATACTGATGACTAATAGTGGCTCCGTTTGGGGAGGGCAGCTCCTTTTCAGGAGGTGTCCAGAATTTCAAATATTTGGCTTATGAAGACCAGTGCCTTACCCATTGGTGCAAAATTTCATGCTTCCTTAATGCTATTTTTGAAAAGTGACAGCATGATTAGCATCAATGATATTTCTACCTACCCCACTATCTTTCCTAACATTTTTTCTTCTTTTTGGCGCATTTGAACTAGCAGCCTTTTGACAACATATATTTTTTCTTTTTTCAAAATGAAACTATCTAATTCTACACTTATATCTGCCGGGAGTTCAGATTAAACTGGTGAACTCCTTCATTACTCTACCTACGCTAGATCAACTGTCAAGATTAAGCTGTTTGACAAGATTTTGTTCTCTAATCTAAAACACGAAATTTAAAAGATGATCAAATTAGGATTAGATAGTCTGATTTGTCATGTATTTGCAGCATAAAAGACAAGTTGCACACAAATATTATTCTGCATGAAATGGAAACTAGGAAAAACACGGCTAAGATGCATAATTTGTTTTTCGTCCTCGCTTCCCTCTTTGGTTCTGTTTTGGGCGTGTGGAACCAGTATCTTTTCCTAATATACTCTCTTTGATAAGTCAAGCTTACATAATGTTGACCATCTTTTTAACTCATTAACTTATCAACAATTAAATTTAGACATGTTCAGCTATGATTAGGCTAGATAGCTGAACAAGACATTTGAGTACTAGTAGCGGCATTTAGACTTGCGTGCTTTCTGAATGACTATTTTTTGGGTATGGGGCTGTACCATTGTTTTTTAGAAACTTCCCTCTTTTTCTACTTTTTACTGTTTTTGTATTTTTCAGCTTTTTCACTTTTTCTTCAAACAAACTACAACTGAAAAGATGCTCACAAGGTTGAGCTTATTTTCCAATGTTGTCTATCTATCCTACTCTAATCTATACACAATAAACATTTGTTTGGTGAACTCTGTTTTCCAATGCAACCAGTCAAGTAGATGATTACATGGGTGATTCTGGTTTAGTTCTTTCATGATGCTGAAGTAATGAAAAGACCACTCCCATTTGGCTTGTTTTCGGACAGTAGTGCTTAAATTTTTTCTCATTCTTGGTAGCAACTTGTTTATGATAGAACCCACTACTCTTTCAGACTTCTCAAGGAAAACAACAAATGGATCTTGGAATAATACCTGATCTAGAGGATTTGAGATATAGGCTTCTTTCAGGACTACTCTTTCTTCCACTTGGCTATATCTAGGACTCTCCTGGTAAAACAACTCTTCCTCTTGCTCATGATCACTTGAACTGTCAGACTCATCATATATTGCAGTGTAGTTTTCTTTCCAAGCTGATGTGTTCTGATTAAGTGGACTGAAAACTGTGTGAAGGTCATCAGGTTGATGGGCAGGGATACACTTTGACAGTAAATTATCTTGAAAGGATAGTGTGACAACTCCCATGTGTTTATCAACCTCTATTTCTTCATCTGCAATTTGTAACTCAATGGAACTGGGTGGCTGCAAATCTGGAGTTAAGGAAGATTCTATGTCCAAAATGATTTCCTCAACCATTTTAGGCAAAGGATTCTCATTTACAATATGCTCAATAATTTCACCATCTTCCTCAACCTCATCATCAAAGCTGAAAAACTGTTGATTTCCAATTATGTGAATGTTATCTCTGATGGACTGAAGTGAAGTAGAGCAGAGAGTCCGAGACTCTTCACTTACTTCTGAACTTTCAAGGCTCTCCTCATCAGTGTCATAGATGACCTGTAATGGCTGCTCACTTTTCTCAAGTTTTTGAAACTGAGCTTCCTCCCGAAAATCAAAAACTGAGTTTTCTGAAAAGTTAGTTTTTGTTTGGAAATCATAATCATCAACATATTGATCAAACATTGGAGAATCATTAACATAAGTAATGTCACCAGCCATGTATATTGGACTATCAGATTTCTTTTCTTCAACTTGATTTACAAATCTATTTTCTGATTTATGATATTTAGGATTAACAGGAGAAAGATCAGAGAAGTTTTGGTTAAATGAAGTTTCAGAGGTTGTCTGCATGTTTATAATTTGATCTATTTCCTGTTCAGTTAAAGGAGAAAGTATTTTCTGTTTTCTTTGAAGTGGGCAACAATTTCTTTCCATTTTTTGTGGAAGTTGATCTTGTGGCTGAATGTCCTCTTGCATTTTGTAGGGAAAGGCAGATGGTCTGTTATTGGTTTCAACCTTTTCAAAGAGCTCTTGTGGATCCTCTCTTATTTTTTGATGGGTTTCATCTAGGATCAACTTTTCTTGGTCATCTTGATGATTAGCTTGGGTAAGAAAATTATGGACCTCCTCTAAAAAATCCTCGGGATGCCAATTTCCAAAGCATTCTTCAATGCTTACAAGGTGTTGTATGAGGTTTTCAGAGTGATCACAACAATTTTCAGCCAATGATAGAGATGGAAAATGCCCTATATAGCGTTTACAAAATACTTTGTGGAAATCTTTCAAAGAAAACAAGGTGCGAGGTTCTAGGTTTTCATACCATTCTCTTGCCTCTTCTTCTAATGTACCCATGAACATTTTCATGAGGCAGTCTTCATGCCATTCAACCTTTAACTTCCATACATGTATATGAAATTTGATGAGGTGTAAAAATGGGTCGTCAATATTTTCATTTCGAAAGAGAGGTAGTTTTGCGAACCAATTTACATCTGTAGGCATTTTGTGTGGGAAACCAGGGATATGTTCTCTGCTCATCGGAGCATATCTCCTTTGTGTCCTCAGGTGGAGGATTTGCATTGTGCTGTCCTCCATTAGCATGATTGGGATTACTTAATGCATTCCTAGGAGACTTTATAAGGACTAGTGGGGAAAAAGGCCTACTGGAGGCTAGTGGAGTCACCAGGTGGATTTCTATGAGAACTATGATCCACCACCAACACCATCAAAGATGCTTTGGGAAAAATTTTATGGCAAGCTTTGAGATGGAAAAACTTGCAAAGAAGAGTGATTCACTTGGTTTAAACAGTTTGCTAAGCTGTATGGACAAGCTAATGGTTCTCTTGGCAAGAAGGTTTCTGCTTATCTCCTATGTTTAGGTAAGGTTTTTCTGAATTGCTAAGTTATACTTAGATTGTCACTGATTACAAAATTTCCACCCTAAGTTTAAGTTTTGGAAGGATGAGTTAGCAAAAAGGTATGGTTTGTGAAATTTTTGGTCTTTATGGAGTTTTTAGGCCTACTGGAGGCTAGTGGAGTCGCCAGGTGGAACTTGGTTGTTTTGAAAAGATGTAGCTATGGTCCACCACCAGTAACTAAGGAAAAAGCCAAACTGGGAATTGTTTTGGGGTTTTTCTGAGTTTTTATGTGCAGCCTATGGTTTTTCTAAAGTATTCTAAACTTGTTTCGACACTTTGCTAGGGTGGCGATAACAAAAAGAGTTTACTCTAAATGATGTTATGGACTGCTTGCTTGTTTAAGTATCTAAAGGACTAAAGAGTTTATAAGAGTTTGCTAGACTGTCATGTACTCAGTGTCCCACCATCTCCCGCTATGTTAGTGAGCGATGGGATAGGTTGGTCGGATGGTATCCTAGAGTTCGGTAAAATAGTAAGGCTTACTGGAGGCTAGTGGAGTCGCCACGTGGATTTTTAGTTGTTTTGCGGTATATGTGTATGGTCCACCACCACTACTGTCAAAAACCAATCTAAGGGAGTTTTTTTTTTTGGGTTTTCTAAGTTTTATGTAGTCCTGAGGTTTGGAAGAGTTTCCTATAACTGACTCATCATTTTGCTAAGATGGTGAAGGAGCTATTTTCTACTCTTCGGACAACACTTAAGTTTTCTAAGTTTGAATGAGACTTCGAGAGTTACTAAGGAGTACTTAGATTGTCACTAACTCAGAAGGTCCCACCGTGATCGCCATTATGTTAGTGAGCGGTGGGATAAGTCAATCAAATAGTATTTTTAAAGGTCTCTTAAGGTCAAGGAAACTAAGTTTGTTTATTACTCAGAGTCCCATCGTGATCGCCATTATGTTAGGGAGCGGTGAGATAAGTCAATCATATAGTATTCTCAAAGGTCTCTTAAGGTCTAGGGAATCTAAGTTTTTTTAATACTCAGAGTCCCACCGTGATCACCATTATGTTAGTGAGCGGTGGGATAAGTCAATCAAATAGTATTCTCAAAGGTCTCTTAAGGTCTAGGGAATTTAAGTTTGTTTAATACCCAGAGTCCCACCGTGATCGCCATTATGTTAGGTTCCCGTGATTTGGCTGATTTGCAAGCCAAATGACAGTGTAACATCAAACCAAGCTTTGGAGCCCAAGGACCTAGCCTTCCTGGACTCAGAGAGGGCTCTCTCTATATGTGTAAGGGGTATCTGTGCATTTGCTTATTGTGTTCTGATTTTAGGCTAGTTATGAAGTAAGTTTTTGATTTTGGTTTTTTAAGTTGTGAGGGATGAAACTGATCAAAGATATAAGATAGGTAAAAAGATGTCAGATTAACTGGGCTATGGGGTCGAAAAGGTCAAGAAATCTATAAGACGATGATGCAAGGCTATTGAAGGGCCGATTTGATTCAAGGTAGAAAGGATCTTTGGGAAAAATGGAGTAAACGGACATCAAGTTTGTGAAAAACGAAGAGTTTCAAGCATAACTAGTTTAATAGCAGACATAAACATGGTAGGGAAAACCATTAATCATTCAAGATGTAACTATAAGCTAATCTATACATAGAAATAAACATTCAAGCCATGCATAGAAGTATATGATCCTCTAACTTTGGGAAATGGCTATCAGACTTTGGGGAAAACACTTAAGACAGACAAAAAACTTAACTTACTATGTCGGAACGCCTAAACATAGTACTTCAAGTTATTGGGCACTTTGAACAACAAGATTTGCATAGTTTTAGGCAAAGGGCTAGATCGAAACTAGGCCTCCTTGGTTCAACAGATGATAATCTAATCAGTCAAAGAGAAATTTCATGGATGGAACTATAGCTAGCCATAGGTAAGAAGGGCGTACCGTAAGTCATACTTAGCATGTATACAGCTATGAATGAAACAAGCAACAATATCCTCAAGTTATTAAAGAGCAGTTAAGAATTCTTTAATGCAACTAAGGAAGAAGAAAACATGAAAGCTATGAAGAATCAGGAAATTTGAGGTGCCTCCAAGGGCATATCTCAAATTTTTTCTCTACTGATCTATAGCAAGCAAGAAACTTGTATTCATGAATGAAAACTAGAAGACAACAACAAAGCAAGAGACACTATTCCATTCTACCAAGTCATGGAATCCAACAACAATCCTTCTTCATTCATCCAAGAGCATCCATGAGGCAATCCAAAAGCATAAGACAAGTATTTCTTCCAAAGCTTATATGACCATATATTGCTTCTCTTCTCAAGTTCAGCCTTGTTTTAAAATGAAATCCTTTGGAATATATAGGCTCAAGTGAGGAAAACCTCATGGTTCAACTTGCTCTCCCATTGGCCTAATCAAAATATCTAAACTTGTCCTTGAGGCTTTGTAAAGCCCAAGGCACAAAATATCTCATAAAATATCTAGAAAATGCTAAAAAAAGAAAAATAATTGACTTTGCATCATTTTTCATGTGAAAAAATAGCTAAACGCACATTTGGAAAAAGCAATTTTTGAAGGTTCAAAAATTTCAAAAATATTCATTATATCAGCAAAAGGTCCCTTGACTTCCCGGCAACATTTGGAAGCCTTCCTGATGTCAAAACGAGGCTCATGATAGCTCGTTGGAAATCTCTGAGTGTCTACTTTCCGGAACAACTAAAATTTTCCCAATCCGATGCCTAAAAGTCCTCCAAAACGGCACCTGTGTGTAAAAAACCAAAAAATAAACCTTGTTGATAGACAGGGCAGAATGTTGAAAAAGTGAGGGTTTTTCGCCATTTTGGGGAAGAAAATGATATTCAAATGTTATAAAAATCACGAAGTATGTGCCCCTGAAATTATGGCATCCAATGATACCATTCTCATCCCATGAAGATCTCCCAAAATGAAATGGCGAAGCCCCTGAGTTTTGGCCAAAAACCCAAAAATTTCAAAAAACAAGATTGTGTCAAAATTTGCTCAATTTTGGTGAGCAAGTCCTTCAAGGCTTTTTAGAAACATGTCTAGATGCTCGGGCCAAAATTCTAAGCCTAGAGGTGTCTTTCTCCCTTTTTCTCACCGGGCGCCCTCTTTGGGCAGTTTTGAGCCTTTCTTGGTTTTCTTCTTTGTTTTTTGGCATTCTAGATTTGGTGAAGAAGTCATGGCCCCTTGCCTAGGAGAGGCAGCTAGCACATGCTTTAGAGAATTCCCTTCATGATCTTTATGTTGCTGTTATGTCTCATAAGGCTGCCTCTTTTCTTGTACTTGCTCATCACTGTCATGCTGCTCCTGCTGCTCTGTCTCACTTTCACTGTCAATCACTGTAAGCAACCAATGATTTCAAATATAGTGTGAAAATTCCCTTCTTTGGTATAAGACCCCTGTTCCTTCAGAAACTGCCTTTCCCCTTGGCATGCAACTCAACAAATAAACTTCAAGAAGTAAAACACAGTCAATATAGATATACAATCAAATTGACTTTCCTATGTAAGGGCACCCAGCTTTGGTGTTTGAGGCAATGGACACCTTTGTCTTTGTAGAGGCAGGAAAAACAACAACCTTTTTAATCCAAAACACTGCTCTCTTTTTAGGCCACTCAACCAATAAATTCAACGATATAAACACAGTCAACCAAAGTGTATCTCATACAGTCAAAAGTCACTTCGTTTAAAGGACAAGGTGACAAAACCTGTTGTGTTTTTGATGTGGTTACAAGGGTCTATAGGAGTTTTAAACAATCAAGAATCTTCTTCAACCAAAACTCTGCTCCTTTTGGTATGCCTTTCAATAAAATATATTCAACACTATTTCCCAATCAAACAAGGTGTACATATAGTCAAAGGTGATTGTTTATAGGACAGGGCGATAGAGCTTTTAATGTTTCGTATGTGGACACAAATGTCTGTAGCATTCCAATACCAATAAACTCCCTTTCAAACAAAACACTGTTTTGCTTTATATCCCACTGCTCTTCATACTAGTTTTGCCCCACCTCTGAATGCAAATGATAACTTTACTCACTGGATATGTTTCATGGAATGGAAAGTTAAAACATTGTTTTATCCCTTTAAAAAATAGAGGAAACTCCTTTGAAAGATAAAAAATGCTCATATGATGGCTATGTTGAAAACTAACCTACTGTTTTCACCCTTAAAATACCTTATCCCTCCTTTCCTTTATCACAGTTGTTTTTGGGGGAAGTTTCATGGTTTTTCTTATCAACAACACTCCCAAGATTTTAATGCTTCATCTCTAGCCACCAGAACTTTAGTAAAGCTTGTTTCTTGAAATAACACAAACTCAAACTTGTGGTTTCCTACCGTGATTTTAAACCCTATCACTCTGTCTTGGCAGTCTTGAAAAAGCAAATAGGCATATAGAAATACCTTTGAAGTTGATGACAATGCTTCTTGAGGAGTTGAAGCAGCTCTTAAAAGTGATTTGGAGGCATTAGAACCGTTGCAAGATGCGCGGCTTGTTTGTGTGAAAGAGCGTCGCGTGAATGGAGAGGTGTCGGGGGGACGCGACCAAAGTGTACAGTCGCGCAGCGCACACCTACAGACCCGCCGTGCCACAGTTATATGCCTGTGTATTTTTTCCTCTGAGCGCGCCGCACACTTTTCCAGGCACGTCGCGCGGGTTAAAAAGCTCTAAAAACCTGTGATTTATTTAAAGGAGAAACTCTGCCACTGTTGACTGTTTAATGCCCTTTTCACAATGTAACATTTTCCCAATAATACACCAATGAGTCATGAAGCACATTGCCATTTTGCAGGGAAGCAGATTTATCCTTTGAACTTTAAACTAATATCTATTTGCTATGGATGCTTCAAAGGTGATAAAGCCTTATTGTGAAGATGACTTGACTGCCAGGTGTCTATTGAACTCATTTTCTGACTGGGGGTGAAAAATGCAGTTGTGTCTTCTCAGGCCCTTCATCTCTATCCATTTGAAAAGGGAATTTTCTTTAACACTCCTCTCTTTACTCAAAATGCATTGATATGGTACCTTTGGCATTTTCATAATGAACATGCCTGTACTTATTTTGAAAATTTTTCCAGAAACTGAAAACATGCCAAAGTCTTTCCTGTATGTTATGAAACACTGTGTCTAGCTGCAATACCTTTCTTGGGAAGAATTAAACTCAAACTTTGCTGGTCAACTTGTGATAAGTGATCTGAAGGACATCCTCTTATGAGTAGGGTGATCAGTTTCCTTTGAAACATAATCATTATCATGTCCTTCGCCTGTGTAATGACACAACTTATCAACCACTCTTCAATTTGGTTTTGGTGGAGCTGCAGACTGTCTTTTGAAAGAAAACCTGTTAAGAGATATGCTTGACCTCCTTGGATTGCAATGGTACCCCTGCTTTCCTTTTTGGTATTTTTACATGATTTATCTATTTCAATTATCTCGTATTATGTTTATACTTTGCCTATCAGTCAGTGAGAAACCCTAGAAATAATGATTGCTCTGGCCCATTGCTTATGAATGAAGGAGGCCCTTCTCTTGGAAAAATATCTGATGTTTTGTCAACCTTCTGTCTCAGCCATATGAAGGCTGCCTGATGAACATATTGACAAGGGTTTCTCTTATACATGATGGCAGGAAAACAACATTTAAAACATTACTATTTTTACCTCTGCTTTCAATCATCACTTTCCTTCAGAAAACTCTAGTCACTGTCTCACTGTTCATTAAAACAAAACTTGTCTTCCAGTCAGTTACAATTTTTCAAGTCAACTTTAGCTATTGCCCTCTGCTTATAGATGAAGGAGGCGCTTAAACCCTCTACTTATAGATGAAGGAGGCTCTTAAACCCTCTGCTTATAGATGAAGGAGGTTCTTAGCCATTTAATATTGTCATATCAACAGCCTCTTGACAATGTTGCTTTTTCTTCTGCTGTCCTTTCAGGCTGTGAATGAGGTCGCAAGAGTTTGATGAATAACTCTTGGCCCTGTAGAAACATCATAGGCTCAGGATCACATTGAGAAGCAGCTGTCTTCTCATGTGGCGCTAAAATTGTCTTCAGAGATGCTGGTATGTTCCCTGTCTTTGAAAGATCCGTCAAACACTGTAAAACACCTAAAATCAGCTTGAGATTATGGTCTATGTATTGCTGAGAATTAAGGGTGTATTAGTGGCGCGACTTAGGGCTGTGACCAACTTTATTAGCAGAGTGGGAGGTCTGTTATGACTGGTTTATAGCAGATGGAGGTTTTTGGCTCTTGGATAGTTTTCCAAGGGTGAAATGCGTTAAAGCGCCACTTCCTAACTCGGGGGAGGTCCTTTGAACAGATTTGGATTGTCTCTTTAGAGCTGATGGGCAGACTAGTATGGATGAGGCTAGGTAGGATTTGATAATGGGGTTTCAGCTCATCATGGGAGGACTGAGAGGTAAGAAGGAAAAAAGCTTATGGGTGTTTTCCCAGCTGGAAAATATGACAAATTTTGGATCAGCTGTTGGAAAACTTGGCTGTTAGAACTAGTCATCACCAACAAGTGAAAAATACTGATGACTAACAGAAGGAGGCATTGTACTTGACCATAGCAGATTCTGATACAAAGATGTAGCACTAGAGATTATCTGACCCAAAGAATGATAACCATCCAGGAGAGATGAATGCTGAGAGGAAGGCTGATTTGTGACATAAGGAAAATTCTATGGAGGAAACTGATATTTTCCCGTAGAAACAAAAGTCTCTTCACTATTGACAGAACTTGTGGCATCCATCTCGGATGAAGACATGTTGTTGGTGAAAGGGCGATGAGCGATGGAAAGTAAAGCACGTGTTAATGGTGACACCGGTGGTCCTGAGGGATGTTCATTTAAAAAGGCCCAAGCGTCCGAAGGTTGCCAATTGATATCAATTGTTTCCTCAGGGGGAGATCGAGTGGTAGGAGGTTGAACACTCAGAATGATGGTACGTTCGAGGCCTTGAGTTCCAATAGACGGAGGTGTCTCAGAAGAGACTCTGGGGAGAGACTCTTCACTATGAGACAATGAAGAGGACGATGAAACTGGTGGTTCCACCACCGTGAATTTATGTAAAAAAAAAGAGAGAAAATAGATAATCAAATCGAGGCTTCAAGAAAAATAACTAAGGAATTACTCATGAACCGATCAAGAAAATATCTTAACGGGTGTGTGATTGTGGGTAACTAATTTTATGACATTGAAACAAAACTCTACCTTTTCATGTTTTAAGAGTCAAGAAAAGGACAAAAGGTGACTCTAGTCACTTTCTGTTTGGACGAGGGCGAAAGGACAAGTGCTTGATGATATTTTCAAGTTTTAAAGGGTCATGGAAATATCAAAATGACTACTCAGGAACTCTAGGAAACGAGGGTGTACCAAGATCCCGTGAACTGCAATATACACCTTAGTGATCAAATTAAAGAGAAATGACCAAGGACTTAATGTACGTGCATGCAATCTCCCCAAATCTTGTGTTTGGTGTATCACGGTTACAGGGTGGTAGAATCGGCTTCCTACAAATAAAGGATTGCAACCTATGAGGGTATCCCTTTATATACACGATGGTACGGGGAGCATAAGTCCGTACTAGTGCTGTCTAATGCCAGATGGCGAGCGACAGCTACTAGGTTTAACGACGTCAGAAAACTTCACTAGCCTAGACCTCTAAATGTGAGTGTTAAGTTTCAATGCTTCCTTAGATTGATTAAGTTCATTTTGTAGTTTATCTTGAAATTATGTTTCAGTTTCAAGGCCTTACCGAATGTAATCTCAAATCTATAATGCACAATTATATGAGAGAAAAATACCATTTCAATTCGATGAAAAGCTAGCTAAGAGAGGGATAGAAGTTCACAACAAAGCAAAAATAAATCAAATGCAAGAATAACACTTCCTTTATGCTACTAACACAGCCAAAGCAGAAAACGAAAAATGCTTTTCTTGTTTTTCACTTTCTAATGAAGAAGAAACCTACTAATGAAAGAGAGTACTTTTTATTTTCAAGAAAAAATAAAGAATGCAATTTTTTTTTTTATATGAGTGAGGAGCAATAATGCAATGTTACACTAAAAGGACAGAAAAACACTAGTTTCGAGAAAATTCAAACGAAATGATCAAAACACAAAGAGACCAATTCTAAGAGAATGTAAAACACACTCAAAACCAGGGATGCATTCCTTCATGCATAAAAAATGACTTTAAAATCGACTCAACAAGCAGTGTAATCTATGCTCGGGGCGATGGAGGGAGGGTCAAACATACACCAGAATGATAGTTCAACAATCCAACAACACATAGAGTCAAAAGAAGAGACAAAGCAGTAAGACAACAGAATTAAAACATGAATGAATAAAATGACTCAAATACAAATCATAAAATCAGTGAACATGTGACTGAACAAACAATTCAAGACACCTAGAAACCCTAGGATGAAAAGCCACACTAATCCTATGACAGACAATCAACCGAAATGACCAAGATAGGGAAGTCAAAACCAATCCAAGTGGAGTAAATCAGGGAGGAAAAACCAACTCAGGGGTAAGATGCTCTAGAAAACTAAAAAATAAAGCCTAAAAACCAATCCTACAGGATCGGTGCGACTGTTCAGCATTAATTCACGCTGAACAGGGAAAATCACTCTCATGCCAAAGGAAACATGCGCCAATTAGTTCGAATGTCAAGTAAACAAAAGCTTCGAGTAAGGAAACCAAGGAAAGGAGAAAAGGAAGATGAGAAAAAACTAGGCTTATCACTCTAATAATAGGTGGAATGGCTTGAAATAGTCAAATAAGCAAAACAAAACAGAGAAATGACAATACGACCAAAGTTGGATAGAAAAGAAAAACTCCAGAACGAACAACAAGAGACGACAGACACACTAATCCCCAGTATGGTTGCAAAATTATTGTGTAGTTAAATCCCCTCTATGGACAGAGGTGATCCCTCTAGCCTTAGGGTGGGTCTAGAAACAAGGGAACATGCTGAATTACTAAATTCCTAGCTTGTAAATGAAATGTGGACTGGAACAAATATCCTACCTCAATCTAATGATTTTTTCGTGGCACGCAGCAGTGATCCTTCGATCTTTTTCTTCACACTTTGCACTCCATTGGTGACGATGTCCATGCACTTGAACAAATATCACACAAATGATGACAACATACAAACATATACATTCATCTACAAATATTCAACTAGTCAAGGAGAGTTAAACACTTCGAATATAAATGGAAACAAAGTTGGAACCAGAAACTAGTCATGTATTATTGATATATGAAAAAGAAGCTTATAAACTTATGCCTTAACGTTTTAGATATCCTTTGATGGGTTCAGTCGGGCACGTCTCAATAATTTGTTTGTCATTCAGCTTGAATGAGGCAATGGGCTTAAAATCTCTCTCAATAATGGCGTCTTCTCTGCTTTCTTCACACCAGCTATAAATATTGATTGTTTAGCTAGCTGAATCAATGTGAGGAAGAATCGTTTATAGGAGAGGAGGAGGAGTTTTGGGATCCACATAAGGTGGAGGAGAGGTATATCCATTTGGCGAGTTTCACATTTGTAGGAACTAATAGGCCAAAGGGAGAAACTAGTCAAACAAACAACCATGACTCCGCCCACAAAGTTGTTAGACATGGAAGCTTCGTTTCTATTTTAAAACACTTTATAAAATCAGATCAACGTGAGTGACCTTCTGAGACAGAGTGCCAATGGGCGTGAGGCTTAGCGTTAATTTCTTGATGGGTGCGAGGACATAACTACCTACCAGCACTGACCCAAAATCATAGGTTTTTGAAGGTCTACTTGATAAATGATCAACATATATTATGTTCTTGACATGCCAAGGAGTGCAATGACATTTATGGTAGTGTATGACAGTATACAGGGGTCACTAAAATGGTCCTCCAATGTTCGGGATGGGGATTACAAGGACAACAAAAAAATATTGTGTAACTGTTGTCTCAAAATCAGACCCTGATAGGCTGCTGATCAAGAAGACCTTGAGTAACTATTTCAAACCAGACTTTTAGTTGAGGTTTAGCCTCCTCAACCTGAGAGGGCTCTCTCAATAGGTTTATGATTTTCAAATAAGGATTAGATGGCTAAATCTATGAGTAAAATGGATAAAATGGATAATTGGTTGTACTACTAATAAAAAAACATCTATTGGGCTTATAGAGTCAAGTGTATTTTCACAAAACATGAGTATCAGCTTCAATTGGAAGTCAGGGCATTTCAGGGTTTAGATGTATCAAAAAACAGTAGGATAGAAAATAACACAGTTCATGAACCTATGAAGGAAGTTAGAGCACCTTCAGTGAATTATAAGTAACATACATTCATGCCACTACAAGTATTTGAAAGAGGAAAAATATGAGAATATCACACAACCATAACCCTTTCTGAATCCTGAGTGATGAAACCAATATCTCTGTATTTACATAAAAACACAGTTCTCTGCTACAAAAATAGTATGCTTTCTTATGAAAATTTCCAACCCTATGAAATTTGACTTCTTGTCTCTTATAGAGTCATCATTACATTTCTTGGATTCTCTCCAAACACTTGAGGGAATTCGAATTTTCTAGCTTGACACCTATCAACTGCTAAAAAAACTTTAATTACATCTGACAGTTAAACTGTCTGTTCTAGAGTCCTAATACAACTAGGATTAAAACTATTTATTATACCTTAACAACCTTATCCAAATATTAAAACTTCTATCTGACATATGCTCCTCCTAAACTTCGACCTTGATGATGTCCATCTCCTTGCTGTTGAACTGTGATGATTTGCTTCTTATCTGCCTTGAAAATAGGAACATGCTCCCTGCAAAATAGGTGTACTGCTTCATTTATGTTTCTTCACAGCATCTGCTGAACAACTTGTGCTCAAAACATGTGGAAAAGTCTTATTAAGCTCTTGTGACTTCGTCCTTCCAGCTGTGCCCAAAACAGACCTTTGAAGAAATGCCAAAAACTATTAGCATTGCTGCGCTACGAAATTGTCTGCTGTTTTCGTAGTGCAGAACTTCACCTCTGAAAATTTATTTGAAACCTTCAATTTTCTATGTTTTTCCATTGGATATTCACTTGTGGTATTTATACATCCTCCAACAGCATCAAGGTTTAATAAACATGCCCTTTTACCCTTTGAAAACTTTCAAAATTGATCAAACTGCATCCTACAGTAGTTTCATAGCACACTACGAAACTGCTGTGTCTTTTCTTTTCACAGCTTGTTTCCAAAAATTTGAGTTTCCCATCTTTAATACCATCCTTAAAGTTATATATAAGCTCTTAATAATCAACTTTGAACTATTTTAAAAAATTAAACCTTCCACAAAACTCCAAAAATGTGTTAGGAGATGTCACTTACTGTTTACACAAATTTTTGTTGTGGTTGATCTTCAGGCTTTGCTAGTTGTATTTGAAGGTCTTCAACCTGCCTTTTAAGCCTTCCATTATTAGCCCTCAGTTTGGTGTTAACGATTCTTATGAAATTTTCTTCCTTGATTGTAGTGACATTCCATATGAAGAATTGATCATGACTGCTGATTGACTCACTGTTTGAAACCTTTTCCAGCTCCCATAGACCTTTCAACCTCTCAAAGTTTGACCTTTCCACAACATGCATTCTCACTTTCTTCCTCAATTTATCAATCTCAAAATTTGCAAGTCTGAGTTTGTCTTTAACCTCCTCATAACTACTCCTTTCTCTCTGAGTATTAAATACTCTGTTTCTGTCTTCTTCAAATATTTGAGATGATGTATTAATGGGTTCTTCAAAAACACTTGCATCCTCACCTCCTATTTGGTATATCTCCATGTCTGGCTGCTGCATTTTCTTAGATTGTCTAGTCTGTGGTTTTCTAGGCTTAAAAAAAAACTTTGACACCTCATCCTCAAAGTCTAATTTTTTGGATGTTTTCAATTTCTTTGATTTTCCACCCGTATCTAGCTTTATGAGCTCTGCTTGACCCAGGGGATACTTCTCAATTTCAATAGCTTGCAATATATCATTCAAGTCACCTCTTGATTGTAAATTTTCATTTGTGACCATAGCTTTACCTTTCTCCTTTGACCTTTGACTCCTAGTCAACTTCTTTTGAGCTGTTTTACTAATTGACTATTCCTGAATTGCCTTTTTGACCTCAGTTCTCTTCTTCTGTGCAGATTGAGGAGTCCTTTGGATTTTAAGTGATGTCTTTATCATAGGTTCCTTAACCTCTTTCCTAGGCTTAAGCTTAACAAACCTCCTTGATTTTGTTTCTGTAGGTTCAGTAGTCTTTGATGAATATGTTTCTTTGACTTGAGGGATAGCACCTGTTCCTTCAACCCTTATTCCACTCAAAAAGAGAAATGCAGACCATTCTCTTTTCACTTATGAAGCTCATGCAAAACTATTAAATTGACTGTACCATGATGAAATAAAGAGGTTTCACATGCCTGAGTTTTCATCTGAACTTTGTCTGCCATCATGGCCAGATTTCGAAATAGAAAGAAAGGTAAGTCTAGAGAGATTATTCCTGTGAAATGCAGTAAGAGTTTAAAGTGATAAGTGCACACCTTGTGATATATCCCTTTGCAGGTGAAGTGTATTTGGATATTGTAGAGTAGGTTGGCAAATGCATCCTTGACGTAACATCTTGGCACAACTTTATTCAAAACCAATATCCATAAACTCTGGCTTCAAAAAGATTTTGCAGGGTTGCATTTCAAACCTAAAATTCTTAAACCATCTTTCCTCCCCTCTTGGGATTTCTATGACTGCTGATATAAATTCAGGAGAAATTGGTAAATTGAGAAAACCAACCTTTGTGAAGTTGGTAGCAAATTCTTTGGTAACCTGATTATGCCCTCCTTGAAGCTTTTCACAGAACCTCCAGCACCCTACCTTCTTGAAGGCTTCTTCAACAAATTTATCTCTTGTGAGGGCTTCTAAACCTTGAGGTTCTGTCCTCAGGCAGTGAACAGACTGGTGATGTCTTTTTTTCTCTATCATCTTCTTCCTGAAAACCCTGTGTCTTCAACAAATCTGTAATCAACTTCCTTGTTGGATGAACTGGCTCGCTTGAAAATTGGGTTCAGCCTCGCTTGATGGAAAACTCTGCCTCGCTTGATTAAAAACCTTGTTCCAGTTAGAAATTCTTTTCGAATTGGTTCTGCCTCACTTGATTGAAAACTCTGCCTCACTTGAAAACTTAATGAGAGCTCTGGTATCTTATCATGAGCTTCTCTTTCAGCAATAGATATGCATGCAGTGCTTTCTTTGCATGATATAAAAACAATAATAACCAATTCCCTTTTCAATTTTTCAAAGTACCAATGAAAAATGACTGCTAATGAATCTCATAATGATTTCATAACTACTTTGGATGGTTGCATGTGTGAAGGAGAATTCGTGGACTGACACCATGATCGTGGATTGACACTATAATCATGGAAATTTAACCCCAAGTTGATGGATGTGACAGCTAAACCGAAAATTCTGAAACCCCGATTTCGTAGTGCTGGTAGTGTTATTTCAGTATTTTGCGCTACGAAAATACCAACATTTTCGTAGCGCAGAAGCAATTTTTTACACTGAGTGCGCTACGAAAACGTGGTTTCGTGCCTTATTCGATTTTTTTTTGAAAAAGACTTAAAATATGGGTTTCAAAACATGGAATGAGACTACTAAAGTGTAAAAAAAAGTTTATGAACTTGGTTTGGTGATGAAATGAGACTCTAAAACTATGACTTAGACCCTATAAAACATAAATGAGACTCAAACCCTATCTAATACCATGACTTAAGAACAAGTATGAACTGAATGAATTTAGAGGATTTTAATAGTGATAACAGTAATAGTCTCTACCAAAGTTGTCCAGGGCTTCAAAGAATTTGTTCCAACTCGGCTCTAGGACTAGTAACTCAAACCATAACTACCACAGGGCTTTAGAGCATTTTTCCAACCAAGGCTCCAAGACTAGTAACTCAACCCACCAAGGTCTCAAGAGCATTTTTCCAACCAAGGTTTCGAGGACTAATAACTCAACCCAAGTTTTTCTATGGCTTCTGGAGTGTTTGTGAAACCAAGGCTCCACGAACTAATAAATCAACCCACATTCATAAGGAACGTGAACACCAAAAAAAAAAAAAAAAAAAAAAAACCACAAATCCAAGGCTCTCTAGGAAATGGCAAGGCTAGGAAAAATCATTGTCAATCCAGGCAATCCTTCATTCCAATGACATATCATAACAAAATAACCACATACATGCACCATGCATGAAAAAAATAGCAAGCAAATCATACATGCAACTCAATACCTGCAAAGAAATCCAATTGTAGTTGTTGATCTCGTTGTCCCCTTATTCTTTCCTACTTTATTTTACCTTCTTTCTCCAAATCGAATGTGCTCCAAGAATGCTCCAAGATTTCTCTAAGTGTGCAAGAGTATGAGAGAGATATATAATAGAAGAGAGCTCCAAGCTCAAATTTACAAAAAGCTATGAACTGATCCTCAAAATCCTTTTTATCATTGAGGACTCTATTTTCTTCATTTTTCCTCTATTTTCCTTCAATTTTCCTCATATGCAGTTTTGTCACATTTCATCTTCCTTTTCTCCTATTTTCCATTATTTCTTAAAAAAAATGTTTATTGATGCAAATTTGTCTTTGTCATTTCCTTTGCTAATTTCCACAACCATTAATTAATCACAAGTGATCCCCATCACTATGTTTTTGCCAAAAATTAAGCTTGAAATACATGTCCCATGACCTTGGTATTATTTTTTGTCTTTATTAACTTTATTGCATGGATTTTTAACCAGGGTTGTTACTAAACCCTCCCCCTTGGGGGAACATAGTCCTTGATGGTCAATGACACTTATAAAACAACAAAACACATGCTACCCATGGAGCTTTATAACACAACTCGATGTGGTATTTACATACATATGCTTATACATATAGACATAACAAAAAAAAATTAAAAACATATATCAAAGCATATCTGCTCAAGCAAAAAATACATAAGGATCCATATCTCACATCTGATCAACCATCTCCCATGTAGCTTCATCGGGCCAAAGTGCTTCCACTGCACTTTAACTTGCTTGATTATGGAGCATGACTATATTTCGCTGCAAAATGCATTGAGGTTCTGGTTGGAATTATCCTTCTGGCTCCACCTGCAATACATACCAATCAATCACATGATCAAAATATTTCACATACTTCTTAAGTAATGACACATGAAAAACATCATGGAATTTCACTGTCGGAGGTAATGCAAGTTGATAGGCTACTAGACCAATCCTTTCTAGAATCTCGAAAGGCGCGCAATACTGAGGTGCCAGCTTGGCACACAATCCAATCCTTAGAGAGCTCTTCTTGGGCTTGATGTGCAAGTACACTTGTTCCCCAACCTGAAAATACTTAAACATATTGTGCTTATCTACATAACTCTTTTTTCTATCATGTTTTACCTTTAGGTCGTTTATGATAAATTGCATTTCCTGTTCCATTTCTTCAACCATGTACAGTCCTATCAATAACATGTTCACTGGATCACTCCAACTGATAGGAGTATTACAACTCTGCCCATAAAGTGCCTCATGCATACTCACCATCAAATATTCTTGATACCCATTGTTGTAAGCAAACTCAACCACTGGTAAATACTCTTCCCAATTTGCTGCTAATGCATAACATACATTCTCAAAATGTCCTCTAGAATCCTGTTGACCCTCTTTGTCCATCCATATGTATGCAAAAGATAAGTTGTACTGAGGACCAAATTTGTACCCAAACCTGCAAATAACTCTTTCTAGAACCTGGAAGTGAACTTGGAATCTCTATAAGATACAATCTTCTTCAGGATGCCATGCAACTGCATTATATCTCTGATGAAGACCTGAGCTACCTCACTGGCTGAATGAGTAGACTTCACTGAAATGAGGTGAGCTACCTTAGTCAACTTTTCAACCACAACCATGATAGAATCATGTTGTCTAGATGTCCTTGGAAAACCTGTAATGAATTCCATGAAAATGACCTCCCATTTCCACATGGGAATCGAATTCATCTGCAATAAACCAAATGGATGCTTACACTTTTCTTTTACCAGTTGACAATCCAAACATCTCGCAACAAAATTTTCCACCTCTTTCTTCAAATTCAGCTAACGATAGCAATTCTTAACCGGTCTAAATTTCTTACAATATCTCGGGTGACCTGAATATGACTTAACATGAAATTATCATAAGATCATGTTCTTCAGCTCACTCTTGTTTGACACATATATCTTGTCCCTAAATATGATCAAACTATCTAGTATGAGATTATAATCCACATCATGTTCACATGTACTCTATTGCTATAACCTGTGATTAAGTTGATGGTGCTTGTCATCTTGCTATCTTTCCTGCAAGGTCTGATCCTGTAAATTTGTTCCATATGAACCCATATTTTTTATGTTATTTACCTATACTATTCTGCTTGAGCATATGCAACCTTGTTCTATTTTCCATTAATATATCTTATCTTGAAGTCAAACTCATTGATCATGGCTAACGACCTAGCTTGCCTGACATTCAAATTAGGCTGGTCAAACAAATATCTTAGCCCACTATGATCACTCATCAAAATGAACCCCCTTCCAAGAAGGTAATGTCTTTACATCTTCAATGCATGGATGACCGATGTCAACTCAAGATCATGAGTTACATAGTTATGCTCATGCTCATTTAGTTTCCTTGACTCATATCATACTACCTATCCTTCTTGCATCAGAATTCCACTAAGTCCTCTCTTGCAAGCATCTGTACATACCAAAATATATTTATTTTAATATGCAATTTAAACTAGAGCATTGGTAAGCAACTGCTCCAAATTCTCAAAACTAGTTGCACATTTCTCTGTCCATTAAAATTTGTTTCCTTTCCTCTACAATGATGTAATATGATATGAAATCCATGAGAAGTTGTTGATGAACCTCTTGTAGTAACTTTACAACCCCATGAACGATCTGATCTCATCCACATTCTCAGGAGCTTCCCATTCCATGATAGCTTTGATCTCTTCTAGATCCACGATTATACCTTCCTTGGAAACCACATGCCCCAAGTAATGAACCTTTGACTAAAAGTAACTGGATTTACTAAGCTTGGCATACAAATGATTTTCTCTTAATAATCTCAATACTTATACTAAGTGTTCGAAATGTTCTTCCTCATTCTTAGAATATATCAATATATCATCAATGAAGACAATCACAAGATTGTCTAGATAAGGACGAAACACATTATTCATCAAATACATGAAATTAGTTGGAGCATGAGTCAAACCAAAAGGGACTACAACAAACTCATAATGTCCATACTTGGTCTTGAAAAAATTCTTGTATATGTTCTCTTCTTGGATGCGTACCTCATGATATCCCGAACTCAAATAAATCTTCGAGAACACTGATTCTCCCTTCAATTGATCGAATAAGTCATTAATCCTCGAAAACAAATACATGTTATTGATTGTCACCTTGTTCAATTTCCTGTAATTAATGCATAACCTAAGAGTACCATCCTTCTTGTTCACAAACAATACAGGCTCACCCCAAGATGACACACTTGGCCTAATGAATCCCTTGTCAAACATTTCCTTCAGTTACAACTTCAGTTCTACTAACTATGGAGTGCTCACCCTGTAAGGTGCCTTCGATGCTGGTGTTGATTCTGGCATCAACTCAATATAAAATTCCACTTCCTTGGGAGGTGGTAACTCTGATATATCTGCTGGAAATACATCCTCAAACCGCTGCAAAACCGTGTACTTGTTCAAGACTTCCACACCCTCAATATACTTACCTTTATCAGTAGAAATATGCACCACAAATAGTGCAAACCCTTTCTTACGACCACACTTTTCATTCATAGTTGTAACCATTCTAACTAATGTAGCCTTCTTCTTACCATGCAATATTCTTTGTTCTCCATTATCGTCGAAACACTCAATAGCCTTATCATAAAAATCTACCTTAGTCCTGTGAATGTATAACTAATCCATACCCAATAGCATATTGTATTATCCCAATGGAAGAAAATTTAGATGCACTGATGTAGAAATACCGTTAAGCTCAAATGCACAAGATCTTACCAAACGATGAATTCTTTTCTTAATACCTGTAGCCAAATGACCTAACCAAGATTTTGCATGTACTTGTTTATTCAAACCACACTCATCCACCAGGCCATGACTAATATAACTATAGTTATATCCAAGGTCAATCAAAATAGAAACAACTTGATAACATAGCTTACCTTCCATCTTGATAATAGATGCCTGATGACCATGGTGCCTATTATACAATGTTGTGTAAATCCATGGAATGCTCTTTCCAACATCCCCAATTGTTTGTGCTTCCCGAGCACTGTAAATCTGTGGTCTCTCACCCTAATTTTGTGGAAAATATTTCCTACAATGATCCTGGCCACAAGTGCAACACTGTAAAGGCTTCCTTCCCTCACCCTTGTTCTTTTCCTCGGACTAAAATCCCTATCCTTTGTCAGCTATGTTGAAATTCTTGTGTGGAACTGTATTCTATTTTTTACATGTATCCAATAATAGTCCTTGATTCTTATCCCATTTTCCTTTATTCTTTTCATTACCTTTCCAGTCCCTCTTAGTATCATACTTGTGCTTTGATTGCTCATATCAATGCTTCAACTTTCTGATCGATTCCTCCAACTATCTAGGATCATAAAACTCGATCCTATCCTTGAATGCTATCGAAAAACCCACTGATGAATATTTAAATATTTTATTTCTCCTCCTTAAGATAAGGCACACACCTCAAAAACTCTAAGAATATGCTAGTATACTCCTCGTCAGTTATAGATCCCATATTAAGCTCATAGAACTCCTTTTCCTTGTCATCATAGTGTCTCTCAGATAGATACTTCTTCCTGAAAAGTATCTTGAACTCGCTCCAAGTCAAATCCTCTTCCTGAATACCTTTGAAATTATTTATATCTTCCCACCAAATGTATTCTTTGCATTTAAGACTGAAAGTAGCTATCCCAAATTTCATATTCTCTGAGTACTCATGCAATATGAAGAACTTATTTATCCAAAGTAACCAAACTTTACATCCTTTGACTTATTCATTTCTATATCGAAGGTAGGAGGAATTTATTTCTTAAAATCTTCTAGAAAGTACTGCTTCTCACTCCAGATACAAATGGTAACAGTGATGATGATTTAGTATCTATGAACCAAAACTAGAATGAAATTCGTGGTCATTATCCCTCATGTCAGGTGTATCCATGAAGCTACCATCTATGAATATATCATCTTGTCAAAAACGTATCTTGATTGAGACCTGCTACCATATGTGCCATTAGCTCTTTCCTCTTCTACACTACTGATCCTAAGTAGTCCTTGTCTCTGTAGGTCTAAAAAAATATGAAGAATCACTGGATTAACCTTTGTTTGTTTCTTCTGTTCCCTAGAAATTATTTCTTGTTACTGAATGATCCTCTCATTTTCTTCTTTGCAACTTATTATCTTTGCCATAAAACTTCTCAATGTATTTTTTTTGTGAGAGGAGTTCTCACCACCATGCTGCTCATATGATATGGAGGGAGAATCACGTGAATTGTAGTCTACCATCTTGCTTTTCATCCTTGATCCTCTACTTCCTGCAAACATACTCTTAGCACTGTAATTTTTCAAAGTATGGTCACCATTGAATTTGTGTCTTTGATCCTCTCTTGTCCCCTCAGCCTATGGTTGAAGGCCTTGGAGGGTTAAAAAATGTGTCAAATTTTTTATTATTTTCAACAAAATCCAAAAATTTTGAGTCCAATAGTTTGTTTGTGTCTTAGAGTAATTAGGGTATATTTTCTTCTAAATAAGTTTTTTTAACTACCTTGAGTAGTTAAGGCCATGGATTAAATTTGAGAGTATTATTTATCCATAATAATATCTTATATCCAAGGCTAAGCATAAAATGTCATAGTCATATCCTATTAAAGGAATAATAGGAAATTGCTACCTTTTCTGAAAAGTAGCTATTTTCTTCAGAATTTGTATAAGGTGGTGAAAAGGCATTACTTAGGTGAAAAGACACTACTCTTTGAAATAATTGAAGGTCTGATAAACAAAAGGTATTACCCTTTTGAAACGTAGCCATTTCTAATTAGAGGTCCACTTAAAAAGGAGTTGGCTATTATGTTTGTTAAGGCTAGTTAATCTAACACTACTCATTAAAGGTGAAGTAGATCAAAATTGAAGTACAAGTAACAGTTAGTGAATTATTTGATGGGGTGAAATATTTGGTGGAGTGAGTTGGCACCTAAATTAAAATCATTCAATTTCGTGTCATGATAACCTTGCCTTAATTAAGGGCATGCAGATCACTATTTACCATAACCATTTACCCTGAGAAAGCTACAAAAAGTAGTTTGTTATCCTCCAGCAAGCAGTTTGTTATCTTCGTGCAAGTAGTTAGGGATTCATGGCTTGTTGATGCTCATAGTTTTACAGGTGTTCATTAGCAGTTGAGTTAGTTGTTAGTAAAATGGAATGAGTAAGAGTGGTAAGGTAAACCATTCAGAATTTGCCAATACATGGTTTGTTGATCATTGTGCAAAGGCACAGTTTCAGGCAGCTGGATGGTATCGGTTTTTGAAGAAGTTCTCAGGGGAGAACGTCGCAGTTTCTCAAGCATTTTCTGAGTCTTTTAATGGAGAGCATGTAAAGCTGGGGTCTCTAACTTTCAAAATATCATAAGCCATCATAGCATGAGCTACCTAGCTGTCGGCTTCAGGTGAGTCATGGTATAAAAGAAAAAAATTGTTTAGAGAGGATTTAAATGCATATCTTAAACCTGAGCATGTAAATGTGGATTGGACCCCTACTGTCCATATTTCCTATTTTAAGCCTGAATAGAAGGGAATTATCACCACAATGCAACATTATATCACTTGTGAAGGCAGGTTCTCCACAATTCATCAGTATCAGATGAGGTTTTTATCTCATATTTCGGGTTCTAGATCTATGAACCTCCCTTTCTTTATTTATAAATATCTGTTGAAAATGTCTCAAAAGATACAACGAACCCCACATTATTCACTCCATAATATTTATCATCGAGGGTTACTCAAAATGTTGGTGGTGTATCATTTTAAGAAGAATAGAACCACATGGAAAATTTCCTAGCAGATGAGGGTTTCAATAGTGTTAATTCAAGGAGAAAAGTGGGAAGGCCTTCAAAAAAGAAGACCCAGGAGGAAGAGTCAAACCCTGCACCTATACTGACCCCTTTACAAGCTAATCAATCATATTCTCCATCAAGCAAGAAGACAAGAAGATCAACTAGAAAAGATAGAGTTCAAACCACCATTCCTATACCTATGATGCAACCAAGAAAGGAGGTTTATAGCAGAAGTCTATCTAAGGAACCACAAACTGTAGAATATTTCCGGAAAGAAAATGCAAGCAGTTTTGAACAAAATGCCACTCTAGTTGAGAAGAATGATATTTCTAAAGACAAAGAAGAAGTGGCTTCCTCTTCAAGGAATAAACGCAGAAGAAGACTAATTTTGTCAGAAGGATCTTTAGTGGAAGCTAGTAGTATGGATAAGGCCTTCCTTGAACCATTAGCACAAAGCCAAGTTTCAGAGATTAGACAAGAGAGTGAATAAGTAAATGTGACTCCAACAGCGGAGGAACCCACACTAGCTCAGGTTTATTCCTCTATAAAAACATTAGCTAAGGGAAAAATTAAAGTTTTAGAGATCACAGTAGAAGAACCAAAAATATCTCAACTTTATTCATCTCTGAGTTCATTGGGTAAGGGAAAGAGGAAAGTAACAATCCACTCATACTCATCATTTGAGGAAGAGAGTAGTGAAACTGAGTTTAGTGAAACAAAGTTTGAAGATGAGCAACAAAGCAGAGTCATCCAGGGAAGACCAAAAAATAATTTCAGGCTAACTAGCAAGATCATAGCTAATCTTGCTCTTAGATATGAGATAATAAATATAGAGGAGAGTCCAGAAAATGATCCAAGGAAAAAGAAGGCTCAGAAGAAGAAATAAGCAAAAAAGAGAAAACCAAATAACAGGGTCACTAAGGTAGAAGCTCTTAGGTTGTTGGCTTTTGTGCTAAATTTTTAATGATTGAATAGCTAAAGAAAGTCAAAACTGAAGATAAATATCATTTTGGGCCTATCTACATAGTTATCAGAAATTGCTACACTTTCAGAAAGGTAGCTCTTTGTTTTGGTCATAAGAAGATAAAAGGTAGCTCTTCGTTTTGGTCTCAAATAACATTAGATGGTGATAAAGTATATTATGCCTCAGTATTCATATTTTTCCCCTTCCCACCCAAGTGTTAATTGGTGAAGATGTATTCCAGATGTCATTTTCAGTTAGTAGCTGTTGCACTTTTTTTGGATAAAGATCCAGGTGTCATTTTAAGTTGGTTACTGCTGCACTTTTTGTGGAGGAAATTTTTCTAGGAATCAAGGAGCAGTTATCCACCTCAGATTAGCCATTTCTACTTCCATATTATGAATTTTTATATTCATGCATTTGTAAACCAAATTTTGTACATCAAACTACCTTTCTTTTATTTTTGATAAACTTTAAATATGGTTTGCTATATTTAGAAGGTTGTCATAAAGGCCCTACAACAGACTTCCACTTTTTTAGGATCTTTAACATATTACCTTTTTTGTATATATATTATGAAAAGAAACGAGGAAAGGGTTCATGAGTTGTGCATTTCATTGCATCCTGAGCTATGTACTTTTTGAGCTTATAATACCCAGATACACTCTTGAGAATTTATGAATGATTTGATGTGTGTATTGTCTAGTTTCCTTATGTGTTTCCATTTCTTACAGTTTCGTTTCCAGATTATGATCTACATGTGCTGTCTCATGTTTTTGTCAGTCTTATGATATATTTGTACATTATTATCTATTTTTATCAGTCTTGTTTCACACACTTTTTGGATAAGATGTATATGGTAAGCCTATTCATAAGCTTTCCCTATGACAAAAATCTTTAAAATGTGTAATGAGATTCTTTTAAGTATTGAAAAACATTTATTTCATCAATACATTATAGGTCTGAAATATTTTATCTTCCTTTCATTTTAACATTAGACTTATATCATATAGATTCATTGTTCTTCTCATATTCTCCTAACCATTAGAATACAAACTTATTCTTGCTACCACATGAAATACTAGTACCTTCATATGTGTGAGTGATTTCTTTGTTCAAAATCCTTTTATTTTCTAGTGTGTGAGAACTTCAACCACCTTCCAAAACCCAATTCAACTATAAGAAAATCCCTTGAGATTAAGATGTGTCTGGTCAGGCACTTGATACAATCAAAGTGCTGATTCCAGTGCTAAAATATTTTGGTGCTTCTGCCGGGAGACGAAGATCCTAAAGGTCACTCTTTTTTATTGTAATTAGTTCACATGGTGACTCCACAACGAGGAAGAGGTGTTTCAAGGCCGCCTACTACAAGAAGAAATCAAATATCACCTCCTGTGACTCTAGTCTCTAATACAGAAAATATCATAAAGGATGCAAGAGGGAAACATAAAACAACTTAAGCTACATCATATTGAGTGAAAAAAGTGCATTCAAATTATATTCCGAAAGAAAAGGTACCATCATCTATTTTAAAATCAAATGAAGTTTTATTTTCAAAAGTTCTACTATAATATCTCAAGTTGAAACTAGTTCTATAAAAGATAAAGTAGATGATGTTAGCTTAGATGCAGGTGAAAGTACCTCTCAGTCATCATTCAGTAAATCAGAGATAAGTATTACTCCAGAGAAAGAAGAAATATTATAGGTTTTAAGTGTCAATAAAGAGAATCGAGAATCAAAAGCCTTTGTGCTTACAAAAAGGGAATTAGAACATGTATTAGAGATTGCACCCTTATTAGATAGGGCTATTTTAACTTAAGAAGACATTAAAATAATTATAAGCTTTATTCAAAATCATCTTGAATATCAGTCCTCTCTTAGTCTGCAACAACACTATTCTCACCTGTTTCAAAATCCATCTATTGGCTCCTCCTCTTCTCATCAAGGAGAAGGTAATATTCCTAAAAAATTGACCTTTAATCTCTTTGACTTTTTAGCTCAATAGAACAAAGTTGAAGTTTCCCAAATACTTCAATAATCTACATCTGAATCTGATTCTCCTGGAAAGGTTGAAACAAAATCCTCTTATGTATAATCCATTGTTTTCAGTTCAAAATCCTGAAGAACCAACCTAAGAACTTCAATATTCTGCTATTATGAAACAAATACAAATTTCACAAACTATAATTTCAAGCACTCAAACATTTGTATCAGTAAGTCATCCAATAATTGTACCTCAACAAGTCATGGCTTAGCCTCCTCATACAAGGATGCAACAGATTGTTGCAACAAGATATGCACCACTTGCTCTCCCTCAACCTTTGCATCCCCTTCCTCAAGAGGATTATCTGAAATATTTTTCCAAATATACAGGGGAGGGAGAAAGAGTATATGTTGAAGAACATTTAGTTTCTTTTTATAGCTATGCTGATAACCAAAACATTGAACATGAAGATGTCTGGTCAAGACTCTTTGTTTAGATATTAGATGGAGAAGCTCGTAAGTGGTTTAGAAATCTACCAGTAAATTCAATAACATGAATATATGCTTTGGAGGAAGTGTTTTTAAGACAATGGGGTGACCGTAAGGATTACTTGTGTTACCTTACGAAGTTTGGAGCTTTAAAGAATAATAATAATGAGTCATTGGTATACTTTACAAAGAGATTCAACAAATTTTATCAAAATATTTTTGTATATGTCAAATCTCCTGAAACCACATCCATGATAACCTTTTCCAATGCCTTAGAATCTAATTCTTCATTGTGGTTGAGAGCTGAGAAGCCACAAAAATTGGTAGATATGCAAGAGGATGCCATTGGGGTGTAGTTCAATCTTATGGCCCCAAATAAACTAAAAATAGAAGAGGGGAAGGGAGCAAAGGATAAGAAAAAAATGAAAGAGTAGAAACCCTCTTCTTCCTCTAATTGTTTCACAATTGAAGAAAAGCTTGATCAAATGTCCAATTTAATTAAAGATCTTGCTTCCAAAATGTCAAAATTGGAGTTAGAAAATAAGCTTGATGTTAGACCCATTCAAAATGAAGGAAATAGAAATCAGGTTCCTTTTAGAAGAACCTTTTAGCCCCAACAATTTTTCCAATGCCCAAGAAGAAATCTCGATGATCAGAATGTTCAGCCTCCACTGAATAATTTTGCTGAAGAAAATCAGCAAGAACAAGAAGAGGAAGAAGAAGACATAAATCTAGTTGGGGAGACATAACAATAAAATTGTTTGACTTTGCAAGAGTATGAAGATCAGTATAGGATAAACCTCTTTTCAGACAACGAAGATGCTCATATTTATGTCAAAAATGATAAAAAGCAGGCTGAAAATCAGACATAATTTGAGGTCTAAAGGGGTTGTCCAACAGCCCAAACCAAAAAAAGATTCTGAAAAACATGCTGCCAAACAAAAGGAAAAAGTTAATGATATTCCTCCATTGCCTAACCTTTCCCAAATCATGAAAACTGCAGTAGAAAATAAGGATTTGGATCCTCTCAATTTTAGTTTCAAGTCAGAATTAAATAAAATCAAGATTCTGATTCCGCTCCTTGAATTATTGAAAAATATAGCTTACAGAGAATCATTTAAAAGTATGTTACAACCATATCTTGCTCTTGGCTCAGTCAATCTAGAGGATGAAAATCCTACCATCTACTTGGGTAGCCATGTCCAAGATCAGAAGGATGATAATTCTCCACCTTTTTATCTTTCACTCAATATTCATGACAAGCTACTATATAACTTCCTATTAGATTTTGGGGCCTCTCACAATCTAATGCCTAAGAAAGTGATGGATGAACTAGCACTGGAAATCACTAAGAAATACCATGATCTTTACACATTCGACTCTAAAAGGGTCAAGTGTTTAGGAGCGATCAAATATTTGGTAATTTCTCTTACCGAACTCCCCATGAAAAGTCTGGTGATGGACATAGTGGTTGCTGACATACCTTCTACATTTGGAATGCTTCTTTCTAGATTTTGGTCCAAAAATTTGGGAGGAACCCTTCAAATGCATATGACCTACACCACTATCCCAGTATTTGGAGGAGAATTTAGGAGATTGTATAGGGAAATATAAATGGATTATATCATAAGTGATAAAAAAAATCCATCAAATAATCCTATATATGTAGAGGAGGAGTTAGGGTCATCCATATTACACCTTGCTACTGATGACAACAATTTTCAGCGTGAAATTGTAAAAAAATAGACTTTATAGGTCATAAATGAGCATAATTTAGAATTAGGGCAGATTTGGAAATTATATTTTGATGGAGCCTCATCACGAGAGGGATCAGGGGATAGTGTAGTTCTTATTTCTCCCACTCAGCAAGTAGTGGCCCTATCATACAAATTACAATTTGTCACTACTAATAACACTGCTGAGTACAAAGCCCTTATTTTTGGTATGAAAACAGTAAAATATTTGGGAGCTGAACAATTGATTATTTTTGGTGATTCGGAATTGGTGGTACAGTAGGTGAGAGATAATTATCAAGTGAAAAATTCAAAATAAAAAAAACTACAGAAATGAAGTGTGGGATTTAATTGAACACTATTTTTCAGCATTCAATTTAAATTATGTTTCCAGAGAAGAAAATGAAATGGCAGATTCAATGGCCATAACTGCTAGTAATTTTAAGGTTCCTCTTGATGTTAAAGCAACATATGATGTCTAGATAAAAAACAGACCTTCCATTCCCAACAATATCAAATACTGGCAAGTATTTGAAGATGATAAAGAAATTCAGAAATTCTTGGAATGTGTAGAGGAATTTTCAGACATTCAGATTGATAATGAGCAAGATAGTTGAAAGTTAGAACATCAAGCCATTTAAAAAAAATATAGTTGGGAAATACATTATTGATATAAAAACATACTTTATTCCTAAAGGCTTAGTTCCTTTAGAGAGGTTGTTTGAAAATAATGATGTCTTTTTAAAGCCTGATAGTATAACATATGAAGATAGTACGGTTGAATGCAATATTGGTACAAAAAATCAGCCTATATTTGTTAAAGTTTATACATTTCCTCCTCAAGAAACTAGAACTAAATATGTCAAGCTGCTGAAGCAATATGCATAAATTTTTGCATGGTCCTACAATGATCTAAATACCTATGACAGAGATATAATGGAACATAAAATTCCTCTTAAAATAGAAGCAAAGCTTGTAGCACAGAAAGTAAGACATATTAATCCCATGTTGCTCCCTATTATTGAAAAGGAAATAAAAAAGATGTGGGAAGCCAAAATAATTCTGCCTTTAAGATTTTCCAATTGGGTAGCTAATATAGTCCCAGTTCGAAAGAATAAAGGTGAAATTAGAATTTGTGTTGATTTTCGCAATTTGAACCAGTGTTCACTAAAGGATAATTATCCTTTACCCAAGATGGACCATGTTTTGCAGAAGGTAGTAGGCTCAAAGAGACTGTCAATGATATATGGTTTTTCGGGGTACAATCAAATCTCAGTTGATAAACAAGATAGGGAGAAAACAACTTTTACAATACCTCGGGGAACATTTATGTACAATAAGATGTCTTTTGGTTTAATGAATGTCGATGCAATGTTTCAACAGACAATGGATATTTCCTTTACAGGGGAAAAGGACAGGTTTGTAGTCATTTACTTGGATGACATAACAATATTTTCAAAATATGTTGAGGATCATTCAAAACATTTGCAGTAAGCGTTTAATAAGTGCAGAAAATTTGGTTTGTCTCTAACCCCAAAGAAATCATGCTTTTTTGTTCAAGAGGGAAAACTATTGGGGCACATAATGATAGAAAATGGTATTTGTATTGAACCAGGGAGAGTTGAGGGTATACAGAAAATTGGTTTACCTAGAAATAAGAAAGAATTGCAGTCATTCTTAGGTAAAATTAATTTTCTGAGGTGTTTTGTTCCGAACTTTGCAGAACTAATTAAACATATAAATGTCTTATCGAATAAAGATGCATAATTCAGATGGCAAGATGAATAAAAAATCTCTTTCATAGAAATCATATCTACCCTGACTGAAGCCCCGATGTTAATCAACCCTGATTTTGAGAAGGATTTTCTTAGTTTTTCATATGCGTCTGAGGAAACTATTGCAGTAGTTTCACTAAAAAATAACAAAGAAGGCTTGGAGAAACCTATTTCGTCTTTTAGCCGTGCATTAAGAGATGCCGATTTAAAGTAAAAATTGATTGAAAAACATGCATATGCATTAGTAAAGTCTTTAAAATATTTTCGAGTTTACATTATGCATTCAAAAGTCATTGATTTTGTACTAAATATTTTTGTCAAGATGTATTGTTGCAGCCAGATACAGATGGCAGGAGGGGAAGATGGTTAACAAAAATTCTGGAATTTGACATTGAAATCAGACCTACTATGCTGATAAAGGGACAGGGCTTAGCCCAGTTGATGGAAGAATCAGATTACAAAACTCTAAATCCGAACATGGAGCTAGTTGAAGAATCAGATAAAGATGGTATATCTGGTTATCCTGAAATATTTTATTCCAACTGGTATAAGGAAATAGTGTACTTTTTATTAAACCTCATTTTTCCTCTAGAAATGGAAAAATCAAAGAGATTGGCTTCTAAACTGAAGGCTATTAAGTATTTCATAATGGAAATTCATCTTTATTGGAAAGATCTTGTAGGAGTTTTGTTGAGATGTATAGATGAAGTAATTTTATCATGTCGTAGCATAGTGGCAAAGAGCCAACACAGTGAAAAACTCTTAGCATAGCGACTTTGAGTCACATAAAATTATGTCAGAGATACATGCAAGGGTGTGTGGTGGAAATTTATACTGGAAATATACCAAAAATAAAATTCTAAGAGATGGATATTATTGGACAACTCTTTTCTCTGATGTTTTTGATAAATTCAGGGCTTGCATTGAGTGTCAAAAGTTTTCCAGTAAGCAGAAGCTGCTCCCACTACATCTCATTCCCATTTTAGCAGATGCCCCTTTCCATTAGTGGGGGGTGGACTTCATTGGTGAGATTCATCTGCCATCATCAGGACAACACAGGTGGATTCTTATAGCCACGAACTATTTCACCAAGTGGATTGAGGCTACTCCAACTAGGAATGCCACTAACACGGTAATAATTAAATTTCTGTTGGAAAATATTATGTCTAGATTTGGTTTCCCTCATAATTTGGTGACTAACAATGCAATGGATTTTAAATCTGCCAAGACAAATAATTTTTTTCGAAAATATAATATTGATTTGACTCATTCTACACCTTACTACCCCCAAGGTAATGGGTTAGCGAGTCATCTAAGAAAAGACTGGTAAGAATCATTAAGAATATGATGTTGAAAAATAAAACCAATTGGGACACTCAGCTAGTTCATGCTTTTTGGGCAGACAGGGTGAGTAGCAAGAGATCAATTGGAGTTTATCCCTTTCAACTTCTTTATGGTATTGATGTTGTGATGCCATTACAGTTGGCCCTTCTTGTTATGAAGTTTTTACAGGATGAAATTCATGATTCAAATCCCATTTAGAGAAGGATGTTGCAAATTATAGAAGCTCATCAAATTTGGGAATCCTTCATGGACAAAGCATAGAAATACAAAGCCAAAGTAAAAGTTGTTTTTGACAAAAGGGAAAACGAATAGGTATTTCAAGAAAATGATTTGGTATTTCGCTGGGATATCAGAAGAGAAGACCATGGAAAGCATGTTAAGTTCGAAAATTTGTGGTCTGGGTCATTAAAAAATGCTCAAGTTTTGGAGAATAACACATTTCTGCTGAAGCACTTAGATGACGATAAATTGACTGGAGGTCCAGTCAATGGGCATTTTCTCAAAAAAATGTTTTGTTTTTTAAGTCAGTTAGTCTTTCCATTGTAAATATCTGGAGTGTTGTTTCAATAAAACCCCATGCCCAATGGTATTTGAGTCTGTAAATAAAGTCAATATTGAGTTTAGTCAATGACAATTCAGTTCTTATTATTAGCTTCTAAAATTGTAAAAGTTTTGAAATTTTAAGGCACTGAATTTAGAGTCCTTGAAGCCTCATAGGAGAACTTCATCCCCAATAGGAGCTACTGTTAGCACTGTAATTTTTGAAAGTCTGGTCATCATTGCATTTATTTATTTTATCCTCTCTTGTCCCCTTAGCCTGTGGTTGAAGGCCCTGGAGGGTTAAAAAATGTGTCAAAGTTTTTATTATTTTCAACAAAATCCAAAAAGTTTGAGTCCAATAGTTTGTTTGTGTCTTAGAGTAATTACGTAAATTTTCTTCTAAATAAGTTTTTTTAACTACCTTGAGTAGTTAAGGCCATGGATTCAGTTTGAGAGTATTATTTATCCATAATTATATCTTCTATCCAAGGCTAAGCATAAAATGTCATATTCATCTGCTATTTCAGGAATAACAGGAAATTTCTACCTTTTCTGAAAAGTAGAAATTTTCCCAGAAAATTTGGTTTCATAAGAAACACAAAAATAAATACCTTTTCTGAAAAATAGTTATTTTATTTAGAATTTGTATAAGGAGGTGAAAATGAATTATTCACATGAAAAGACACTACGCTTTGGAATAATTGAAGGTCTGCTAAACAAAAGGTATTGCCCTTTTGAAACGTAGCCATTTCTAATTAGAGGTCCACTTAAAAAAGAGTTGGTTATTTTGTTTGTCAAGGCTATTTAATCTAACACTACTCATTAAAGGAGATGATCCAAATTTACGTAGGAACACAATAAAATACATAAATAGACATTGTTTAGTCAATTTAATGTCTTAAATTTCTTAACATAAATCATCAACCAAGGTTAGTAATCTAATGAAGTGTGGTGCACTATATATTCTTATTTAACCTTAAGCTTACTTCGTTGTGTATATTTTTATGTTGTTTTGGGGGTTTTTTTCTTTATGTCCAAAGGTTAATTTTAAGAAATGAGAACTATGAAATGAATCAACTGAATTTAATGAAGTTTAAATATTAAAACTAATTTTGAAAGAAGGAAGAAAAGGAAGTGTTCTTAGATATTCTTAATTTTTATAAAAATGAATCAAAATTTAAATGGTTAGAATCTGATCTAAGTTAATTCTAATCTACCTCAATTTAGTTCTATTCCATGGATTTAAATATGAATCTTATGAATAAGAAAAATTACAATGCTAATCTAAATGAAAGCAAATTAAAAGGAAAAGCAACTATTGTATGACCAGATACTCAATCATTCAATATGGAAGTATGATAGAGTCATCCCCTTGACATGATTTACAAGCAATTGATTACACTTTAGTTTAAAAATTTAATCTATGAAAGCATTTAAAAAGCATATAAATGAAAGCTCAATTATTGTATATTTTAAATACTCAAGAATTCAATATGGAAGTATGACAAAGTCACCCTCTTGACATGATTTACAAGCATCTAATTATACATTTAATTGAAGATATGATCTAGGAAAGCAGTGCAAAGGCATGTAAAGGAAAACTCAATTATCGTATATTTTAAATACTCAAGCATCCAATTTGGAAGTATGACAGAGTCATATTCTTGGCATGATTTACAAGCATATAATTATACACCTAATTGAGGTTTTAATCTAAGAAAGAAGTGTAAAATCATGTAAATAAACTAAACAACTGTGTGCTCTAATGGTTCAAACATAGTCCAATTTGGAAAATAGAAGAATCTACTTTCTTGAGATGGTCTTGGCAAGCAAAATATTATACAGTCATTCTAAATCTAATACAAAGAAATAACTCATAAATTTAATCTATGAGATTAATCTAAAAGCTGCAACGCAATGTAAATCTACTTGTGAATTGACAAAATAGAGCTAATGATTTTAAACTAAAAAACCGATGAAAAACCTCCTCCTTTGCAGGGGCCCTCTGCGACAGAATAGGTTGAGATCCTAGCAAACTATACATGCATTAAGAAGAAACTGGAACCACGAACACAGTATTCGTATTATGAAAAAGGAAAAATTCTCCAAACATACACAATGTTCACACAAATTAAGACTCTCTTCGGTCTTCAAACAACCAGTATTTAAACAAAATTAAAATGTAACTGTCAAGAGATAATTCCGACTACAAATGGTGATTACAACTGAAACATAGAGGCAAAATATAAATGGTTAACTCTCGATTTTCTATGCCAGAGCAAATCAAGAGTTTTTCATTCTCGGATCACGTCCTTTGACCGCACTTTGACCTTGATCATAGGCACCATTTTCAGTTGAATTCGACCGGGTGGATAGGACGAAATCCATATATGGTTCATTCTGAAGATGCCCATGTAACTCATTCATTTATTCGCTCCTCGGAACCTATCAAACCATTAAAGTAGCTATGGAAACAAAAATTAGCTACAGAATATGATGCGTTCTATAGTTGAGTTACAAAAATCCATTCAAATAACAAGAACATCAAAATATAACATAGAGATCATTCAAATGCATCCTCTAAGATAAAATATGTCACTTATAATTGATTGGAGTTTATGGATTTATGGAAAATTAGGGAAAAGTGATGAGAAAGGATGTCAGAGAGAGGACAATTATGAGGTTCCACATACCCCCACCAAGAAGCCATTGCATGTGCTCATACAATTTATCAAAAATGTTAACTTCCTTCTCCTATTGCATTTGTTCAGACACTTCTACTAATACATCTAGTTTTCTCTTCTTGCTTTTCATTGAGGTGACTGCCATCATGGGCTTCCTCATAAGGAGTTTGTATTTGAGATTGATGACTGTCCTGTTCAGTGTTTTGTTCTTTCTTTTTAACTTCATGTTCTTTTTGTACCACAGTACCAAATGTAGGATGGTGTTATTGCTAATGAATTTCTCCAATTGGTTCTGTTGCTTTAAAGCTTCATTCTCTTGCTTAATATTCCTATTCAATAACTCTAAATCATAGATTTCTTGTTTAAGGGTGTCAACCAGAGGTTCTTGTGGATTGATAGGCAGTTCTGGATTCACTTCTGCATTCTTTTTCTCCAATGCCTCTATATAGTCATAAATCTCTTGTTGTGTTGGGTCTATGCCTGGAGATCTTCTATTGTGACTGCCTTCAAAATTATGTACAGAAGAATTTACAGGGCTATGTGGAGGAGAAACATTGATGGGTGATGGCACTAAAGGTTCCTCGTCTAAATTTACAAACTTTGTTTCTTGTGACGGTGTTTTATTCATTGACCATCAGATTCTAGAGCTTATCCTTGGTTGTATAGGGTTTAAGTTTTCTTCACTTGGAACCTTGCCCTTCTTTTTTGTTTTACATCTTATCTTAAATCTACCCTGCTTCTTGTTTTTCATCAACTCCGCAAGGGTAAGTTCCTCTTCAGTTTTCTGTAGTGGAGGTGAAGGTCTGTCTTCAATGCTTGTATCAATCTTCTTTATTTTACTTTTCCTGGTATTTTCTTCCTTAGGTTGCTCTGGATCATCTTGGAATGGTTTCTGACTTGAAAATTTTCCCAAGAATCTCCTATACTTTTCAAATGGAATTTGAGAAGTATTTTTACCAACCCATGATGGTGCATAGTTTTGTCTATAACTTATTTCTCTTCTGTACATTTGTAGACATTCTTTTTAAACTACTCAGTAAAACTTAAAGGGAGATTTATTTCACCATCCTCCAAAATTTCATCAAAAACCTAATATGATACACAAACATGCAACCAAATTTTCCTTCACAAGTGATAAACTTCTGTAAAATTAAAAGCATGTTTCTCCATTTGTCCTTGAGTGCTGAGCTAGGGATGCCCTTTTTATAAACAAAAGTATCCATACCTGAATTTTTTAGGACAAATATCCATGCTTCACTGTGAATTTTTTTTTTATTGAACCATATTTCACCAACTCTTGGGAGCTTTGTTGCTTTAGCTATGAGTGCCTCAGTCACTGAAAATTTTATGTCTCCTATTTCAACTTTTGTTCCATCAAAAGACCTCGTAAAATATTTGGTGAATTCCTTGTGAAAACCATCAAATTTTTCTATAAACTTGAGCCACTTAGCCTTCTACAACATCTCTTTGATCTAAGGATATCCTTACATGTATTTAGCTCCCACTGGTTCAATTCTGACTATCAAACCCATGTCTTCTGTTGTGAAGATTCTAGCCCTCAGACTTGTCCTTCTATGTATGAAGTGAATTGGGTTGCGGATCTGGTGAACGACGTTCGAGGGTTTGTAGGAAAATATGAATGAGATGGATATTTTATGGGGTTTTAAGAAACATAGATGAATATGTTATGACAATAGGACATGACCGTTTAATCATAAATGGGGGGGTCTGTTATGGACCGTTATGAAACATGATGCGGATGATGTGGCCGATCTATGACATGATGTGAGTCCAAATCAAATCAAATGATGACATATTGAGGCAACATGTGATCATCTAAGTTATACATGCTAATGTTTTTGACTTTGTTATTTAAATAAATTTATGTAACTTACCTTTAGAACTAACCTTTTGTTTCTATTTCCTTGGTGTTGATTCTTCAGGTATCCTTTAGCATGGTGATCTTCCAATTGAGTTCTCACTTTCCTGTGCTTAATATTCTTGCTTTAGTAGGCTGTAAAAATGTGACAAAACTGCAAAATGTGGTATCAGCTGCAGAATGAAAGTAGTCTTGTACTACTTTTTATTGAAAGAAAAATAAAGGGAACACATATTTTTGGGATTTTTAGAAATGGAATGGAAAATATAAGATGTCAGAACTCTGATTTTCATCCTATATTTTATGTATAAGGATGCCAATCATTGATTGGTTTTCACACTTATACTTTTTAAAAATAAAAAATAAAAAGACTAAGTTATGGAAGAAGAAGGATTATTCTTCACTAACTTCATATCAGTATTATCTTGGAAAATTTTGATAAAATCTTCTCTTGAAATTGGCTTATGATAGACTTTTAATCGATGTCCATTCACAAGAGGAGGTACCTTTTCTTCATCAATTGTCCTTATCCTCACTGCTCCATTGTTAAAGACATTCTCAATCTCATAAGGCCCAAGCCAATGATTCTGAAACTTTCCTTGAAAATGTTTGAACTTTGAATCGAATAAAAGTGCCCAATCCCCTGCTTAAAATTTTTTCTCCTTTATATATTTATCATGCCATTTAGACCTTTTTTGTTGAACTAGACTTGTTCTTTGAACTTCATCTTGTCTAATTTCATCAAGCTCATTAGTTTTCTCCAATCTATGTTTCTAGGCTTCTGATAAGTCAAGCCCTAATTGGATTTCCATCTTGAAGGTTTGGATCTGAAATTATATAGGAAATAGGACTTGCTTCCCATAAAAAAATTCATAAGGAGTAAGTCCTATTGTATTCCTCCATGTGGTCCGGTAGGCCCATAAGGCTTCAAGAAGCCTATCTACCCAATCGTTCATGTGTAGTGTACAGTATTAGTGATAATTCCTTCGATCACTTTATTGGTAGACTCCACTTGACCATTTGCTTGTGGATGATAAGGAGTGTGTAATATTCCTTTTTCAGAAATATCACAAGTCTGTGCCACAGATGGACTGCGAGGGAATTTACCGAATATGTCAACTTCTAAATAAGGGTGAGATCTGAAGCCTTTCTGGCCCTTTTCAGACTCTGTCTATAGATATGTGAAATTCCCTAGTAGGAATGGCTAGAAACCCAAGCCTGGAAAATGCATTTTCCAGAAGTGGAGGCAGCAGGATTTGATCCCTGGTCTGGGATCCTTCAAATATATCTATCTGGAGCTGAAATCCTGAAGTGGACTAAAAAAAAATCCTTCTAGGAGCTTGAGACAAGCCTCCTTCACCTATTATCTTCAGAAAAGGGCCCAATGAAGAGGGCTCCAACCACACTTTGCTCAACAAAGGATATGACTGCGTTATTTCTAATGAGCCATGTCACATGAAGATGAAATAAATATATAAGTATATGTGCAACAGAAAATGTAGAAAAAATCTTGAGGAATCTCTTACTTAAAGCAAGCCAAAGAATCTCAAGGAGAAAATGTACATAAGAATGGAGAAAACACTGCTCACATATCCTATTCCTACTAAAACTGCACAGTCTATGGAAGGTACTGTAGCAGTAAATACATAAAAATGAATGATAAAACAATTTAAGCTCAAATAAGAAGGGGGAGCAAGTCTTCAACCCCTGAAAATACAATACAACAATCCTCTAAAAGGATTGGATGAAAACTAGACAAAATGGCATTTTACCCAAAGTGATGGAGTTGCTGGGCAGCTGCTGCAACTCAATAGAAACTGGAAATGAAAGGAGCTTTCTGAATGTGATTCCTTTGCTGAAACAAATCCTTTATTCAATATTCTAGATGAAAGGCTGATCCTTTCATTGAAGATCTCATCACCCACTGAAATGCTGCAACCCTCACTACAAATGTTCTCTATGAATTGCGCAATCAAGGAAGAGGGATGATCTTCTGCTGATGGAAGTGATTGGCCTGATGAAAAATATGATGGAATGAAGATCAGAAACTCCCTCACTGATCTCCCAAAGGAATGGAGACTCCCTCCTCTGAAATACAATGCTGGAAGTGGTGTTGAGAAACCCTCCCCTGCAACACCCAGCTACACAACTCAACCACCAATGGAGACTACACTGGAGTTGAATGGAATGCTTTGGCCTCAAGCCAAAATATGGGGAATATGAAGAAGCACCGACCCTACCGGTTGAACCCACGTATCAAAGAGAAGGTCAAGATGGAGATCGATAAGATGCTGGCTGCAGGTCTTATTTTCCCGGTAGAAGAAGCAGAATGGGTGAGTCCCATTGTCATCCAGAACAAGAAGGACAAAGCGGAGATCCGGGTCTGTGTCGACTACCGGAGCCTGAATAATGCTTGCATCCATGACCCGTTTCCCACTCCTTTCAGCGATGAAGTTCTAGATCATGTCGCGGGGAACGAAGCTTATTCCTTCACTGATGGGTTCTTGGGCTACCATCAGGTGCGCATCGCCGAGGAAGACAAAGCAAAGACGACATTCACCACTGAGTGGGGATAATTCGCATACCACGTTATGCCATTTGGTCTGAAGAACGCACCGGCTGTGTTTTCCCGGATTGTCATTGCTGCTTTCCGGGAGTACATTCACAAGTTCCTGGAGGTCTACATGGATGACTGGACTGTCTACAGTCTGTTGAAGAAACACGCCTCGCTGTTGCGTATTATGTTTGACCGGTGTCGCTAGCTGCAGATTTCCTTGAACTTGAAGAAATGTATTTTTGCAGTTCCATTCGGCACACTCTTGGGCCACGTGGTGTGCAAGCAAGGGGTCTGCATTGATCCTGCCAAGGTCGCGTTCATCGTCCACATGGAGGCCCCCGAGACCGTGAAGCAGTTGCGGGCATTGCTCGGACACACAGGGTATTACAGGCGGTTTATTCGCAACTACGCCAAGATTACGGCCCCTATGGAGAAACTGTTGCAGAAGTCAGAGGTGTTTCAGTGGACGGCGGAGTGCAGGAAGGCACTTGACACTTTGAAGGAGAAGTTGGCAATGGCGCCCATACTTGTTCACCCCGACTGGGATAAGCAGTTCCATGTGCATATTGATGCGTCCGGTATTGCGCTTAGAGCTATATTGGCGCAACCCGGGGAGACGACAATTGACCACCCGGTGTACTTCGCCAGCCGGCGGTTATAAAATGCAGAGAAGAACTACACCACGACCGAGCGGGAGGCGTTGGCGATGGTGTACTCCCTCCAAAAGTTCCGCCACTATCTTCTGGGAGGCAAATTCACATTCTTCACGAACCATTCTGCATTGAAGTTGTTAGACTCCTATACCAATAGGTTTCATCTTTCATGATTGTCTTGATGGAATTATGGAATATGTTCAAACCTTCTTACTTGAGCAAAGGTGTTCCATATTCTTAAAAAACCAAAAAATCAAAAAAGTTAAAAATGTAAAGAGGGTATACCCTAAAAGAAAGATCAAAGGGTAAGAAAAATAAAATGGTCAAAAAGAGAAAGAAATGAACCCCAAATAGAAAAATAGACCAAGGAAAGTGTGCAAATCCAAATGCCACTGCTATTTCATTTTTGTAATAAATCAATTGTGTGCAGCTTGTCAAACCTTTACCACAATTCATGAATAAGTCAAACTGTTTAAACTTGGCTTACTCATATTTCAATTTCATGTTATAGATTAGAGAATAAATATCTAGCCAAACAGTTTAATCTTGGCAGATAAGTAGCTAGGTAGAGTGAATAAAAGGTGCTCAACAGTTTAATCTGAGCCCTTCGATGTAATAAGGGTAGAAATAGATAGATTTATCATGTAAAAAGAAAAAGATTGAAAAGGGTTTGCAAGTCTAAATGCACCCTAATAAAGAAGAGAAAATGGTAGTGTTAAGTAGATAGGGTAGGTAGATGGTGCTGCAAAGTGTTATCTGATGAATGATGCTGCTACATGTTTTTGATCCTTTACTTTCATCATAAGTACTGAAGCAGGAAATACAATGGAAAATCATTGCAAGCAAAGTCAAAAAATCACTAACCTCCCTCATCATTTTCCCCCTTAAAGGTTTTACTAATTTCCCCCAAAAGTACTAAGGTGTTTGGAGATCAAAAGGGCTCAAGGCATTTCCTTGACTTCTGGAGGGACCGGACCCTCGGCCTAATGATCAAAAAGACCTAAGCACTTGAGATAATTCATCATTGTTATCTTCCATCTTTAACTTTTTCCTAAGTAAAATCACATTTTACTTAGGAAACTGATGCATAATTCCATAAAAATTCCTCAAAATAACTTGTTATTCTAAGTTTAAGTGTTGAAGATAAAATGTTGCAATTTACTTCGCAAGTTATCACTTTCTTAGATGTACAAAAATGTTTTGATTTTCCTTGTCCTTTTCCATATTAACATTCAACTCTATTATATTAAATCCCTAGTGAAATACCCTTTCCTAAGTATATAAGTCCCTTTCTTATAAATATCCCAAAAAACCCATTTATTATAATGTTTACCAAAGTATTATATCCCCGCACATTGAAAATAAAAATCCCGCTTTATAAGCCCTTTGGTTAAATATATCTTTATAATATAAATCCGCCCCTATGGTAAGTTAATTGCATATGATTAGTTTACCATATAATAAAATTATGTATTCAAAAAAGCGTTAAACGTATGGTGTATATGTTTAATTCCAAAGAAAAATAAATCCGAAGTTTTATGCCCACGTGGCTTGTCCACTTGGCATTTCCCTGTGATTAAAACCCCACCGCGACCCCCCATTTCCTTCATTCTTTCCGCCAGTTAAATATCCCCCGGAGCGATTAAATAACATTTAAAAAATGTTTAAAAGTTCGACGGGCCCACATGAAACCCCCGCCTATCTCCCCATCGCCCCAGCCGTTGGATCAGCCTCCCGCAGATCAACGGCCAGCGTTGATCCCGCTGCCCATCTCGTGTAAGTTTTTTAACCAGTGGGGGATGGGTGGTTTTGAATAGTCAGACCATCCACGTGGCAAGAAACCTGTGGAATCGCTGCCCCTCCGATAAAAACCATCCTCGACCAAAAGCGGTGCGGGAATACCACTTACCGCTTACCGCTTACTGCCGGCTTACGTCACCCCGTACGTCGATGACGTCATCACCTCGAAAAAATAAAAAATACTTTTAACTTGCGAATAAAGCCATTTTTCGTGTTTTTCCTGTTCTTTTCGTTATTCTAAAAACGACAGAGCTCCCGCTGCGATTTTCAAATTTTCACTGTAATTGATCATTTCGCCCCAAAATTCTGCTGCGCCCGTGTTGAAGAACAGTCCCGCCATTGCTTGTTACCTGTTAAAGAACCAGTTTCCATCTAAAAGAAGGTATTTATCCTTTACGCTCCGACTGCAAGTAAAACTCAGTTTCCTTTGTTTTTTTTCGCTGAAAAAGTGGTTAAAAATCATCACTGAGTCCTCCCTGGAGATTTTAAAACCTGTGAAATTGCTCCCCGAACCTGCAAAATTGTTCCAATTTCTTCATTTCAAGAATTCCGCCCGGCCCGTGAAGAAAACCAAAAACCTCCATTTTGAATCCACAAGAACCAAAATGGAGGCCCCGGCAGCTCTTAATATCACTCCATTGAATGCTCCTCACCGTGAATTGGACTATTTACCTCTGATAGATGAAGATTTCCAAATCAAAGACCTGCATTTCGATGAAAGTCCCCTATTGAGCTATTGTCGCTGCAGAGACGAATACTCAAAGGGGCAAGATCTTATAGGGTTTTGGGAATCCAATCTCCCAAGGTATCTTATTCCTTCAGTCCTTATTTTCCCAGAAATCATTCATTACTGTCATTCAAACTATGATCCCACACAGAGGGCAGTATTAGCTCCTGATCAAAGTGTTCTGTTTCCCATCACTCCACATGCTATCAATGCCATGTTGCACTTTGAACCAGACCAAGAGTTAGCACCATTGTCCATGGAAGGATTGATTGAGAAAACCAGGCAATTAACCCCAGAGAAGCTAAAATCCATGTGTCAACATTTCATGTTACCTGAGCATCAGCCAAAAGGGTCTCCCCCCTATGGTTTTTACTATTTCAATACATTGGGAAGGCTCATTGTAAATATAATATCTTTTGTCCTAGGATTTAACACCAGCGAATATGTAGATGAGATAACCTTGGCTCTGCTATCCATTTTTACTCCTGGGCAACCTCCTGAGATCAAATATGACTATGCTTCTTTCATAGCCAGCAAGATCCATGATCAATTCTTAAGGCTAGATAATGAAAAAGTTTTTAAGTACTCCTTAGTTATCTATCATCTCATGATCTTCTATCAGTCAGAAAGGTTCCCTTTCCCTGTACAGAAACTTGATGCCAAGAAGAATCCCAGGTCAGTCATTTTTTGGTCCCCCATCATTCATTTTTCCTCTGATTCTCCCTACTCCTACTCAGAATTCATTGATCAGTTTGTATATCCAGCAACAACTTTATTAACAAGAATTTCTCCCCCAAGACTAAGCAATGAAATTAGAAAGACCTTGCAACTGTCAAAGAGTTATAAGGTTGGGGATTGGTACTTATACCAAAACCATACAGTCATCAGGATTTATGGATGTGAATTACATCCATTCAAGTTACCTAGATATGTACCAATGAGAATTTTTGCCTTGGAATACTTTAGGCAGATGAACAATTCAGATGTGATCCATTTCTGCAATGTAAAGAAGAAAGCTCAGTTAAGGATCAAAAGCCAATTAGGTCCTTTCATCTACAATTCTAGGGAGGCTGAGAGAGAAGCAGAACTTCTATTAGAGAAAAAGTTCCAGACATCTTTCCGTTGGGTTCCTTATGACCCCTTTGGTTTTATTTGTGAAAAGAGATTAAAGAATAAATCATCTCCCTATATACACCACAAGATTCCTGATCTAGAACAATATGCAAATCAAGATGAATGGGTTGAAGGAACTCTTGTTGAAGAAGAAAGTGAAGCAGACAGAATGAATAAGATTATGAAAGATGTTGAAAAGAACTTTGACCTAGAAACGTGTGGTCAAATGCAGGTACCCTATATTGGCACATCTTCAGCAGCCACTCTACAGCAAGCATTACAGGAAGACAGTCCATCAGTAGCAGCAGAACCCAAGGGTAAAGGAAAGGAACCTGTAATCCAGGTTATTGAAACTTTGGTCATGGCTGAAAAACCACAGAGTTCCAAAGCACCGGAACAATCTCAGGCTTCTCCCCCACCAGGAAAACACATCCAAGTTCCAGAGATGCAAACTCCACTGAATGTGGAAATAGGGAAAAAGAGGCTAGCTCCAGATACCACACCTTCAAAAGGAGCCTCACAGGTTTATCAAACTAAAAAACACAAATCAGATCCACCTCCAGAGGTAGAAATTATAGATGAAGTATTTGATGATGGAAGGGAAGATAGTCAGCAAACTGGCACAGCAAGTGAAACAACCATAAGCCAGAAAGGGAAAGCTTTACAAAAGCAATTAAGCACCGAAGTATCTTCTTTCAGACCACCAAAGACAGACACTGGAGATATTAAAAGAACCTTCATTAATATTAAAACAAAGAATGATCCATTGAAAATGAAGGTATATGATCAATATATGAAGATTGGCTCCTCATAATCAAGAAAGGCTAATGTCGGCATTTGACCTTTCCCAAGGTAAAATGCTAATGAGCCACTTCAAAGCAAAGGTGCCAAAGCCAACTTCAGCGACAGATTACATCGGATCAAATTTTGAAGTTTTAGCAAAGGATATCCATCCCCTGGACCGGATAGAGCTACACAAACAAACGGGGGGAAATGGTTTATTCTACTCTCACCAACAAAGCCATGGCGGCTTTAATGACTGCAAGATTCTTTGAATAACACTACTTGCACAATTGAAAATTGAGAAGGCCTCCTCACAGAGCCAAGGATAATAGAATAAAGTCTCTAGAAGAGATAATCATTGGTTTGGGTCACAATCCCAAAGACATTAAAGGTATTGAGGCATTGGTAAAGAAGAAAGAGGATGATATAGTCTGCACTCGGGAAAACGACTAAAACTACCGACCTCGAGGCACCCTCGGACCCGGGAAGTTATAAAAGGAAATTCACAGGGGAAGAAATGATGGAGTTGCTCCTGAATATGAGTGAGCGACTAAATGAAACAGAGAAGGAATTGGAAAAAGCATTGCGAGGAACGAGAAATGATCAAGCGAGACTTCAACAACAGGGTACTACAACCACGGATGCAGCGAGAACAACCATCTCGAGGTGAACACTTCTAATTTGAATTCCGAGGACTTAATAAAACAGATGGAGAGTTTGCGACTAAGGGTCACAGAGCTCAAGAAACAAAATTGCAATTGGCAAAATTGGAGGAAAAATATGACACCTCTAAAAAGACAGTAGTGACAACATCGAGGGAGATAAAAAGATTGGAAAAATTGGTTGAGGCTTTGGAAAAGGATCTTTCATTGGAGAAGCCTCTAAATGAAATAAATGACATTCTTTGGGGGTAACATCATTGAATTAATAAAGGGTATTTGGCCCTCTATTCAAGCTATTTTTTGAGCAAAATGAGTTAGTTAAGATAGCCCAAGAAGAAATAAATAGAACCGAGGAATGAATTGAGAGGCGGGCACAGAACAGGGCCGGTCAGCTCATTCAATTTTTTGAATTCAGAACAAAACAACGACTTGCATTGTTAGGAATTGATGACGAGACAGTGCGGGTTTTGGAAGCAAAAGAGTTTTCACCAAGAGGACTTTCATGCAAAATTTAGAAAGGAAATGCACTGGGACATTTTGGTTGATATCAACATTTTCGGGAGAAATTTCAAGCTTTGTTTGGATAATGGGTTACCAAGTCCCATGCTCACGGGAAGATCAAATAGTAGACTTGGAAACTTATGAGAAGAGAATAAAGGCTCATGCTAAAAAATGCGGTACTGCATGTTCTACTAGTTCGTCGAGAATGCATTACCAAGCGGGAAAAGTATCTATGATAAAGTGAGGAATTTATTTCATCTAGAGCATGAAATAAAGTATCTATTTCCGAATGAGCCCACTTTTTATAAACTTACTTGAAGCCGATGAAACTTTAAGGAAGCTCAGAAAGAACTATGATACTGGATGATCAATGGTGGCGGGGAAATGTTGGAGATGCAGCAAAAGTTGCTTTCAGGATGAGAATTTATCTTTACTATCAAGTAAAAGGTAAAAACAGGAAAACAGATGAAAGAGTATCAGATGAAAAGGTTAAAGAGTATCCGTGAAAATAAAGAGTGTTCAACAAGCTAAAGAAATACTGCAAAGGACAACACAGAGCCCTATTTTAGCACCTACCTCCAGCACATCCACGAAAAAAGGAACAACACATCGGCGGTTGCACATTATTCTATCCACGAGACCGTTTGTCTCTTGTTTGTTTGTAAAATATGCGTTAAGTCGGCCCTAGATTATTGGCTAAGTTAGGGTAAGATTGTTTTAGATTATTTTGTGTATAAATAAACCCTCAAAGAGAGTGTTGAGGGTGGATTCTATTACTCTGTTTGTAACATTGAGAGTTTCGGAATAAAAGCTTTTGGAGAAATTTACTTGTGAGCTTGTTGGATGACGATTTGAAAAGCGAGACTTGTTGCGGGATTCATGTGTTGGACTACGAGTTCAATAAGTGTTTCTACCTTTATGCGAAATTTTATATTAGTTTTTAATATCATCATATCCATTTACGAATAATTTACATAAAAGATTGAAACAGAATTTGCTTAATTGTACTTTCGTTTTCAAATGTGATTGTTCTTAATGTTTTCTTCTAAATTAGCTATAAGCATGAATTCTTAAATGCTCTGCTTTGCTAATTTAAACATTGTTGATTACTATAATAAAGAATCCTTCATTGCTCTTTGTTTGTAATCATTTCACTTCTTTCTTCCGAACATGGTGAAAGATTCTTAGTTGCCTTTCATCCCTTCAGGGATCATCCCATCCACTTTAAATTTTAAGGATTGTTCTCGGTCTAGCTATCTTGCCACAGTAATACCATCTTGTGTTTAGAATAGAAATCCAGGTAAAGCCATCCTTTGACTCCATAGCCCAATGGACTGAAAACTCTCAACCTTGCCCTTAGTTTGTGGATTCCACCATTTTCCCAAAACAAACTTTGAATCTATAACTAGCCTAAAACCTTCCAAGAAGCAGAGATAAATCATAAAGAGAGCCCTCTCACGGATGCGAGATTGGCTAGATTCTCGCATCTAAAAGGTTGGTTTGTGGTTACCTCGGGTATACTTTCCTCTTACACAACTTCTAGGAAAACCCGAGTGATAACGAAGTATACGAGTGAATAAGCTTTGTGTTGGAAGGAAGAATGCATCGTTAGCTATTACTTTTCCAAGAATTCACGTTTGAAGTGATTGTGAAGCACTAGCGGAGTTGAATGTTGGTCCCTATCATTTATCCGGAGTTGGAGACGAGAGAGAATGAAGGCTCGTTGGACGATCGGCTACGGATGCTTGACCTCTTCGGAGTTGAAGCGATGCAGTTACAGTGACATTGCCACTTACGACCACGAGACGGTGCCCTTCGGATTACACCCCGCTTCGAAATGCCACCTGGTTGTCCCGGGCGGCCGACTACCAATTGATCGCGGGGCGGTGCTGCAAATTGGGCCTTGATGAGGTGTTGCGCGGTGTGTTCTCGACCATGAACGGGAAGCGGTGATGTGGGAATGTCACGGTGGTGTTGCGGGAGGGCATGTGGGTGCGAAACCCACCGCAAGGAAAGGTGCTCCAAGCTGGCCTATGGTGGCCGACGGTACATGCGGATTGTAAGGCCTATGTGAAGCGTTGCGATGTTTTCCGGCGGACGGGAAGGCCTTCGCATCGGGACGAGCTTCCACTACACCCGAGTGCATGTGTTGCGGCCGTTTGAAAAGTGAGGGCCATTGATTTCGTAGGTCCCATCGCCCCGGTCGCCGGACACTCCAAGGCCCGGTACATCATTACCGCCATGGATTACCTCACCCGGTGGGCTGAGGTGGCAACGGTACGTGATTGCTGCTCGGCGAGACCGCCGCCGGTTCATCTTTGAACACATCATCGATCGTTTTGGCTGCCCACGGAGCTTGACCGGCGATCGGGGTACACATTTCATTAATGCCACGGTCAAGTCACTCTTGGACACATTTATGATTCGGCATCATAAAGCGGCCCATACCACCCACGGGCCAATGGTGCGCGGAAGCATTCAACAAGATTCTCGAAAAGGGCTTGACTAAAATTTGCAATGCTCGGCGCGACGATTGGGACGAGCGCCTCCCGGCGGCACTATGGGCTTACCGGGACCACGGTGAAATGTTTGACCAACCCAGACGCCATTCCGGTTGGTGTATGGCGGGAAGAGCTGTGATTCCCGCCGAGTTCATTGTGCCCGATCTTTTGATCGCAACATCCCTTCAATTCTCGGACAGGAGTCACTTCGGAAACGCCTCCGGGAACTACAAGAGGGCTGGATGAGGCCCGATTCTGGCGGAATTCCACGAGAAGGTTCGAAGGCCGGACAGAAAATGTGGCACGACCGCCACATCAAAACCAAAGCCTTCAAGTTGGCGGCAAAGTTCTCTTATATGACGATCGGTTCCGAAGTTTCCGGGCAAGCTCCAAATGCCTTTGGTTGGGACCCTAATTTCTCATCGAGATCAGTGACTCGGGAGCCGTTCGGTTGGCACGGCTAGGGGACGGTGCAGTTCTTTCACGGGTGGGTGAATGGCGCATGCTGAAACCCTACCGAGGAGTAGAGTACTTTCACTTTTTCGTCGATAACTCTCGCAGCGAGAGAACCCATAGAGTAGCTTAGTCGAATAACTCTCCCCTTGGCACGGGATGAGCATAGAGAGTCTTTTTCCGTTCATAGGCGAGTCGTCAAATAGCCGGTTAGTTGCGGGTACATCTCCGCAACCGGGCGATGGTTAGGGGCGGACCGGATCCCAGCGTGTCACGGACCGATCCGGCATGTCACGGTGTCGGTCCGACATGTCGTTCGCGTAGGATCCATCCCCGTGCCGGTGTCGGTCCCGGGTCATTTACGTCGGTCCTTTTGTCGGTCAGTAGGATCGCTCGGTTTGCTTCATAGAATTACCATAAGTAGACGATGATCGTCATCCGTAATCATTTGCCATCACCCGTAGTTCCCTTAGCCATCGCGTTGCCCATCTTCCCATGACCATGTTTCGACCCGCTGTCGAGATTACATACGAGGCACGCGATTGATCGCACGATTATCGCGAGCGCAAGAAAGATAGCAAGAAATAATTGTCGTTATGGAGTCTCATCAACTCCACGTGTGCCGAGTGGATGAAATAACTTGCATGAAAGCTCTCGGCACGAGAATGACAGGACCAATTCAATTTGGAAGTTGCGGCGACTCCCGAGCAATTGCGGCCTCCAAGCATCTCGCATTCGAAGGAAACTCCCGGGAAGGATCCTCCAAGTCTACCCAGTGTACGCACCAAGATGCCGAGGCTCTCCTCTCCATCCCCGAGATCGGTGTTGGACGGTACGAATTGACCGCGTAGAGTCGCTAGTGGGAAAGTATGACAATGCGGCATGTATGGACGTAACTTTGTCCGACCCGGCTGAATTCCCTCACCTCCATTGGCGGACCTACATGGAGCATCAGTTATACGCCGAGCGGCCGGCTCCAACGGTCGGATGTGACCGGGAGTCGGGGGCATACAACGGTCGTCCTTGATGCATTTGAGGACTCTTCTAATTTTGGAACTACGGGACCAGCCATCATGTGCACCCGGGTTCCTTCTCGGTCGGATACGAACGGGTCCTCGTGGCTCAATGAGGAAATTCCAATTCATGCGAGAAGACATTCATCGGCTCAGGAGCTGTCTCAAAAGCGGTGCTGAGATGTCTCGCAGTTGGCCAAACGTCCTCCAAGCGTGCCGGAAGTCGGGTGACTCGGACTCTGTACACCAAGTATGGCACTCGCCAGGGTGGAAAAGGTGAAAAAAAATTGATTTAATCAATAAGCCGAGAAATTCGGTTCGCTTGCTACCTAATCGCTAGCAAGACGATGCGACACTACACGAAGGGAGAGTGCACTGCGGACACAATCTCCATTGCGAGCCTTGCATCCAGGGCGTCGGAGTTGAATTGGTGTTCGTTTGTGTTGAAAGAACTCTTCGCGGCTCGCGAAGAGAACTACAAAGCGAACCACCAACTTTATTTACGGTTATTTGATCTTAGCTTTCGCCATGTGGAAATGGCACCTTCCTCCGTCCCGGACGCGGGCGGAGACTACGCTGAGCCGGCCGCTCGCGATGAAATACACCACAGCGAGGTGTGCTTCGGACCCAGACACCAAGCAAGTGAACGTAGAGGCGTTTCGGGCGTGGTACGGGATGATGACCGATGTGGTGACCAACCGACAACGGGTGCCCAGGGCACCGTTGGATGAGTACGAGTGAGCGGGTGTGGTTTGGGGTCGGCCATAGGCACACCTTCCTCCGGCCCAACTTGCGTGTCGGACACCACCTTCCACATGGCACCCCTCGATTCCGGTTGAATGATGACACCTTTCACCGGGAGGTCTCTGCGTGGCCGGGAGTCGTCAAGCACGTCGCGACGGGATCACCCGCTATAACTTTGAGCGGATGCTGCCAAGCACGGCCGGCTTGCCGCGGCCGCGCTGACGGGGTCATCACGAGGTTGCGGCGGAACCTCCACGAGATGCGTTGAGACCGCACGGACCCTGCTCGAATCGGCTGGTCCCCATTTTCCCGACACCTCAATGACCGGGTACAACGACTTAACGTGGCCACCCAAGTTGCTTCAAGTGGTGCCCCTATATTTCCCTCCTTTGCTTGAATTTCATATTGGTCGGTCTCGTGCTCCCTCCAATACCGCCCCCCTCATTTCTCCCATTCCCACCAACTCTGTTCACCTCTGCCACCCCCTATCATCACACCGATGGGTGAAACGGAGCCCTAGAACGATTCATCGGATCCCCCTCCATCCAAGAGGGCCCGCATTCATGTCACACGATCCGAAGTGGTGGATCTTACAGACGACGATCCACCGGCCACTTCACTCCCGGGAGCATTGATTCGGGAGGAACCTGCGATCGATCGGTCGAGTTCCTCAACATTCGCCTCCCTCATACCCCTTTCACCCCCATCCTTTCGCCCCCTCCACCAACCATCCACACGCCACGCCCTTCCAATCCATCCAACTCATCGACCGCTTGTCTCGAGATCCTATCATCGAGAACTTTTCGGCGGTGACCACGGGGTGGAAGTCACCTCCGATGCTTTGCCGCGGGTGAGTACAGGCGAGTTGACCCCATGGCCACTCCCCGGAGACCCTCCCTCTACTATATCTACCCGGAGCTAACAAATGGTGGGGGCTGAGTTCGGTCGCCCCTCCCCCGGAGCGGACCACGCGAGCAAGGCCAGTGGAGTCCCGAGTATGGCCACTTCGGTGACGGCGACGGGACGCCGGGTCCATCCTGCGGAGCCTTCAGGCCAGGCCCGGTGGCCGGCAACCGACCTTCGGAGGAGCGGGTGCCGGAGCGAGGGGCACACCCGGCACTACCAATGTAGAACCATGGAGTCCCGGCACGAGCGCATGCCTACTCATTCGGCGGGCGGCCCTCAAGGCGAGCGGTTCACATGGGAGCGCAACGGCGGTGTGCGAGCGACGTAATCGGATCACGACGCTTGCTGAACGGCGCAATCGGTCGACTAGGGGAGAAGACCCACCTACGGGGAGCGAGTCAACATTGCTGCTCGGGCATTCTCCAACTTATGGCCCGCTGCAGGGCTCATTATGCCCCACTTCCTGCCACTATAGCGGAGGGCAGTGTGCACTTCGAGCTCACCACCTCAGAGCTGTTTTTCAATGTTGTTTGCCGAGGAGAACCGGGGAACTCCAAGCGGCGTTAGCCGCACGGCCTACCCTTCCGGATCCCAGAGTGTCCATTCGGAACGGTGAGCGCCCAGCGAACTCGGGCGGTCGGTGTGTGGACAACCCTCCATTCCACGCTGCGGCGCGGCTTCTGCCCTCCGCAGAGTGCAACGAGTGCTCACTCGCTCTAGCTGTCGAGCGCAACCTATCGCTTTGCCCTGGCTGCAAAAAATTTCCCGTGACATTCGGGCGGCAGTGGACCCGGCACTGGTTAGATCGGCTCTACGCCCGGGCGGACGAAGTCGGAAATTCAAATGCAACGGCATCGAGGCGAGCTCGGCGACGACCAAACACGTCATCCCGGGAAGTCGTCCGCCCATCGAGCCGTGCCGACTCCATACAACGTGTGGATGCCAAGGCGAAGCTCGGCTTGCCATGCTTTTCGGGGGCTGCCCCGACGACTATAGACAAGGCTGCCGCCACCCGGATCTCTCAAGAAAGGCTGACTTGCTTGTGCGAATGGCGACGAGCGGTGGCGGACTTCCGCCAGAGATTAGAGATACAACGCTTCGCCGGGTCCCGGAGTTGGGGCCCTTGTTTGAACAACCCGGATGGCGGAGCATAGCGGGGAAAGGGTGCGGGGGTGAAGGCATAGCGAACGAGCACGGGTGCCGGCGGGGCAATGGAAGTGAGAGCGTGTTGTGATTGACTCGGGGACGAGTCAAAGAATTGTGGTCGGGGGCTCGTTGGGGCCCTTGTTTTTGTTTAGTTTTTGAAATCTTGGCTAAGACATTTTTGAATTTTTGACCCTTTTTTGAGTCGCGGTATGAATACACATGGCAATCGCGACCGCGCCGCAACTACCGAGGGAGTCGCGGAGCTACCAAGGTGGCGCGGAAGCACTCGATAGTGCGGAGATAGAACATGGACGAAGTGCGGATGAAGGAAACACAACGAGAATACGGGGAAGTGGAACACGCGGATAACGGGAGAGAAGCCGGGGAGAAGCTGAGAGTAAAGCCACAAAGGAGCGATAGTCGCAAGAGCGAGTGAATAAATAACGATCACGCGCTTTGAAACAAAGGAGGATGTCGAAGAGGTTGCGAGGCTCGGGAACGGGGGAAAGACGCGAAGCAGTGCCCGGGGGAGGAATCCTTCATGTTCTTCATATGGTTTCTTATCTTCTCTATTCTACCTTTCTGTTACGAAATTCATCGTGTATCGATTTGTGAGCTATCAGTGAGAATGCTATGTAATCATACTGTTTGGCCAAGAGATTAATACAATGGAAGGTTCTTTGTCTCAATAAGATGTTCATGTGCTTGTAATGTGTTTATGATGGTTTAAAATTTTATTTGCGAATATCGAATGCTTATTAAGTGATCTTGCGTATATAGCTTTGTATATGTAATAGATGCAACTGTCCTTCCTTAGTTGTGGGTTTGTTCCACATGCCATTGATCTCATCCCCTTATGCATGTGGTTGCGGCATGCCTCGGGTGAGATGCATCGCTGCTCCGGAGCGGGGGTGAAAATGCCGGCGTGTTCCTAGACTACATCGGACCCCTTTGTTGGCCACAACTCTTGAACACTGGGTCTTGTCCGCGAGACCCGACTCCTCGCCCGACAAAGCTCTTCCAAGAGCTACTCAATGGAAGAGATTGGATTCCCCACAGGGAACACCCGAGTGCTAACGACAGCATCTCGACTAAAGCAGTGGAGAATGCTCTTGTTTGAGAAGACAAGAAAAAATGATAATCAAAAGCATGAATGAGAATGGATTCTTTGTTCTCCTTTTAAACAAGTGAAAGGGGTGCTTTGTCATGGGCCCCACACCTTAGGGGTTTCCTCTCTAGAACTGATCTCCCTCTCATGCAAAGCTGCTGCTGGCCCACCAAGTGAACCTTATCTTCTCAATCTGCGTGATCAACTTGCCTTCTTCTAGAATTATCCACCTAAAAATTGTCTCTTTTCACACATGGGGTATGAAATCCAATTCTTTATTGACCCATTTTCACATTATAAGGGTTCATTATTCAGATTTTTTATTATCAGTGGGTTTTCCTACCCATTTATTCTCCTCCTAAAGCAAAAGTTTTTAATGTTCCATAAAAATTTTGGAACATTACGGTCCTCCCCTCCCAAATGTTGCTTGCCCTCAAGAAAATTGTAAGGATATAACTGTAGGATGTCCTCCTCCTCCAACTTTAGCATCTACTTATGATGAAATCCTCATGAAGAATGAGATGCTCTATCAACATAGAGTCTCCCATCTTGCTCCTCCCAAGTAATGTAAAATAGCCAATGTGGCTATCATCATGAACATGGGATGTACTCAAGAAGGTAATAAGGTGACTCGTCTAGAGGTATTCTTGAGGCATGGTGTCAAGATGAATTGAGAAGAACATTCCCCTCATGTGAATCCTCCATCCCTAAGCAATCATCCACAAGAATCTATTCACCCCGGATAAGGCAAGCTTTGAACATCTTCTTCCACCTTGAGCTCCAACAAAGAAGGTGGGCTAAAAATCTGAAAGTGGAAGGCATCATAGCCTACCCCACACTGTTCACCTTTCCACTTATGAAAAGTGTAGATTGAAGGCTGCTCTTGGGCTGAATAAATGTTGCCCTCAAGTGGCAAGATGAAGTTTGGATCTCCAAGGATCTTCCCTTCTCTATTGTAGAATCAAGGCGGGCCCAATGTCTCTCTCGTGTGATGGGAAGGAGATCAACACCAGTCATATGAATCCCAATCACTCCCATGGCTCACCTCAAGAAGGAGTAAGTGCTGAAATATGGTGGCCACATCATCTCTAATGCTCCCCTTAGAGCATGCCCTACAAAAAGTATGGGGATCTTCTCCCCCAAAGGACACATCCATCCCATGTGCCTTTCTCCAGATCATGCTCCCAACAATAGTATGAGATATAGAAGCATAGAGAGCCAAAGTAAAATTCATGCTGGCTACCATATATAGCAAGTGAATGGGACATGGATCCTTCTTATGCAACTCAGCGCAGTTTGGGCACAAGCCGTAAGAGAGAATGACAAAAGATGTGGTTATTCAACCACCAGGTTTCGTCTTCACATTATCCTCATGTATTTGGAGGAAATGAATGGTGTATGAGAAATGAGGAGCATGCCCTCCAAAATAAAATCTCCCTCAAGCCCATCAAGGGATGATCATCAACTATGCTCTTGGCCCCCAAGTAGACCAAGGAGCCTTTGACAAATAATGCTCCTCCTTGGAGCAACATCCTACATGTACATGGTTAAGGAATCAACATGTAAATCATATAAATGAACAATGTCCTTACCATGTTTTTCTGCTCACATGCAAAGGGAGCAACTCATAGATGAATCTCTCCACTTCTTCCCAAGGAAAAGAAGTGACTGTGCCCACTCCTCCAAAGAGTGGTGTGCATATCCCTGCTCCCATGCCAACTGTACAAGTGGGAAGGCATCTTTGTCCCTCCCTTGCTTCCCTTGCCACAACGCAGTACTGAGAAGGAGAGTGGGTAATAATGATAGTGAGGGGATGCTAACCTCTACTTTGGTTTTACCCAAAACCCCCGATCTTTGCCGCAACAAGTCGTCCCAAGGCCTCTACACTTGCTGAAATTAGTGATTGATGCCTCACTATATCGAAGAATACATCCTCCTCATCCGAACCCGGTGGCCTCCTTGGTGTGATGTATCCACTCAATGAGAAATTATCATTTGAAGATGATTTCGTATACATGGATGAACAACCTTGTTCATGCTTCCATTTACATGACCTCAATCACCTTCCTAGGTGTAATGACCTCCAATAATGGATAGAGATGGGCCCCTCCTCATCACATGGTGCTATGTCTCTCCTCTCTCTTATTCCCTGAATCTTCAGGGGTTTTACACCTCATCTTCCATGGCACATGTGAATCATGAAGTGTGCCTTGATCTCCATGCATGAGATCCCTGGAGACCTTCTTGCAAAGACTCAAGAATCCCTCTATTTGGAGAAAAAGCTCCTTCTTCCTCTCGCATGAGGCACTAGATGGTCTCTAGATTTGGTAGCAGTTGTTGCCCTCGTATCCGCAATAAAGTTGGGCAACACCCCAATAATCTGATCCACCTTTGAAAAAAAGAGCTCTCTAGTTTGTTTTTTCAAAGGTGTGGGATGAAAGTTGGCCTCCAAAAAGTCTTGATTCAAGTTTTCGGCTCCTCCAATTTTTTTCTTGAGGTGGTTCTGTGTTTCCATGCAAGGGTTTTGTTTGAGTCCCTTGGGTTAACTCCATCTCATGAGTTTTCAAGAATGTTCCGATCAAATCTTTTCACCAATGTCTTAGTGAAATTTACATAAGAGGAGCTTTAACATTCTCAAAGGAAATGGACTCAAGTTTCCACCATGCATGAGCCTTACCTCTCAAATGCGGTCACTGAAACCTTGATGATTTATTCTTCCGAAATGTGGTGCTCTCTGTTGGAAGGTGTTTGACTCCTTCACCCAATCTTTGGTCTGAATATGAAGGTGAAATTCCAAAGGTAATAGATGAAATCTATCTTGCTACTCCTTCCCCTTCACCTTGCTCTTGAAAAGCTTAGAAAAAGTGGGTTGATTTGAATCCATGAGTGTGAGGTGATACTCCTTCAAGAAATCACTAAGGGTTTCCTCCTTAGTCACCTTTCCTCCTTTTTCCATCTCCCTCATAGGAATACTAGGCCTTTGATCTGTGTTGTTCATCATGGTGTGTGGCTGCATGCTTACCCTCACCATGTGCAAATATAAGGCTTCCTTTGCTTTCGAACTCTCTTTGAGATTATCCATCAATCTCCCTCCTAAACTTTTCTGAAATCTTCATGTGTGCCTTGCATAGATTTTGGAAGAAGACTTGTGAGTATTTTCTTCTCCTTTCTTCCAAGAGATGGAGTCTCTCTCCGCTCAACTCCTTATTTCCTTCTAGATGATAATAGGAAGTGCGGGGGTCTTCCTTTTCTATTTTCTCTTCCTCCTTGGGGAGGTTCTTCTTCTTTTCAAAAATGGATGAGATAAATCTCATCTCTTCATCTTCTGTTCTCTTTCTTGGGATTTGAAGGCCACGGAGTTGAGCCAAGAAAGATGCTCTGATACTACTGTAATATTCCTTTTTCGAAATGTCACAAGTCTATGCCGGAGATGGAATGTGAGGGCATTTACTAGATATGTCACCTTCTAAATAAGGGTGAGATCCCGGAGGCTTTACGGCCCTTTGCGGACTACGTCTACGGATATGTCAAATTCCCTAGTACAGAATGGCTAGCAACCCAAGCTTGGAAAACGCATTTTCCGGAAGTGGAGGCGACAAGATTTGATCCCCGGTTTGGGATCCTTCAAATATATCTATCTGGAGCTGAAATCCTGAAGTGGACTAAAAAAATCCTTCTAGGAGCTTGAGACAAGCCTCCTTCACCTATTATCTTCGAGAAAAGGGCCCAATGAAGAGGGTTGCAACCACACTTTCCTCAACAAAGGAAATGAATGAATTATTTTTAATGAGCCATGTCACATGAAGATGAAATCAATCTATAAGTATATGTGCAGTAGAAAAATGTAGACAAACTCTTGAGGAATCTCTTACTTAAAGAAAGCCAAAGAATCTCAAGGAGACAATGTACATAAGAATGGAGAAAACACTGCTACATATCGTATTCCTACTAAGTCTACGCATCTATGGGAGATGCTATGACGAGTAAATACATAAAAATGAATGATACAACAATGTAAGATCAAATAATAAAGGGGAGCAAGGCTTCAACCCATGAAAATACAATACAACAATCCTCTAAAAGGATTGGATGAAAAACTAGACAAAATGGTATTTTTACACGAAAATGTCGGAGTTGTTGGGTAGTTTATTTGCAACTCAATAGAAAATGGAAATTAAAGGAGCTTGCTGAATGTGATGCCTTTGATGAAACAAATCCTTTATTCAATATTCTATATGAAAGGCTGATCCGTTCATTGAAGATATCATCACCCACCGAAATGCCGCAACCCTCACTACAAATTCTCTACTAGAACTACACAGTCAAGGAAGAGGGATGCTCTTACGATGATGGAAGTGATTGGCCTGATTCCAAAGATGATGTAATGAAGATAAGAAACTCCCTCATCGATCTCCCAAATGAATGGGAGACCCCTCCTCCTGAAATACAATTCCGAAATTGGTGTTGAGAAACATCCCTCCCCCGCAACACCCGGCTACACAACTCAACCACCAATAGAGACTACATTGGAGCTGAATGGAATGCTTTTGACTCAAGCCATAATATGGGTAATATGAAGAAAAAGCTCTTCCAATAGCTACTCAATGGAAGAGATGGGATTCCCCGCTCGGGAACACCTAGTGCTAGTAGCACCGCATCTTAGCTAAACAAAGTTTGGAGAATGCTCTTGTGCGAGAAGACAAAGCAAAATGATAATCAAAAGCATGAATGAGAATGAGCGCTTCATTATCCTTTTTAAACGAGTGAATGGTGCTTTGTCATGGGCCCCACACCTTAGGGTTTCCTCTCTAGAATTATCTCTCTCTCATGCAAACTACGCCTAGCCCACCAAGTGAACCTTATCTTCTCAATTTGCGCAGATCAACTTGGCTTCTTCTAGAATTATCCACCTGCAAATTGTCTCTTTTCACACATGGGTTGTGAAATCAGTTCTTTATTGACCCCTTTTCACATTATAAAGGTTCGTTATTCGATTTTTTATTATCAATGGGTTTTCCTACCCATTTATTCTCTTCCTAAAGAAAAAAACAAAGTTTTTTAATGTTCCATGAAAATTTTGGAACATTACAGAGTGGATTTTCTATGCTTGATCTTTTTATTTCTCCACGAGATTCTCCACCAACTTGGATGTAAACTGGGATCCTAATCTGTCACAATTTCTCTTGGGACACCAAAACAAGTGAAGATATCCTCAAAAAGAAATTTAACTACAACATTTTCATTAGCTAAAGAAAGTGCTTTAGCCTCTACCCATTTAGTGACATAATCGGTACATACCAAAATATATTTATTTTGATTGTATGGGGATTGATTGGTCCAACAAAATCTAGGGCCGATTTTTCAAATGGTTCAATGAGTACCCGAGGTTGTAATGGAATTTCATCCGTAGGAACAAGTTTCCCCATTCTTTGACAATTGTCACATCTTTTGACATATTCTCTGGTATCTTTAAAGATGGATGGCCAAAAATATCCTAAATGAAAGATTTTATAAGTCAGTCCTCTTATCGGAAAAGTGTCCACCACGGGGGTTCATCATGGCATGCCTTGAGAATCTAAGGAATTTCATCTTCTCGAATACACCTTATGATGATAAGATTTGGACCTATTTTATACAATTCATCATTAATCCATGAGTAAAGTGCACTTGTTTGAATAATTCTTTGTTTTCTCTCTAGGAAACAAGTGTATAGATAACTTTCCAGTGACTAAGTAATTAGAAATATCTGAAAACAAAGGATTTTTTAGTAGTTATTGCAAAAAATATATTCATCACGAAAATTATCCCTCATGATCGGGAGTATCATTTTTAACATTTTGAATTCTAGACAAGAAATCAACAATTTTGTTTTGTTTTCAAGGTCGATCTAGAATGGTGATATTGAATTCTTGCGGTACTAATAACCATATTATGAATCTACCAATAGTAATAGAATTATTCATTAAATATATAATTGCAAAGTGATTCGTATGAATAAAGGTTTAATATCCCAGGTGATATAATGTCTAAATTTATTGATAGCATGAACAACAACTAGGAATTGTTTTTCGGTTACGGCGTAATTTAACTTAGCGGAGTCAAATTTTTTCTTGTGTAATAGATGGCATAGGGGATCAAATATTTTTGTCCTAATCACAACTCCCGAGCTATATCCGAAGCATCCGTTGAAATGTGAAAAGGTAGTTTCCAATTTGGACCTCTTAAGATGGGTGCTTCAAATTTTTTTGTTCTTAAAGTTTCAAATTCCAATTGGCAATCATGATTCCAACTTGAATTCACAATCTTTGGTAAGCAATTTGAAGAGTGGGGATGTTATTTTAGTGAAGTTTTCTATAAATCTTCTATAATACCCTATGAACCCAAGAAAACTTCTAACATCTTTTTTGACAACTTGGAATTGATAGTTTGGAGACTGACTTCAACTTTAGATGAATCAAATTTAATTCCATCTCCCGAAATGTGATGTCCTAAAACAATTCCTTTAGTAAACATCATAAAAACATTTTTCATGACTTAATGAAAGGTTTGTTTCTTTAAATATTTTAAGAACCTTTCCCAAATTTTTCGAAGATTCTCCAAATGAATTCTCGTAAACTATAAAATCATCCATATATACCTCCACACAATCATGTATTAGATCAGAAAAAATTCCTAGTACTTGCCCTTTGTAATGTTGCGGGTGCATTTCATAAACCAAAAGGAAGCACTTGGCGAGTGCATAGGTTCCCCACGGACGGTGAATGTGGTTTTATCTCGGTCTTCGGTGCTACACGAATTTGATTGTAACCACTAAAACCATCCAAGAATGAGAAATACTTCTTTCTTGCTAATGTATCCAATACTTGATCTATAAAAGGTAAAGGAAAATTATCTTTTAGGGTAGATTTATTCAACTCTCAATAGTCAATTTTTTACCCTCCACTTACCATTATTTTTTAGGTACAATCACTAAGGTAAAAACCACACGAACGTTTGAAATTGGGTAAATGAAGTTTACATTCATGAATGTTTTCAATTCTTCTTTCATAATTTCTCTAAGATTTGGATTCATCCTTCTTTGAGGTTGTTTGATAGGTTTACAATTTTCCTCAATGTAGATGTGATGTATACAAGTCTCGGGACTAATTCCCTTCATGTTAGTGTATTCCCATGCATATGCAAAGGAATTTTGTTGTAATGTTTTTGATTAACTTTTTCATTTTGTAATCTTTCCAAGTTTTTTGTTTATGTTCAAAGATTTTCTCGGAAAATATTTCAACTTTAAAGAGTTACCAAACTCTTCCATAGAGGATAGAGACATACCGCCCTAGATGAAAAATAGTCAATATTGCATTGTTCTTGAAAACGATCATGTTCATATTCGAAGATGATTCAAAGTTTTCTATTGAATTTAAGATTTGACTATCTTCACTAATACTTGAAATAGTAAAGAGAGGTTGTATATCATTTTCATTATCAATCCATTCTTCATCTTCTAATTTTGTGATTGTTTTTGCTTTCGGAGGATATAGAGTGAATTACCATCAGAGATATACATGTCTCGGATATACAAATAATGAAGGAATCATCTGTAGCCAACCAAGGTCTTCCTAATATTAGTGGATGTCCTCCTAGATTGTTCTTTGGGGTTAAAATCATAAAAATCGACTGAATACTCCCAAGAGACTAAGAATGTTGAAATGTCTTCTAACACACCATCCGGCTTTGATTACCGATATGTATACTAATTACATTAATGTCGGTGTATACTGAAGATTTGGAAGCTTGAGTTGTGTTATCACCAAATTGAGTCCTAATGGGTTGCTTCAATGGTTATCTTGGAGTAACTATTTCAAACCACTTTCAATCTGAAATTAGCCTTTCTAGTTTGAGAGGGCTCTCTTAAAAGGATAAAGGATATTCAATGAATAAATTAAAAGCGATGGCTAACTACTGAATTAGATTGAATGCATTTTTTGTGTAGGTGAAAAATGTATAGGGTTTACTACCATTGGGCTTATGGAGTCAATGTTAAGAAACTTAGTGACATGGTTCTCCTTTTGGAAGATGAGGCATGTAGATGTTTTGATGAAAAGGATAAGACACACGGATATACAATAACTTAATGCTTAAAGGAAGTTAGAGCATGGTGTGTACATGAATTTCCAGAGTAATTAAACATTAAGATATCGAAAAGAAAAATAGAAAAATACATAGGGAAAATACTCATAAAAACTTCATATGAATCTTAGGTTAAAGAAGAAATCTCACAGCCCACTATATAATATTGATCAACAAAATATTACAATCATAGTAGTCACAGAATCACATCTTCCAACCCCCTTATAACTCTAAAGTTCTCTCATTTATACGGTGAGGACTCATACAAATGATTTTCCACATTGCTAGCTTCGAATTCCCACCTCGAGAGACATATTTGAAAATATGATTACATCACTTGGAGACTTCCTAGGGATATTTCTATGTTTGTAGAGTTTGAATACAAAAAGACTCTTCTTTCATTAAACAATTCAACAAATCCATTTAATAACCCTTATCAACTACAACAAACTAATTTTTGAAGTGTACTAGAGTACTGATGTGTCATGTATACCACATGGATCTCGAGATCGAATCTTCTCCAAGTCGAATTTTACAATTTTTTCATACATCTGGTTAGTGAAAATTCTAAAAGATAGGCTTTAAAGATGAGCGCATTATTTCCAAACCCATATGGATTTGCAAAAACAGAGAGGAGTTGTTGTAGATGGGTCTATTATGAAGAAAAATCTTTCATATTTCCAAAATCATTTTGTGGTCATAAATAAAACTTGAATTTGACTTCTAAAACGAGTCATGTACATAAACTTTCGTAGCGCTCATTTCAGTAGCAAACTCCAAAAATCCACCTTTTGCATAGCCTTTTACCTTTTTGAATATTGGAGTGTCTTCCTTTGGGGCTAATGAGCTAAACAAAAATTTTTTCCCACTTTGATTTTTGACCATATCTATGATTTTAAGAAAAAAGTCACCTACAACGAGTTTCATAGTGAAATCGGCCTTCAAGCACTGGCTGCGTTACGAAATTGCCTAATTTGTCTGAAAAAACCCCAAAATCCTCCCTTTTCTTCAAAATTTCACTTTTTGGGTCCGAAAAGATGAAATGATGAAGTATGTTAAGAAAATTAGGTTTAAACTACCTCTTATCCTCCCTCACGAAACAACATTTTCACCTTCGGCAAGTTCCTCTATTAATAAAAATAAAGTCTGTCTTTTTATGAAATTTAGGGCTCATAAATGATCTCATATCTCTAGATCCTTGATACTTCTTTGCAAAACTCAAGGAGGTTTTTGTAGATCCATTCATGCTTAGAAAAAAACTCTCTTGGGATTTTAAAAAATATCTCCGGTGTCAGGAACTTTGATAAAAGTGAAATAGGTTAATGTTCTTTGATCTTTGTTTGACAATAACCTCTCTCGGTTTGCCTAGAAATTGATTTTAAAGTTGTTTGCTCAAAAGTAAAAAAAACAGAGAGAAATCCTTAAATTCTCTATGAAATTGTCGAGCGGTTTCGTAGCGAAATCTCCTATTTTGCATAGAATTCGCTACGAATTGTGGAAAATAAGATATGTGGCTAAAAAATGAATTTTAAACCATTGCATGTGAAACTAAGGTTGATTTGATAGATATGGTTTGGGATGATATGACTAATGAAGTGTTTTTTGACTTAGGATAAAGACTTATTTAAATTTTTTCATCAATTTCATGGAACAACCTTATGAGACATAATGAAACCTAGGTGAATGATGTGAAATACCCTATCAATGAAAATTTGAAAACATATGTGTGATAACAAGTTGTTCCATGGTTTGTTTTCTCGTTATGTTTATAGCTGCTCCTAAATCAATCAATATATTTGGAATTTCAATACCATTTATATGTGTTTTTACAAGTTGGACTTCCGGATCTAAATATTTTTGTATGACAATTTTTTCCCATCATAATGTGTGCAATTTTTCCTACTTGTTGAATTCTTTTTATTTCTTTTTGTTTTTCTTCATGCTTAACTCTCTTATTGCTTTTGATAGAATTGGAATCTCTTTAATGGTCTGTAGCAAAGGAATTTTCATACAAACATTTTTCAATTCATCTATAAAATCAAAATTTGGCAACATTATATGTTTTTCTACCCTCTATCAACTTGTAAACTTTCGGAAAAGGAGGATTAGAAATAGATATCTGATGGTTCCTTTATGATGGGAGTTGAGTTTGTTGGTTCTTTTTGTTTTTTCATTTTCGTAGTCTGGTTTTGAAGAGATGTTCCCTCTTGAAAATTTTTGTTGGTTGTAGAGAAACTTCTTCAAAATTATATTGTTCTTGAATAACAACGAGGGAAGGATTTTTCTCTCTAATATTCTACCGAGATCTAAGTTGAATATCATTAACATCTAGTGGAGTAATCATGTAAGTTGGAAATTGTTGTCCTTCTATAATGTCAATCATTTTAAGGATTTTTATTGTTGGGGTTTGGAAATGGTTGGGTAGGTAGTTGATTTGGTATTTGTGGGAAATGGAAATGAAAGTTGTGGATTTTGGTTTTGGAGTTGGGGTTGTTGATTTTGTTGAGGAATTTTTTTGGGGAGGATAGTTTGGATAATATGGAGGATATTGACAGAGTATTGAGAATATCTACCATAGGTATTTTTCATTCCTTGTACCCAAGGTTTAGATTGGGACCAAGGTTGTTGCCAAGAATTCCAATTATTTAGTGTTTGAGTATACATTTGGTTGTTAAAACCTTGAGTTTGTGGCCCCTACCATGGTCTTCTAGAGACAAAGCAAAGAGGTTCTATTGGATTTGAAGTTACTTCTTCTTGAAAAATAGATTTAAGACACTGGAATTGAAGGGAAACTCTTATTTTCATGATTTTTTTGAGCAAATCACACGGGTCTCTATGACTTTTACATCAAGAGGACATTCTCTTAAAGCATGCTTCTTTCTACATTTAGGACAAAAAAATAGCTAAGGCATCAGTTTTGGATTTTTTATTGTTTTGTAACTTAAGGGTGTCTGTCGTTCACTAAGACTCCTAAAATATATGTTTTAAATTCATCAAGCATATTTCCAAATTTTTTCCTAATTATTGCTCCAATTGCAGATTTATTTACTCTAGAAAGAGAAGGATCTCTTGGATTTTTCCCGAGCTTTTTTATTTTCCCCTTGAGAGATGAATACATAATTCAACAATCTCGAGGTAATGTGAGTTGAGAGATATCTCCCTTCCCCATCATGTTGATAATGTATATCCACTCATCTCTAATGGATTTTAACAAAGAGATTTTAAAGAGTATCTTGATCTAAGTTTTCCATTTTAGCTCTTTTTAGATTATAATTAAATCCTCCAGTTTCTCATCCTCTCTTTGCATCATCTTTAATACTTCATCCTTAGATTAATAGGTACACCCAATAATTCAAATATCTTTCTAAAAATGCTCTATTCATATCATTCCATGTCCTAATATCATTTGTGTGGCTAAACCCATGAACCATTTTAAAAGAGTTGCTCCATTCGGTGTTGCGAGAAATAGCTTTAGTTTTTGAGAGTCTTGTAAGTAATCATAAGATCTACACAAAAAATTAAAATTCAGGTTTCAGGATCTTCACTCTTTAATCCATGGAAATTTGGAAGAATGGAAGGTGAAATATTTTTCATTGTGGCATTTGTATCATCATCAATTATAGGAAATCTAAAAGAATGATCTATTTTCCCTACTTTCTTATGTTTTCTTCACTCCTCCTCCTCTTTCTTCTTTGTTCCCTATACCCTCATCCTCCACCTCTTCCTCCTCCAAATAGTAAATTTTATCCATTTATAATTTCTCCTTCTCCTTCTGCTTCTCCCGGCCATTGTAGATTACTTAGAGCTAATATTAGGTTCTAATTGTAAAATTAATTGATATTCCTCTGGTTCTTCTATTAATGGGATATTGAAGAAAGGTTATTCTTCTTCTTCCCCACTAGGAATTTCTAACTCTTCATCTAGAATGTGTTCTCCTGTAGAGAGTGAAAAATGTTACTCATTCTATTTGGATATCTAGGATCTTCATGCACTGAAGACATGATCATTTATGACCTTAAGACTTCGGAGAGTCTATGTCTAATGAAGTATGGAATATGAGTTTGAGATGGTGGTGTATCACTATGGGTCTATGTGGAGTGAGTGGTATTGTTAGGAATTAAAATCCCGCACTCTAGCTATGAATCTACCCCCTAGAATCTCTTTCTCTATACATCATCATCAGATGTGAAATGAGGTTACCGAATTACATCCCAAAATAACGCCAAAATGTTTAGTCAATTTAATGTCTTAAATTTCTTAACATAAATCATCAACACAAGGTTAGTAATCCGATGAAGTGTAGTGCCTATATATTCTTATTTAACCTTCTTCTTACTTTCGTTGTGTATGTTTTTATGTTGTTTTGGGAGTTTTGTTCTTTATGTCTAAAAGGTTAATTTTAAGAAATGAGAACTATGAAATGAATCAACTGAATTTAATGAAGTTTAAATGTTAAAAATAATTTTGAGAGAAGGAAGAAAATGAAGTGTTCTTAGCTATTCTCGATTTTTATAAAAAATGAATCAAACTTTAAATGGTTAGAATCGATATAAGTTAATTGTAATCTACCTTAATTGAGTTCTATTCCGTGGATTGAAATATGAATCTTATGACTAAGAAAAATAACAATGCTAATCTAAATGAAAGTAGATTCAAAAGAAAAAGAAAATATTGTATGAGAAACTACTCAATCATTCAATATGTGAAAGTATGATGACGCCTCTTGACATGATTTACAAGAAATTGATTACACTTTAGTTCAAAAAAATTTAATCTATGAAAGCATTTAAAAAAACATATAAATGAAAGCTCAATTATTGTATATTTTAAATACTCAAGAATTCAATATGGAAGTATGATAGATTCACCCTCGTGACATGATTTACAAGCATCTAATTATACATTTAATTGAAGATCTAATCTGAGCAGTGTACGGGCATGTAAAGGGAAAAACTCAATTATCGTATATTTTTAAATACTCGAGCATCAATTTTGGAAGTATGACGAGTCATCTTGTAGCATGATTTACAAGCATCTAATTATACACCTATTTGAGTTTTAATCTAAGAAAGAAGTGTAAAAAGCATGCAAAGAAACTAAATAATGTGTGCTCTAATGCCTCAAACATAATCCAATTTGGAAAATAGAAGAATCTACTTTCTTGAGATGTTCTTGGTAAGAAAAAATATTATATGCATTTCTAAAACTAATACTAAGAAATCACTCATAAATTTAATCTATGAGATTAATCTAAAAAGTTGCAAACACAATGTAAATCTATTGTTAATTGATAAAACAAAGCTAATGAAAATTAAACTAAAACAATTGATGAAAAAACCTCTCTCCGTGTAGGGGCCCTTTGCAACATAATGAGTTGAGATCCTAGTAGACTATACGCACATTAAGAAGAAAGTTGGAACCACGAAATACGATATTCGTATTATGAAAAGAACGAGAGTCTCCAAACATGTACACACAACATTCACAAAAATTTAGACTACTCTTGATCTTCAAACAACCCGGTATTTAAACACAAATTAAATTGTAACTATGAGGAGTTAATTCCGTTCCCAGAGATGGGCGATTACCATCGAAACATAGAGGAAAAATATAAATGGTTAAATCTTGATTTTCTATGTCGGAAAAAATATAGGGATTTCTTTGGTTCTCGAATCACGTCCTTTGACCTCACTTTGACCTCAATCATAGGGCACCTTTTTATGTTGAATTAGACTGTAGGATAGGATGAAATCCATAGATGGATCATTCGAAGATGCCCATGTAGCTTGTTCTTTATTCACTCCTCGGAACCTATAAAAAAATTAAAGTAGCTGTGGAAACAAAAATTAGTTGCAGATAGGATGTTTTTCTGTAGTTGGAGTGCAAATACATTCAAATAAAAAAACATCAAAATATAACATAGAGATCATTCAAATGCAGATCTTTGAGATAAAATATGTCACTTATCATTGATTGAGTTTATGGATTTACGGAAAAGTAAGGAAAAGTGATGAGAAGGGATGCTCAGGAAGAGGACAATTGCGAGAGTTACATAGACATAAACAGAGATTCAATGGAAATAATTCTTCATATCATTAATATAAAATAATTGAAATATGCTTATGATTATAATGGAAATAAAATAGCTAGGCAGTGGTAGCTTATCTACGAGAAGACATGGCAACCTACGAGCCTCTAAATTGTGTTACTAAGGCTCGAGGGCCTATATTATTGAGAAACAATGGAAAACTCTAATTGTCCAAAAAACCTAACCCTAGGAGATGAAGCGCCGAAACTATGGGGCCCCTGTTTGGGTAAATTGGTGTTTCAACTTCTCGAGGACGTAACTTTGGCAGATCTCGTTTGACATGGACCATACCTCGTTAGAAATATCTATCCAAGGAGTACAACTTTTTGTGCAAGAAAAATTAGTGAAAGGACCTATTTTTCTCTCGGTTTTCGAAAAAGCATTGTTTAGGGCCTCAAAATGGCTCTGGGAAGTTCAAGACCCCAAAAATCTGCTAAAAATAGTAAGATTGTGTTTAAAGCTAAAAAGCGAAAGAGCGATGGTGGTGTTTCAAATGAGACATGAGGGTGGCCCACCAATATACCTGGATCATATGACTAAAAAATGGCTCCGGAAGTTCGGGATCCGAAAAACATGCTAAAAATAGTAAATTGTGCTTGAAAGTGCAAAAAATGAAAGAAACAATAGTGGGGTCCAAATGGAGTAGGTGCCACCAATACACCCAGATCATCATCCCCCTTAGAAGCAATGATACCATTGAATTGATATCCTCCATGAGATGAGGCAAATTCTATTGAATTGACTATATTTGTCGAAGATGTTAGCTTACAGGTGGACACTGCTGATGCATTCAAAAAAATTGGTTTCTTTATAAACCTTAGACATTACATGTGTGGATTCTATTGGTGTAGTCGCATGAGGTATGGCAACATTGGCGGTGGTGCATCGAGGTCGGATATCAAAGTGGGTGTCCCCGATAGTGTAGAGGAACCTGCGAGTGAGGAGAAAATGTCCACGTGTTCTTTCCATGACTTTGTCCAGCCTTCTGGTCGGGTGCGAAGGCGCTGTTCGAGGATAGTGACCAAAATATTTCTTCTTTCCGTGAACGAGTTGCAGTGAAAATAAATTTCTTGGTTTGGGGAAACAATCTTACGGTGTTGTTTTGCGGTATTCAAAGAGATGAAAAGAGGTGGTACTACCTCCGATATTATGTACAAGTTATTTCCAAAAGTAATAATAACAACTGAGGCCCTAGACTCATACATAGCATATCGCTCTCCAAAATTATGGTTGGCCCTAATAATACATCAGCTATTAAGAGGAGAAACATCACACAATACCTCATCGTGAATAGCTTGATGTTGTATGGAAGCGACATTGTCGTGCGGACTCAAATATCCTTTTGGGTGAAGCCACCCAGATGGTATATGGATGTGGGTGTGCTATGGTCGGTAGGCTGAGCTGCTTCACTACTCTCGCTAAAATGAGGTTATTGCTTCTGGCCTAGCTATCAACAAGGAGGTGTAGTGAAGCCCTTCACCCACATCTGCGAATGGAAGAGGCGCTCTCCTCTCGATCCCCGGATCCTCCCTCTGGAGCATTAATGCGAAACAATAGAAGCTGAGGTTCGCATCAATCTGATTCCCTTTGTCACCTCCCGCCCTGTGCGGTTTCCCTGGTTCGGGATCATTACATGCATCTAATTAGGGTGCCTTCAACTGACCACAATGACCGTTGGCCGACACTCATTTGTGTTGTGAGTGGGGCTGACCCATGATTCACACACTTCCCCGTTTCCTTCTTTGGATTTGTGGTGTTGTTCGAGTCACCCACTTTGGATTTTTCCCTTGTTCTATGGTTCGGGGTAGCCTTTCCAAAACTTCAAATTCATGGATCCAAAGTCTCGCTTATTTTTCTTAAATTTATCCTCAATCTTGGCGACATAGCGATATGTCGTGCCAAAGCGAGGTAATGTTGAGGAACTCATTTCTCCTGAATGTATGCATGTAGACGGTTTGGTACTTCGAGCACCAAATGTCTCTCAGAGACGCTTTAATACCCAACATGTGTGCGTATGGAACAAATTTGTCGAGTTCATGCACATCTTGATCCAGTCTGTCTTCGTAAACGACGTGGTCCATTGGATGTACTTGTTGAGCTCCATCATTAGACATATTTGGAGGGTTACTGGTCACCTTTTTTCCCTTCTTAGATCTCTTTTTCTGCATTTTTATTATTATTTGGTTCTGTGATTCTAGTATCGTTGGTGATTACCATATTAACAAACTTTGGAGTGCCTAATATGAGGTTGAGAGTGAGGAAAATCATGAATTATTAAGAATTTTTATAAGGATTTTATCATAAAGACTTGGAGGAGACAAAATTTCGAGTTCCAAGGGAAACCAAGCAACTCGGTATTTGTTTACTTGGAGTCAGATGTGAACTCAAACACCGCTAAATATTCTCTCAAGAAATTGGATCGAGAGGAGCCAAAGCAAACTCAAAGAGAGTGCCTCAATCTTTGTTTACTTGGAGTCGAGTGGACTCAACCACCCCAAATATTCTCTCTAGCAATTCAAGTTCCGGATGCAACCAATCAACTCGATATTTTACTTGGAGTCAAGTGGACTCAATCACTTTTTCTAGGAGCTATTGGTAGCTACCTTAGAGATATATAGAGCAAAGCTAGACAAGAAGGTGGCGAACTTTGTTGCGAAAGCTATTGAGATTTTTATTATTTTACTGCGGTGATGAAAGCTAGAAATGTATGAGCTATTCTTTTATGAAATGAGTAGATTGGTTTCCTTTTTATTGATTTAAGTTTTAGATAAGCTAGGCTTGTGGGTTAGGGCCCAATCCATGTGCCTGAGTTTACTCTCTGTCTGTATTTATGCTTCCTATCATTTCGTTAGTTTTGCTTCGATAATTTTCGTTTATGTTTCATTGTTGTTTAGTTTTTTCTTTCAATGTCCTTTGTAGGTTTCATTTGCTTGAGAGTAATAGGAACAGAGAGAAAAACCAAAAAGATTGTGGATCGAAGACACTTCTCATCTCTGTCGATAGAGCTCGAGGAGGGTGAACCTTCCAAAGACCCGAAAAACATATTTCACTGTCTTGTTTAGAATTAAAAATGAGTTGCATTACCATTTTTCGATCTTTCTTCAGCAGCTGCATTTTTTACGTATTTGTCCGTTTCTTTTGCTCATAAGTTAACGGAGTTGATTGTAGGAATTATTGCTAAAACTCCTGTAGCCAACTGCAGTGCCTTCTGCCATTATTTATCATCTGTCTCAATGACTTGAACAGCACATTTTTACGCCCTCCATTCCCTCTTTTCTTCAGCTTATTGCATTCTGACTACACCCACCTTTTTTCCTAAAGCACTTAAACCTTATGCACTGTCTTATTCCTTCTACGTTTCTGCTGTTCACGATTTCCTTACCCTTTTAATGCAAAATGTTGAAAACCATTAACTCGACTCCGCGCCTTTGCCCTTGAATCTCCCGCCACCGTACTTTCACAAATATCACTTTCACAACCTTTTCCGTTTTGTCTAAGACTGCCCTTCCAAATCTGTCGAATGATCACTGTCGCATCGTACATCGCAATCACATTTTATAACCTTTTTCCCATTTTCCTTTTAAGACTTACCACCTCTAAACACCAATTGTGATAATTGTTGTATTGCATATCACAATCGCATTTCCCAACATTTTCCATTTTTTCCTTTAAGAATTACCGCTCCCGACCATCATTTCACGACATCACTATAGAATTCCCGACCACATCATCCCTATCACAATCGCATTTCACGTTTTTATCCCCATCGCAAATTGCGGTTTTTATTTGGTTCCTTTAACATTTACTACTCCCGGACGTCGATCGCGATATTCTATGCTACGCACAGGGTCCCAACGCAAGTCACCCAATGAATTTCAAACTTGCAACTTTTTAATGGACAACACTTCAATTTCCCCTCAAACTTACGATATTGCGAATGGCGATATCACATTTGCACTACGTAGCTTTACCACATCTCAAATTGCAAATCGCGTCTTTGTGGCCCATTGCACTGCACTTCCACCAGATTTTACCTTCTCACAATCACATTTCTTAACCTTTTATGTTAACACTTACCACTCACTGCTCTCTGATTCAGATATCGCTCCATACTCGCCACCGGTCCCACGCCACATCATCTACCACATCGTACACCGCAAATCACACTTTTTTAGTTTGTTCCTGTTAACCCTTATCCCTCCGAAACTCTGCAATATTGTGATTGCGATATCGCATATCGAATTTCCGTCCTCCGTTGCAACTCCGCCTATCGCACTTTTCAAATTATTACACTCAAAAAGAATTTTTACTGCTATAATAAAGTTTTAATAAGGGTTTAAACCCCTCCTTCCACGCTTCTAGACCTTGTTTCATGTGTTAAGCCTCCATTGGGCTTATTTAGCCCCTCTTTTCTCTCAAGTCACCAAATCAACACTTTTTCAAATTAGAATTAAGTCATGGATGGCTTAGGCGCATGAATAGAAGCATGGTAGATAGAGCATAAATTAAATTATTTTCCTTCCCGTCATTTCCTTTCTACGGTTTAAATTAGTTTCTATAGCAATCTGTCGAGCCAAATTCAATTAGTTTCATTTCTTGTCATTTCTTTTTCAACAAATATGTTTAGTTTCTTTCACGATCATTTCATTTCTTCAAATTAAATTAGTTTAATTCTGTCATTTTCTGTATGCACATTAAATTAGTTTCCTTTCACTATTTGCTTCCAAATAGATTTACTTTTCACTTTTTATCATGGTTTAAGAAATAACACCCTTCATGCAAATCAAAGAGAGGGATGACATAGAAAAGAATGCATCTCACTATCGTGTATATCACTATCACCTTTCTAAGTTTGTATGAACCTTGGGTCGATCACATCAAAGTAGGGAAACCCTGTAGCGATTTACGAGCACTCTTGGTGCAATACCGGGACTCTGGACCGATTTTTGGTACGATTCTAAAGTTTTTCTAAGTAGGTGATTTTATAGCATTCTTTTACCTGCTTATTTTCTTTCATGTGTCATCTATAAAATATTAAAAAAAATACATACTATATTATTTTCATGCCTCGTAGGAGTAGGAATACTCAAATAAAAACCTTACCTAAAATCACATCACCTCTAGCCACCCTTCGCTCTTCTTCGGTGGCGGTGAGAGTGAACTCTGGGAGAGACTTGTGAATATTTTGAGATCCCATTGGGGAAGAAGAAAGAAGACCTTATTTCAGGCTGAGGGGACCTGCTTCACCTGTCTTAGCATGGATTTTATCCAAAGAGCCTTTCCATAAGAGAGCCGGATGGGGAAACTAGATGAAGAGCATTAGCAGCCCTGGGCTCTTGCACACTTTCTTGGACTTACCTACGAGGGACACGGCACATTCGTGTTTTAATTTTATGTTGTTTGTAGGACTTGTGAATACACCTACGATGATTACGAAGTTGAAGCTATTCCCATCCACCCTTAAGGATGCCGGCCTTGTCTTTCGGTTTGTGGGTCTTTCTGGGGATAGCATCACTACACCAGGCATGGACGGAAGAGATACTTCGGTAGCATATGCAAATACTCTTTGCTGGGTTGAAGGAAAATAAAGGATGAGATGTTGCAGTTAATCTGGTGGATGAATCACTTAGAGGACTAGCGAAGGGGGTTTCAATTCAGCTATAAGAGAGCCAACTATACTCTTGATCTAGGCTCGCTCAAAACTTGTACTTCTTTGAGGGATCGAGAGGAGAGATGATAGAAACCTTGAATATGTTATCGGAGGAGCTATCTTTCGAAAAACCACTACGGAAACAATAAAAACTATCCTTACGGAGCCATTCTAGGGCATTTAGGAAGAAAGGGAAAAGCTAGCCAAAGTACATTCAATACCCCTTCACTCTTCCACCTTCATAAAACATGAGATTGGAAACATTCTAGAGGACTTGAAGAGTGACATGTTGCACACCTTTGCTTTGAGAAGAAATGGACACAGAAATGGCGAGGTCAAAAGGAAGCAAGAGGAAGCATAGAGAGAGCCACAGTCATATTTTTTCCTAGATATGCCGAGGAAGCACCCAGTGAATGTCCAGGAATGTCATGCGGTTTGCTTAGTTTGTGAAGAGAATCATGCCATAGACAAGTGTCCTCCTTTGGACACAGTTTGTATATCAAGGTGGGGAGTCAATGTCATTACTTCCTCTTCCTCAGCAGAAATTTTCAGTGCCTCCAGGTCATATCAACCAGGCATGCAAGGTCACACTTACTCTTATTATCACAACAATCATAGTGCACCCATGCAAGCTTGGTACACCCCCACTCCCCATCCTAGTCTATAGCTCCTACCTAACCTTACAACCATTCCTCATCCTCTTGAGTCAACCAACCATTCCGGCGGTATTTCCACCATGACCTGGGTGGAACAGTCATACCAAGGAGTAGAGGACTCAAAAAAAATCAACCACCTACTCTAATGATTCCACCCCAATCTCAATCTCGGCTTATCCATGCTTTGCTCTTCTAGGCTGCCTCAATCTTTCTGCAACCCAAATAGAACACAAACGACGGACCATTTGACTGACTCCAATTTGCGAAAACATCCTATCGACTTATCTTTTGTGGAGATACGGAGGTTAATCTCGGGTCGGGAAAGTGCTCGGACAACCATCCTCCATCTTCACTGGCCTTAGGTTGAGGAGGAAAAGAATGAGGTAACACTCGAATCCAACAACCTCCTTTTTCTTGAGCACTTCGGTCACCCTGGTAAACACACAGGGCTGAACTCTGGGAATTAGAGCATGTAAAATTTCTTCTCAGGTGGTAAGGATGTCCCTATCTATAATAGGCTCATAAAATAAAAGTAGTTAAGAAACCCTTGAGGAAGAGATACCCACAGCGAATCAGTGGTAGGAAAATTTTTAAAAATAATGTTGGGGGAAGGTGATATTTCCAAGATACACAGGACACGGTAGTCCGGTTGTTAACATATGATGAATGTAGTCCCCACAAAAAGATTGATTGATCTGAGGGCTATATCAATGTAACGGCAAAGGAAACTATGTTGGAAACAATATCCAGGGATTTGAGAGAAACACTGTGAGTTCTTGCTTTTCTGAGATCGGTCCACGGTAACTCCCGGAGAATTTTTGAGGATTTTATGGTTACCATGAATCTTGGGTGTATCCTACGAATTTCACCAAATTCTGTTAGCTTCAGTTTAATGGACATCCTCTCATCTGAGAGGGCCTTGGTTATGCGAAGATGCTTGTATTAGTTGTAGTTGGCTGTGACTATTAAAAATGGGTCTTTATACAAACAGCTGGTATTTCCCCTCCTACGACCCAACCTTCAATTGATGCTTGATCTCCCTATATGGTTGGGGGATGAAGAAGATGAGTTATATAACCACGCACTATGTATACCATGAATTATGTTCTTAGAGAGCGACTTGATGAAGATGAACTCATCGCAAACCTTTACCATTCAAAACTACAGTCCTCACTATGACATTCTCTTGGAAACTATGATCGAAGTGCGAAAGCCTCGGTTAATTCAAAATATAAAACAACCAAGGCTATTGAGTTTGGCCAAGATCTCAGAAAATCAACCAAACTCTGAATGAAGAAGAGAAGCGACTATGTACCAACTTTTGAAAGAAACCTTCAGAAGCATTGCTTGGGATTGGGGGACATGAAAGGGGTGCATGTTAGTATGCGGACATCACATTCCCATCAGAAGAAGATGCAACCATGAGACAACCCCAAATAAGGATGAGCGGCACAGAGGACTGTGAAAGATCTAGAAACTATTGGATGTAGGGTTCATATCCTACATCCTACGGTGAGTGGGTATCCCCTCTTATCCTAAGCAAAGAAGATTGGAAGTGACTAATTTGTGTTGAATATCGAAATAAAATTCTTCTGGCTAGAACCATTTCAGCTTTCATTTCCTTGAACAAATTCTGGACCATGCCTTCTGGAGAAATGAAGTTCTCTTTGTAATATCCCACAATTGGGACAACTCTGTGAATGTAGGTAAAACACATTTTCAAGGCAACAAATGAAATAAAAAAGTAAAATGGACTCTTGGATCCCATATATTAGTCAATATAAAACCTAAGTACAAAGACAAGAGCTGAAACAAAGCAAAACTAAGTTAAGGTTAAATAGATCTCCCACACCTGGATTGCCAAAATTTTTCATTACAAGAGTGAAAAATGTTTTCAAATTTCTCCCATAATGGGTACCATTCTAAGAGGTTTACACTAAAAAAATAGTAGAACAAAAAATCTACTCATATATTAATCAAATATACATTGAAATGAGATCTAGTCTCCTTATATAAAATACAAACTTGAGGGTTCTTGTCAAACACTACGCATACAAAATGCAGTATTCAGAAAATTAATGAATCATCACTACAAAACTGAAACACATAGGTGTATGAGCTGAAATATGTCTTATCAGATGTGGATACCTCAAGGGATTCCTATAACGAAGGATGAACCTTTTAATTACAAAGGAAACTCGACCCAACGGAGACACCAAACCATGCACGAGCATTGCCTCCAAAATAACGAAATCCCTAGTAGAAACAACGCGCAGAATGTATGGGAAATGTGTGGTCTAATACAAAGATCTGAAATAAGCTACGAGATCTCTCTGTGGTCTCAAAGTGAGGAAATCTTCCTCCAATGAGAAACTGTCACCAAGACGGATTCAGTCACTTCCGCGCTGTTGCACCCGGCAACCTTTGCACAATCTCAGAAAACAGTGGCGGTGATGTATGCTAAAGCTTGGCTTCAAAACCTAAATAAAAACTCTCCCAATGAGGCTCCTCAAGGATAGAGGTGGGATTCCGCTGGGGAACCACCGATTACTACTGGCTGTTCTTTGTTCCTGCGGCGAAGCGATAACAAGAATCTTGGCGAGAAGAATAATAATCTAAGACATGAAGAATAATTCTGCCATCCTCTTCCTTATATAATATATGAGTTTTCTTTCCCTCGGCCCCACTCAATTAGGTCATCTCTATCCAAAGATACATCTCCCTCCAAAATTACATTATTCCTCCTTGGATTCCTCCTCCTCTAAAAAAGCTGCCCATTGAGAAGCAGTCAAAGTAGCTTTAATTCATCCTTGTTCACACATGGAGGTGTTTCGTCGGCTAAGAAAGAGTGTCCCCTTTCACACTTCTGAGTGTTTCACCATTCTCCTTGGGGCATATGGCCTTTCTACCCATTTGTTGGGTTAATTTTCTTCTAACTCTAATGTTCCATTGGCTGGCTGAGGCTAAATTTTGGGGCTGCCAGTACACACAATCCTCCTCTTAAAATCTTTATACATGTCAAGAAAATGTATAAGGAGAGAAAAATTCCTCCCTAATCCTCATGTGGCCTCATCAGCAGCAGCCTCCATCTACTGTATCCTTATATTGTCTGCAAATAAGCATGGTCAATGTTTCCTCCCAGTATGAAAAACCAAATGGTCTACATCAATCAAAGGTGGAAAGTGTGAATGGAAACTTTCTTGCCATCTCATGGCCTCAAAATTAGGAGTAGTGATCAACATGGTGAATAGGTACTCCCCCACCCATTCTATCATCCAAATAAAGTGAGTCACCCTCCAACATGGCAACTCATGAATAATCTCCTCCACCTTTGGCTCCTGTGAAATGTGGGTGAAACAGACTAAGTGAACATGATAGGCAAGAGGCCTATCCCACGCTGTCTATATCACTTATATTCTAAGTGGCAGAGTCATGCGATCTCAGTACAACAACATGATTTCCTCAATGGAAGAAAGTTAATTTGGACTGCTATCAAAGTCAAGACATGTCAACCCAAACCATTCCATTCAAGATGAATGGCACATCATTACCATTTGGCCTCCAAATCAGAAAATTTTAGATCTGGAATTCAAATTTGGATGGTACCAAAGTTCTCACTTATGATCATGTATGGTCCCACCTCAGCACTTCTTGAGAATGTCATGTAGCAAAGGTAAGTTCATAACAAGGATATACGTGCATGTGTATGTTTGCTGTACAACATGGGAGGGTAAGCATCAATTTCTATCAATTTGTACATAGATAAAATAACAATAAAACTTGCCCATAGCCATGTATAGATGGGCTCTTATCATAACAATCATGGCCCTCTGATGACCTGAAACCCAAAAATACTCTTACATCTCTTGTGGACGATTATAACTGATCATATATGGTGAGAAGATACAAATACTCAATGGAGTAATCAACTAGTATAGAGATGTATTTATTGCCATGCATAGTGAGTAGGATGAAAGTGAGGTCCATGTATAAGTTCCCCCAAGGATCCTCTCATAAAAATGCACTTGAAGAAGGGATACATATACTCCTTGGGAACACATAAAAATAAATAAGAATACACTCCCATGTGACGACCTTGCTTGGTATAGAAATGGGCTCACACAGCTCTCTCTTTGACATTCCATATGCAAAGCCATCCTACATCATGTTACTATGTGGAATCTTCTTCTTACATGTGAAGTCTCTGATCTTCAATGAAGGAATGGCCTCACTTCACCATGAATGTGCCTTCTTCTTTGAAATATCATGAAAAGTATGGGAAGAATTTTTCCCATACTCTCCCAAGTGCAACCATAGCAACAACAACTTTGCCTGCCTCTCTCTCTAACTGACACATAGAGTAGGATCATGATGGTCAACATGATATCCCCACTTCGGTTCAATAACCATGAGTATACGAAATGTTCAACATATAAAGTGGGAATCATGCTCCCATTAGGAAACTATAATCTCAGAAATACTCTCTAAACAAGCTCCCACTGAACATATACATATCAAAAATATGCTGGGAAACAGCGTGCTGAAAATGAAGAAAAGTTTCCAAGTGACAACCGGAGAGTGAATCCTGGCCTCTCATGGAACTAGCACGGTGCATCCTTGGCACACTCAAAATGAAAATAACAAGTTCTTTGCTAGCCACTTGTTTTATACAGTCATCTCATAGGATGAAAAAATGAAGTTACAATATGGTGTCAATGGTGCACACCAGAATGTCAAACTTCCCCACAAACCATCACAAAGATAGCAGAATAATTTCTACAAGTAGGCGCAAGTACATCTTCATACAATATGCAAGAAAGAAGGTATTATTCTTGTTACATCATCTTTGCTCAAACAAGGAAAAGAAGTACAATGCAAAATGTGAAATTATACCTCCTCCATCATACCTTTGAGAATGTGAGTTGAGGCAAATAAACTGGAAATCTCCCTTACTCCCAATAGGCAGATATGTGTATGACATCCTCTCATACATAAGGCTATGGATCTCTCCATATGATTATATATGCTGCGGATACCTCCCAAATGAACTCATGCCGAGGGAAGAATGTTATGAAGCCATGGAAGATGTTCTTGTCAATCCTAGACGACCTTGGGTTGTGAAGACCGGTGCCTAGGACATGCGGGAGCAATACGATAAGTGATGGTGGCAGAGAAATGCTCATACTATTTCAGCATAACAGGAAAATTAACCCAGATGAAGGATGAAACTTTCGACTTGATGGAAATAATACTACATGGGCAAGATGCGGCATCACCACAATTGTATCAGACAATTCAAAAGCCGACTCACGCAAGAGGGCTGGATTCTGAACACTTCCTGAGAGATTGATAGTCATAAAATATCTACTACATACAGATAAAGAAAATAACTGATGGCAAAGGCAGCATCGAGAAATATACCGGCATGTGACAGACACGAGTAGATCCACATGATGACAACATTCATAATAACATCATAGCCGGCTAATAGTATAGCAGAAATACGGGTGGATAGAAAATGAAAAACATATCACACATGAGCCATATTTTAAGAAATTTTAAATAGGTTACTGACATAAATATACGACGGATAAATTTATGTAAAAAAACGAGTGGGCTAATTGCATTCAAAACATGATACAAGATAAATGGATGTAAGTGGCGAGGCAGAACGGCTAGCTACAACATATAGGAGAAAATTACACAACGTAAAGAACCAAGACCGAATATAATAAAGATAAAACTCGCCTGTTCAGGACCCAACAGGGCTCCTCACATTTGTATTAAAGCAAAATTACATGTAAAAAAAATTCTTCTCTGATCCAAATTCTTAAAAATTTGGAACTGGTTCCTCTTCGATCTAAACATGAAGGCACTACGCATGAGGAAGAAAGATATTTTTGGGAAAAATATATTTCTACGCATCTGAAATTTGTTAAAGGTCCTTATCAAAATAACCAAAACTTATGATGAGGAATAAAGGCACTACTATGTTTTAGGTTAGACGCTGTCAGATTTAAACAAAATGTTAAATAACGGAGTCTGCAACGGTAAAATGCGGGTGAAACATAAATTCCACTTGAAACTTGAAAATAACTAACTAAAGTAAAAATAAAAGGCCGCTAGGAACAGATCATGAATTAAAATGTTTCATTTTAGGGGGCAGGGTGGCTGATTCTTGGCTCTGGGTAGAAGAACTGTTGTAGACAAAGGCGGAAATACGTGGAAAAATTGGGTGCACCTATGCCGGCTGTCATGAAGGTTCGAGGCATAGCGAGAAAATCCTTACCTTGATAAAAACCTCGGTGAGATCATTTAGACGCTCGCCTCGGTAGGGATCTTATGCTTTATTAGATGTAGGAGGATGAATTCGTGGACGCCAGACAATTTTGCTTTGGCTGGTAGTTTATCACGATAAGTAATGCAGTATCTTTTCTTCCGGAAGTAGTGCTTCATGCTCGGTAATTATTGCGGTATGGAAGGGGTGGTAGGGTCCCGACACGCGGAGGAGTATTACCGTGGTGATCCGGATAAACGACATCGGAAATCGGTCCTCTCATTTGTATATTGTAGGGCCCTGTGAGCGCGAGTGAATCCTTGTCAATAATCTTTTGGCATTCGACGGCTTCCTTAAACCCGGATTTCTATGCCGCACACTACTCCCGCCCTCACTAGCTCTCGGCCCTTTCAAGAAAAACATATTCCTTGGTGTGCTAGCGACTCTGCTTTGGACAAGTCGAATCCCCTTCACAGAAACTTCCTCACAGAATAGAGTACAAAAGATTTTATTTCCTCGATGACTTTCGCAGAACTCCTTGCTACGTACTGGCGGCAGTCTCGACCAAATAATCTTTCTTCCTTCCTGCGAGGTGATGTTACCTTTCAGCATGTGTTGGAATCATTGATGGTCTTTTGCTGGAAGGCTGCAAGCTCTTGCCTTCTTCTCTGCTGATCTCTTTCGGTGTCTATTTTTAAGTATTCTCGACGGGGAGTTTTCCAAATCGGGTAGATCCTGCTCGTGGTGGATGCTGTTTTCTAATATATCGTTTGTAGCTTTTCTTTGCTTAGCTGCTACGATAGTGAACTCGTCTACGCGTTGGAGTTGTAGTAGAAACATATTTTGTGTATGCTGTCAGTTGTTCTGTGACTCAGATTAACCTACTTTGAAGAGTGGCAAATTGTTTCTGCCATTTTTTCTTTTTCCTCCTTCTTTCTCCTTTGCCGATTAATATGAGTAATTCCGCTTTTCCTTTCTCTACTTGCATGCTTGGTCGGCCATCGAACATGGTGGGGGGCGGGTATCAGGCCTGCTGCAATGACGGCCTCCCTACAGCAGGTGGTCTGTCACATGGCCTTTGAGGATTTCGATGTCTCCCCGTTTCTTTTCCATTGATAGACTCCATGAGGGCACTGTGTGGTGTGCTTTTGGTGCAGGAGTTTGCTGTTCTGTTTTTAGGGTTGCCTGCACAATTTCTGTACTTTCTACGAGTTTTCTTGGTCGACGGCCTTGCCGTGCACTCGTCCTTCCAACATGTAGCCCACAAGAAGCAGTTGGCTGTGGTCTTGGGCCACCCATGTATCGATCGAATATTCTAGCACCACAGCCAACTAGTGGTGCCTGTCCAGGACAGGTAGCCTCTGACCTTGAAAATACCAGTGCTTTGTCCACATTTGGAAGTTGAAACCTTTTGTTGATATTTCTTGACATACCCTTCCAACTCGGCTTTGTACTTATCATACAGTTATTCACATTTCTCCTTGCTGCTTTCTTCCCTTATTTGGTGAATACCTGTGTCTACGATGTCTGAGACTTGAAGAAGTTGGAGGAGGCAAACAGCATCTCCCTGATGGTACTTTATCCCTACCTTGCCTCTTGTCGGTTGGCCATATCTGGTGCTGTGGGTTCCGTAGCATTCTTCCCCTATAACCTCTACCTCGGCTTGAGACTATTTTCTACTTTTTGCGGAGGGGGGAACTTGTTCTTGAGGGTCCCACTTCTGCTTCTTGGCCTATTTTGGCTTCCCCTTCTTCCCCTATGGCAGATGAATCTTTCTCCATCTATGAAATCAAAGGCTGGGTTTCAAGGTTAGCCCTACACTCTATAAATAGTCTCGACTCATGTGTATAAGGAGTAGACTAATTCCTCCTTCTTCTGTTAGAGATAATCCCCCGGGGGTCATAGGCCCAAGTCTTCCCCTGTCTTAAGTCCATGCCTTGCAATAGCTTCTCAACAACAAGAAGGGCGTGTCTTGAATTTACAATAAACAGGCCAATAGTGATAGGGAGTTTCAGGATGAAGCCCTTCTTAGTAGGGACAAAGTGGAGTTGGTCAAATTTGAGAGTCTGCCGAATATACTCCAGAGCATAAACTCGTCAAGCAGGAAACACAGACATCTGGTAAGGGGGGGTCTTAGCTCCATAGACCCGAATTTCAGTATAATTGTCGAAAAGATACCAATCCCCAGTGCTCTGGGTTTTACTAGCTTGTAGCCAGCTCTTCATTTCAGGAATAACCCTGGGCGAGGGCGAGTCATGGATGATAGTGTAGACAATAGGCATGAACTCATTTAGAAACCTGGAATAACCCACCCCATTTGGCAATTGGCGCACTGCAAAGTTCCAGTCGAAGATTGGCCGGGGTTGATATTTTACCTGGTATATCCTATCTAAACCTAAACCCTCGAACTTATCAGCATGCTAATATAAGAATAGGTAGAAGACCATCGAAAAAAAGCAAAAGTGACCATTTTTCGAAAGCTCTTGGAACTAGGTTTGAATGTTTGCAGCCAAGAAGCCAGTGATATCCAGAACTACCCCCTTTTGAGACATTAACCACAAGAAATAAACACATGCCATGGAAACTTCCCCCAAACCGCCTACACCTAGAAGACCTGCGATGAGGGCCAGGATGGGCTACACTTCTTCTTTGAACAAACTCAACGAGAAAGGCTCTACAGAAGGAAGAGACATAGCCTGGTTGCTGGTTACAGAGGAAATGAAGTCTTCTTGCTGCTCCCATGGAAATTTAGTGAACTGGGAGGTTAAAGCTATTTCATTGAAACTGGTATAGATGGCGCTGGTGGGAAAGCGGAGGGCTTGCCTGATGATGTTGGGAGAAAGAGAAAAAATATTATTCCCCTGAGCCGAGGTAAATGTGCCTCGACGCTCATCGTAGGCATCTCTGAGCCAGCAAATAAAATCGACCACCGGGTAGACTGGGGGGGTAATCTGATGATATAAACCTGATACAACCACCCGATATCGATCCCTATTCTCGACATGTCGCCTAAAAAGCTCGGGTTTTATACTGCTGATGGGAAAAGGGTATTGGGGATCACATATTTCGGCTTGCAGGTCATTGAAGGGCTCAAACCCCGGGAGGGTTTCTGGTTTCACGGGCCTGAGGAGTCTCTAGTTCAGTTTTCTTGGGTGTGCCCCTTCCCATGACTGACATACAAAACTTTTAAAAATTAAAGGAAAGTAGAGGGAATATGAGGGATGAAGTACCTGTGCAGTATGAATTTGCTCGGTAAAATGACGCGGGGGTACTGACAGTGACCAAGTAGACCTGGCACTAGCTCCCACTTAGTTTATACCGTAGCTGGAAGACCTATAAATTTTACTGCAGTAAAATACGAGAGGAATGTTATCTAAGACTGAAAGTTCTGAGGTAAAAGGCAGAGAGGTGAAATAGGCAAGGTAAGTGTCATAAGGACACTGACAGTGGAGCACGCGGCGTATAGGGAATGGGTGTTAGCTTGAAACAGGTGAACACCGCGTGCCGAGTTTAATACTGGTACATGCCTCGGTACCAGTTCACCTAGAAACTTACCTTACCTTTCTGCTGCATAAGCCATCCGGTTCTTGAAAAATATTCGTTGTAAGGCTGGTTAAATACACTTCACTCTGCCACCTCATTCTTGCGTGTGCTTTTCTCCGCCACATCATCTTTACCTTGGGTCCACCCCGTGGCACATCACCCTAATTCCGCGGGGGAGTGGGTTTCTTCCCCCTTCCGCTTCTTGACCCTCGCGGAAATTCCCATATGAAAAGGTCCCTCTCATGCGTATTGTGGACATGGCAAGATTTTTAATAATTTTTTTTTCTGTCCTTTGCACCATACCTTTGCCCTTTTTCTTGGTTTGGAATTTCTTTTTTTGCATGCATATGCTTCGATTTTTAGGCACGTGACTTGTCTTACATCGTTTCTCTTCGACCAACCCTCAAATGTTTAACAATCTGTCATAATATTCGATACATGGCTTCTCAAGGTTTAATTAAAAAATGACTCATGTTAAATAATGATCAACATTGGCTCCACCTGGGGACGGTACGTTCATTCTTGAGCGTGTCGAGAAATTCGCAGACCACCTATTTATCTTCTATGGACACCATTCCTCAGCACTTTTAATTTTCCTCTTCATGATCCATGACGACACACACATTATTCAATCAAAGATGGAAACAATAACTAATATACAATATGATACATTAGACTCTCTCGGCCTGACTCAGAACTAGAAATAAGGCTTGAGAAACTGACCCTTTACAAGGGCGTCGAGCAGATCTCCCTGTAAATTTTCCAACATGAAAGTATTGTTGCCTCCTTGTTCTACAGTTTTAAAGGGGCCAAACCAGAGGGGGTCGAATTTACCGTGTTTCCCTTTATCTGCCCTTCGAATGTCCCATCTAAGCACTAAATCCCCTATCTATAACTTTATGTCCTTGGCATGTTGATCGAAAAGATCCTTCATTTTCTCCTGGTATTCAACTAACCTCTGACTCACCTGGTTTCGCGTTTCTTCAAGCTCCACCAGCTGGTTGATTCTCCTGGTCACATCATCGGGTTCTTCCTGACTTTCTTGCATGAATCAAGCTACTGGTAATGCTAAATGTACAGGGAAAACTGATGCCCTCCCATATACTAATTTGTACGGGAACTTCCTGGTGGCTCTCTTGTTGGTAATCCTATTGGCCCACAGAGCGAATTTCAGTTGGGAATCCCAATTCTTCTAGTTTTCGTTGATATCCTTCTTCAGTGCTCTCACCAGCGTTTTATTTTAAGACTCAGCCAGGCCGTTTCCTTGTGGGTAATAGGCTGTGGAGTGACCTAGTGCAATATTATACTGTTGATAGAAGCTGAAAAACTTTTCAGATTTAAAAGCCTATGCATTGTCGATCACAATCTTGGCAGGGCAGCCAAACCTGGATATGATGTTTTCTTCCATGAATTTTATTACCACAGTATCTGTTGCATTCCTAGCTGGTATAGCTTCCACCCACTTTGTGAAATAATCCGTGGCAGTTAGTATCCACTTATGCTGACCACTTGATGGAGGATGTATTTCGCCGATAAAATAAATTCCCCACTGCTGAAATGGTTCATCTACATGAAAAGGGATCATGGGCAGAGGTGCTAGCTTCTGTCTTTCAGCAAATATTTGGCATTTCTCACAAGCTCTGACCCGGGCAAAGACATCTCCAAAAAGTTTGGGCTAGAAGAAACCAGCCTTCAGGATTTTGTGAGCAGTAGCCCTCCAACTATAATGGCCCCCACATATTCCTTCATGAAACTCAGCCATTATACTCTCTACCTCTTCTTCTGTGAGACACAGGAGCAAGATGCCTGAGGGGTCTCGCCAGTACAGCCGACCGTTTGCAACCACGTACTTCTTTGACCTCAACCTCAGTGTTCTGTATTTAGCTTTATCACAGCTGGGCAGGCAACTGAGTGTTATAAGGTATTCCACTATCTCCTTGTACCAGGGGCTGATAAGGTACTTCATATGTGTCTTCTGGGAAGCTATATCTACTCCCTGTGGTTCTTCTTTCCTCTAAGACTCCTCGTTTGCCATCATGAACAGATTTATACCCAAAGCATGACAATTTGATTCGGACAAGATTTTGGCTAACCCTTGTCCCTTGATTAGTTTGGTAGGGCGGATGTCTAGCTCATACTCCTATATTTTGGCAATCCATTTACCTCTTTTTCCTTCACTATCCCCCTGGATAAGGATATCCTTAATAGCTGCTGTGGGCACAAATGCAGTGACATGGGACTGTAAGGCATACATACGAAAATCTTTGAGGGATTTCACTAGAGCATATGCCTGCTTTTCCAATATGTTATATTTCAGCTCAGCATCACGAAGCACCTGACTGAAAAATGCAATAGGCTGCTCATACCCTTCTTCATTTTTCTGCAACAGAACTCCAGCCACTATATGAGGTGATGCAAAGGAAAAGATCATAAAAGGTTTGGCATAATCTGGCCCAGCTAGCACAGGGGCTTCAGAAAATGCATTTTTAATCTTGGCAAAGGCCTCTTGTGATTCTTGTGACCAATTTACCTCGTTATTCTTCTTCAGCATGTCAGTTATATGCCTAACTATCTCAGCATAGTTAGGGATGAACCTCCTCAGAAAGTTTATACGGCCTAGGAACACCTGAACTTCCTTTTTATTTCTAGGGAGGGAAATTCCATTTATGACTTCTACTCTTTTAGGGTCTATCTTTACTCCATCTTTGGTTACAATATGCCCCAAAAGCTTGCCTTCTTCCAGTGCAAACAAAGACTTCTGTGGGTTGAGGGAGAGGCCATACCGTCTGCACTTATCAAAAGTTCTGCGCAAGTGTTCAATGTGCTTTGCATAATCTTTTGAAAACATAGTAATTTCATCCAAATATACCACCACAAACTTATCTTGCTCTTTGACAAAAGCAATATCCATGGCCCTCTGAAAATTGGCCCCTATGTTAATCAACCCAAAAGGCATCCTGGCATACATAAACGTCCCCCATAGAGTGGTGAAGGTCATCTTCTTGTGATATTCTAGTAGTACATCCACCTGATTGTACCCAGAGAATCCATCCATCATCGACATTCGAGAAGCTCCTACCACCTTCTGCAGGATGTGATCCATTTTTGGAAGTGGATAATTATCCTTTAAGGATGCTCTGTTCAGATTCCTGAAATCAACACATAGCCTTATTTCTCTGTTCTTCTTCCATACAGTAACTAAGTTTGCTACCCACTCAGAATATCTCAATGGTACAATGATTTTGGATTTCAACAGTTCTTAATTTCTTTCTCAATAGAGGGTAGCAGCAGAGGATTTATCTGTCTAAGCTTTTGTTTATGTGGTTTTGCATCCCCCGTCAGTGGAATTTTATGTTGAATGATGTTGATTTCGAAGGTTTTTAAGTCTTGATAAGACCATGCAAACACATCTTTGTACGATTGGAATAATTTCTTGTAGAGCCGTTTATATTCCCCCAGGACCTTCTTAGACAACTTCACGATTTTAGGGTCAGCCTTAGTGCCAAGATTCAGATCCTCTACCAGATTCTCCTCTACAAATTTCTTCGGCTGCAGTGGAACATCATTCTTATTAAACAACCTTTCTAAGGGCACTAGTCCTCGGGGAATGACATTTCCTTCCAACTGCAGGAATTTGTGGGCAGCCCCCTTTTATTCCCATTTATCTCTAGAAGTGTTTTCAGCCTCCTCTTCTTCACAAGTATCAATCTCCATGTTGGAAAATTCCCCAACTGTTTCCAAGAATTTCTTCACCTGTTCTTCATCTTAAAAGACTTGCCAATGTTTGATCTTGTCTGGGATTGATGGCCAATAACGTACCTCGATTTCATATCTTAGGAGAGGATTCTGAGGTGGATGGAAAGTACTGGCAGCCACTGCCAGGGAGTCTGCCATCCTATTCTACTCCTGGGGCATGAACTGGATATTGAATGCCAAGAAGAAGTTCTCCACCAGATCCCAAACTTCGTTCCTATAAGCCCTTAGCCTAGGATGTTTGGCTTGGCACTGATTCTTCACTTGTCTGACTACCAATTCTGAATCTTCCAAAACATTTTGACTTTGTATGTTCAAGCTCCTGGCTGTTTGCAGCCCCAATAGAAGTGCTTCATACTCTAGCTTGAAAGAAAAAGGGACCCATTGGCCTGCAGGAGAAATCAATAATACCCTAGCCCCATTACCTTCCCTGGAGCTTGCCCCATCAAAATGAAGTGTCCAGATTTCTGATTCAGGACTCTCTATGGACTGCTTTATCTTGATCTGGCAGAATGATGGTTCATGAGCATACTCTTGATCATCCTCCAGCATTAAACATGAGAAATCTCCCTCCCTGCTATAAACTAGAGAATTTACTGAGTCATCTACCTTGGTAACTATCTTGACAAATCTGGTTTCCCGGTACAACCTCCTCTCTTGACCACCAAATATAGGGATAGTGGCATAGGTCAGGTCTAGCTTGATTGATCCACCAATTTTAGTCCCCCAATATCTTGATAGTAGCATGCCAAAGTGAGCTAGAATGTCGGCCGCCACTATATCCATCACTACACTTTTTGCTGGGATCTGAGCCAGATTGACCACTAAGTCCTTTATCATGCCCAGGCACTTAACTCTTTTGGAGTCAAATGAGTAAAGGTCTTTATATGGGCGAGTGATCTATAGTCCTAGTTGTTCCATGACCGAGAGGGGTAAAAGGTTATGAGAGGCTCCTGAATCTAACATATAGTTATGCAACAGTAGGTCATGTATTACTAAAGACACATAAAATGGGGGAGTAGTAGCATCTAATTCTTCGACATGTGGGCCAAATACAACCATAGGCCTTTCTTCCTGAAGGTTCAGACTGTCTGGAATGTGTATTACTTCTGGAGGGAGCATGAAGGATGTGACCTGGGACTGATATGCAGGCTGTTTTAACAATTCGGTTAAGGGAACTGGGATTTTTACTTTCTCAAGTTCCTTTTGTAAATTGAAGGCATATGAGGACCTATCTATTGACACTTCCTTTGATTATTTATCTTCGGAGTCTTTGTTCTGGGGGATATGTTTGACTTCTTTTAAGATTGGCTTGACACTAGGGGGTGTAGCCCCTTGTGAAGATGATGGAATTTGATCAGTAGTCTGAAAATATTGGTTAAGAGGCCTCTTACCTTTGTCTAGGGTCCTTTGAGTTGTTGCATCTTTCTGTACAGGTGCTTCCTTTTGAGGTGTATCCTCCTCCTAATCTTGAGTGTGGGTTCTCTTCCTAGAAGATCTGAGGTCATATCTTCTATTGAACTGAGCTTGCATGAAATCGACGAACTGCTTGCAGTAGTCATCAATCTCAGGATATTCAGTGTCTTCATTAGATTTCCCTTTTGTGTGTGCATGCACCTCCAATTTGTCACTTTAATGTAGGGGGTATTCCACTTCATCAATGTTTGAGAAAGCAAGGTATGCCTCCTCTTGCTCATAAGTGGTGTCTTCGGTAGGACCATCTACTTGTCCTTACAAATACAGAGGATGTGGTGCCTGGTCCTGCTGCTCCTTCCTTTCCCTTTGCAATATCTGCAAGGGTGGCTTCCGGTATTGAGGATTATAACCTCTATTTTGAGCATTTTGGAAATTCTTGGAGGGTGAATTCTTGGCCTCCATTTCAATCTTAACCAACTTACTTGAGAGATTCTTGATCATCTTGTTCATCTCCTCAATCTTGTCATTAGCTGAATCTCTATATTGGCTCTAGGTGGATACCTCTTCTTTTCCCTTCTTCTAGTATCTGAAGTTAGTGCCTTCCCTTGGATTTACCCGGTGGAGGCAGAGGTGTTGCCTCAAGCTTCTATCGCATCTATTCCAGGGCATCATCAAGGGTGGTGGCTTTCTTTCTCGCGAGAGTGATCGAACTGCGAGTCTCAAAGTGCTGCCATGAAATACAACCTTGGCAGATGCCCGATGAGGCTTCTCTATGGTCTAGTGGGAAGGCTGCGGTGACAGCTTGTGTAAATATTTTAATAAATTCGACCATTCCTTCATTATGTCTTTTTCTTGAGTGTATTAAACTAGCGCATGACAATTTCCATGATCTTTCTTCTATCCCCATTTCTTGAGAAAAGTTTCCTCCCATTCCTTCCCAAGTGTTGTGAGCAAAACGGTCTCCCGATTGTCTTGAACCATTTTACGGCTTCTCCATCGAGGATTGCTTCGCTTGGTCTTGGGACTACGTCGAAGATGTTCTACATTAAAATTTTCTACAAAAGATCGAATACCTGCAAGGTGTTTTTGAGCTTCGATCTCATTTTCCCCATTGAAACGAGGGCATGGGATCTTTAGATAGTCCTATGGCATATCATTCGACGACTGGGGTAATGCTAGGGGGAATATTTATTCGGTAAAGACGACTGAACATTTGCCATTGGAGTGAGGAGGTGGAGGTGACAGACGTGGTATGTTGTAAGAGGAGGGGGGGGTGGAAGTGTGGTGTCAAATGACAATGGGAATGTATTGAAATAGGCGACTTGGGGTGATGATGAAAAAGGCGGAGTATTAACGATAGATATTTGTAGTGACCTCTTTGACTTCTTGAGCGCTCATGAGTGAAGATGGGAATGAATAACGCAGTGGTATCTGCTGATTCGACCTCGCCCTTAATTTGGACGTTCCCAAAGGAATACTTATACTGAGTAATAGCGGTTTCTCCCACAGTAGGAGTCGAACCTTGGACTTGAGCTACTTGAGAAGAGAGAGGACGACAAGTCTTCTAAAGAAAATTGTGGGATCTCGGTATGGATGAATTGTTTTCCCTCAATTTCTTCTATGTAGGATTCTCTGCGGGTGGGACACGTAGGTGTCTTTGGTCGACACGTATCTAACCTCGGTGTGGCTTCCGAGGAGCCAGACTGTAAATAGATGTATCCGGAAAATGAATGTGGAGTCGCCAAGGTGAGGGATATACAACTCTCAACTCTCCATGCTCCTCAACTAATTGAAGAGTGAATAATGTTTTTTCTGAGGCAAAGGATTTTAATTCATTTCCAACTTCATTTCCACGGCAATGGCGCCAAGACGATGTTGTCAATCCTAGAGATGACCTTGAGTTGTCGAAAGACTAGTGCACTAGGACATCTTATACAAGATGGGAGCTGAAGATATAATTCAAGACATTTTAACGACGATGGGGCTCTTTTCATTTCGCTTCAAATTTCACAAGGGAGGGTGTAATATAAATAGAACTGAATATTCTTAGAGTCGCTGAAGATAACGGAGACATTTAGTAGAGGCAAGGAGTGATTCCTTAATATATATGCATCAAACATATTAAAAGGAAAACTTTCTTTAAGGAGGGTTGAGTTCTAAAATGTCTTTTACGAGAGATTTAAAATTGAATGAAGTTTCTGCTGCGTGCAAAGTACGGAAAAGGATATTAACTACTCGTAAGAGAGAATTCCATAAACATATCTAGACATGAGATGGGTTTAAAATGATAAGAATCCATACATGCCAATTGCTTTGAAAGAATAACATCACACAACATTTAGTATAGAGGAATAATGAGTGAATTGATAGAGTCTGACGGCATACCATGCATGAGCCATATTTAAAGCACTTGACCAGACTTAATATAAGTATCGGTGGTGAGAAATTTATGTCGAAACATAGATGAGCCACTCGCATTCCAAAACATGATATAAAAGAAGTGGAAGCGGCGAATATGAATAGTAAAACAAAATCACACATATGAAGGTTACACACTATAAACGTTAAGCACCAGAATCCTCACTTGTAAAAGCTAAAAACTCTTTCTACGTAGAACACAACAGTCTCCTTCACATTTCTATTAAGTATTTCAACAAAAAGCATACAACAATTCTTTCACAACTCAAACTCTTTTGAAAATACAACTTGGTCTCTTCATCTTCGATCATAGGACTTATATAGAGACATCGGTACATGAGCTTTAAGAAGATGATTTCTGAGCAAAGAATAGATATTCCTCGCATACGAGGGAATCTGTTAGAGGTCATATCGAAAAAAAACCAAAAATTATGATGAGGAATAAAGGAGTACTCTCATCATTTTCGGTTAGGGACACTTTGGCCGCTTTTTGAAGCTAAAATATTAAACATAATCACGGTAAAAAGTAAAATGTTTGGAGTGAGAGCATAAATTCCACTCTGAAACTTAAAATTAATCAACTAAATTAAAAGTTACAAAAAATGCCACTAGTGCGGAATCATGAGTTGACGAGTAAGATTCTACATTGATAGGGGTTGAGGTGATCGCTAAACGCTTTGGTGGTGGAACATTTCTGTGCGACGAGGTGGCGATACGCGTACGGCGAACTAAGTGCATATTTTCTAAGTTTGAACTCCGCTAAAGAGTTTAGGCATCATTGTGAATCCTTCCACCCTGATATAGGCCTCTATGAGGTACATTGAAACCTACCTCGGTGGGGATCTTGTGTTTTATCGGATGAAGGAGGATGAATTCTTCGCGGAGGATGAAACAATTGTCTCAGCTTTAACGAGTACAATTTTATATGACCAAGATGTACGTCCGCGTCTCTTTCTTCTTGGAGGCGTAGTTTTAGGTTTCTGTTGTACTAATCGGCCGTAGCATGGAAGAGAGTGGTTGGGTAAACCCAGCAATGACAGATTCCATCTATTGTAATCTCAGCCAAAGCGCATACGATTCGGTCCATGGCAAAGTCATTGCCACCATTGCGGGTCTCTAAAGGCTATGCACTCGTGATAGTTCCTTTGTTTCGATGATTTACGCATTCGAGAGCCTCCATGAGTATCTCAACTTGCAGTATGCCATGCTTCTCCACTTCATCGAATTCCGACTCTTTCGAAAAGAAATATAGCCTGCGGCGTGTTAGGCTCTCTGAACTAAGTTGAGGTCTCGCACTCACGAAATTTCTGTTGAGATAGGTACATTGAGATTTGGTTTCCCTCAATGCATCTTCTGCAGCCCGCTACATGAGTCATCCACATTTCTGCGAGATTATCTCTGACCAAATTATCCCTTCTCGTGTCACTTGAGGGGTGATATTACCCGTGAGCGGTTTGTTGAGGTCATTGATGGTTTTCTCTGCTGGTCGGCTCTTGCCTTATTGTCTGCGTCTAATCTCCTTCTACAACGTCTCTATTTTTCTCGATTATTCTCGCGCCAAAGGAGGTTTCCAACTCGGTGATTCTCTACCTTACGCGTGAAGCCTACTTTTTCTAGTACATCATTTTCAGCCTTTTAATGCTTTGTTTAGGCTGCGATACTGAACTCAGTCTCGGGTGGAGTAGTAGTAGCACACCTGCTGTCCGTGTCCCAGAGTCATTCTTGACTCGTCGACTTGTACCCTGAAGAATACATTATTGTCTCTGCCATTTTCTTTTTCCTCTTTCTCCACCGTAGTGAATTAGCTAGTCTTCTTTTTCTTTCTCGCTTGTGCCAAGGTCGATTTGCTGCTCCGAACATGGTGGGATGCCGAGATACTAACCTTGTTTTTCAATGACGTAAATCTTTCTTTCGCAGAATTGATCTATCACATAGCGCTACGGGTTGGAGTCTCCGATTTCCTTTTCCTTTGAAGTCGACTCCAAGAGGTCGCTGTGGGATATCTGATTCACTCCGCTGCGAGAATTTTCTGTTCATTTTATGTAGAGTCGCCCGTCACCTATTTCATGCTGAGATCTCTAGCTTTCTTGGGTCGCAGATGGTGAGCCTCATTACTCTCATGCTTCGACGTGTCATTAACTGCCTGGAACAGAGTTGCATTTGTCAAGGGCTGTACCTTGGCCATGTCAATTGCATACCCAGAGCACCCTATAACATGATGGTACTGCATTAGGATCCAAGATGGCCTCTTGCCATAGACAATACCCGGATGTTCGTGTCCACGTTCATGGAGGCTGAAACCCACGAGTGTACAGTATTTTCAACATAACCTTCCAATGCGAGGGCTCAGTACTTGTCTCCAATTGCTGCATTTTTCGACCTCCTTTCAATTACGACTGTGGTGAAAGCATTATTTCCAATTTCTGTGAGGACCCGGAGGTAGTCGAGGAGGAGGTGATGCTGTCTCGGCGACTTTGAGCCCCGCTTTGCTTCCGTCGGGTTGGCCGTGATGGTGCAAATGGTTCAAGCAGCATTCACTATTCCTAAGAATTTCGTTGAGATAGAGTACGATAGACTTTGGTTTCTAATCATTTTTGAAAACCCCTACTGCTATGCTCACCACCCGCGATTATCTCTCGCGACCAAATTATCCTTCTCCCGCATCACCGAGGGTGATATTACCCTTCGGAGCCGGCTCGTTGAGGTCATTGATGGTTTTCTCGGCGCATCGACTCTTGCCTTCTTTTCCTTCGCTTCGATCTCCTTCCCTACTCGTAACGTCTCTGTCTCCGTGTATTCTTGGCTAAGGAGGTTTCCATTAGTTGATTCTCTGCTCGCGGTGAAGCTTTGCACTATCTAGTACATCATTTGCGACCCTTTTTTGTTGTAGTTTAGCTGCTCATGAACAACGAACTGAGTCTCCCGGTGGAAGTGGTGGTTAGCAGCTACAGCCGTGCATGTCTGAGTGATTTGTGACTTTGTCGACTTTGCATTAAGATGGCTAGTTGTTGTCTCTACCATTTTTTATTTTCCTCTTTCTCCTTCGCCGATGGGTCGCGAGTTTTCTTTTCTTTCTGCTCGCCTATACCAATGTCGGTGTCGTGCGAACATGTGAGTGGGATACGGGGTTTTGATGCAAATTTCAATGACGCAACACTCCTTTCACAATTGATCTATCACATAGCACCGCGGGTTTTGGAGTTTCCGACTTTTCCTTTCCTTTTGATCGACTCCCAAGACGCTCGCGTAGATTTTAGTCGCCCAGGGCGCGGGAATTTTCTCCTGTTTCATTTTTTAGAGGTCGCCCTCACCTATTCATGCTTAGTCTCCGGCTTCATCGATGTGATGGTGAGCCTCATTACCTCATCCTTCGACATGTCACCAACCACCGGAACGAGTTGCATTTGTCAAGGGCACGGTACCTTGGCCATGTCCAATTGCATACTCAAAGCACTCTGTAACTAGTGGTACTCCGCATTAGGGATCCAAGGTGGCCTTCGCCATAGACAATACCAGATTTTTACTGTTGTCCACGTTCATAAGTTGAAATCCTGGTATGATATTTTTCAACATAACCTTCCAGTGATGGCGCTTGTACTTCTGTCCCTTATCGCTCTATTTTTCTTCGACTCCTTTGAATTACAATTGGTGAAGCATTATCGCCACCTGCTGCAGTGAGAGGCTTTCTGCAGGTAGTCATAGGAGGTGATACTATCTCTCGCTGACTTTGGAGCTTCACTTTTCTTTCGTCGCGGCTTTGTGACATGAGTACAAATGGTTCAAGCAACTATTCTTCCCCTATGATCTCGGCTCTCGCTTGAGTATTTCGTTTCTTTCTTTTGCGAGAGGGGGAACTCTGTTCTGAGTGTTATACCGCTTCTTGGCCTCTTTGCTGCCTTCTTCTTCCTGTGGCAGGATGAATCTATCTCACATCGCCGAAATCAAGCGTTGCTAGGGTTTTCGACAGGTTAGCCACTCCACTACTATAAATGGTCTCGACTCATGTGTATAAGGAGTAGACTTGTTCCTCCTTCTAACACGGTAGAATAGTCCTCGTGACTGATCATAGGGCCCAAGTCTTCCCCTGTCTTGAAGTCCATGCCTTGCAACATCTTCTCCCAACATCGTGAAGGGCGTGTCTTGAATATTACAGGAGCACGAGTGCCAATAGTGATAGTATTGTGAGATGAAGCCCTTCTTGATGGGGACAAAGTGGAGTTGGTCTGTTTTGAGAGTTTGCGAATATACTCCCGGAGAGCAGTAAACTCGTCGAGAAGGAAACATAGTGTCGGTGTGCGGGGTGGTCTTGGCTCCATAGACACTGAATTTCGGTATAATTGTCGAAAAAAGATACCAATCCCACGTTTGCTACTAGGTTTTACTAGCTTGTAGCCGACTCTTCATTTCGGGGGAAAAACCACAGGCGAGGGCAAGTCATGGATGATAGTGTAGACGAAATAGGGCATGAACTCATTTAGAAACACTAGACAACCACCCCATTTGATGATTGAGCGCATGACTGCAAAAGTTCCCTGTCAGAGCTTCGAGGGGATTGGTTTACACTCGGTATACCTATCTAAAGCCCTAAACCCTCGAACTTATCAACATCTGTTGATATAGGAAATAGGTTAAAGACCATCGACAAGTGTGAAGTGACTCAGTCTTGAAAGCTCTTGGAGCTGGGTCATATATGTTGACGACTAAGAAGCTAGGGGATATCTATAACTACCCCCTGTGAGACATTGAATCCACAAGAAAGTAAACACATACCATGAGACAGACTTCAAAACCACCTACACCTAGAAGACTGCGATGAGGGCCAGGATGCTGCACTTCTTCTTTGCAGACGGACTCAATGGGAAAGGCTCTACGTTGAAGGAAGAGACGTGGCACAGTCTGGCTACCGGTTATAGAGAAATGAGAAGTCTTCTACTTAGCTCCCCATGGCAAATTGTAGATGAACCTGGAGTTCGCATTATCATTGAAAAGCTGGTATAGATGGCGGTGGCGAAAGCGGAGGCTGCACAATGATGTCGAGAGAAAGAGAAAAAGTCTTATTTCATGTTATTGTCAAACATTTATTGCATATTAAAAAAATTATGAGTTAAGAGTCCCATTTTAAACTACAATTAGTAGTCTCTATATATTGACGAGCATATGAAAAAAAACTACAATTATAGACACTCATATAATGTTTAAAAATACAACAAATGCTATGGTGATCTAGCGAATTTTATGTCTAACTTCTATAACATAAAGTCAGCAAATACAGAACTATATGGAGTCAAATCATAGCTTGAGCACGTAAATTATATCGCAAAGGCTATACAAGTAAGGGAAGTGGGATTTTCAAGTACATAAATCGAGTCTCCAAACTCTCATGTCGATAAAATGAGGAACATAGTTTAAACATATAAGAAATCTACACCAATTGGAAAACCGATCATAGAGTAAATTCAAGACAGGTTTGAATAGAAACCCTAGAGATGTGAAAATTTGAAAATGGGCTAACCATATACTAAAAATTGATGAAATTTTTGAACAAGTGTTACACGAGGAAGAGGAGGACAACAAGTTACCATGAGAAATGCGGAAATTACCAAGCAAAAGAGTTTGCAAAAGAAAAAAATTAAATTCGTGACGATGTAAGCTTCCAAATATTTGTGAGGAAAAATACGAGGCATGAATTACTCTCCTTTAATGTGGTTGGGTGTCATACTAGCAAGGAAAACAAAACGCATCTACTAGGTCACTCTAAAAAGCGTGAGGAAATGCAAATGAATTAACCATCAATAATAGGATTTAAAAACTTGTAATTACGAGTATAATAGAGAGCATGAAGAAACCTTACCTTTCTCAATACCAAGTATTAAGAACACATTTTATCCACAGGTATCCAAAAACCAGGTATACTCATATGGACAGTCTACTGGGTAAATACGAAATACAAGTTCAAATATTCGATCTAGAAGAACCTAGAGAAATGAGATAGAGTGTCCATACCTACAACAAAATCTAATCCTTAGTAAAAAGAAAAAAATGACATTATTAAATTCTATCAATGATAATTCATTTCCAAATTATGCCATAAGAAGAATGAAAATCTAGTTCAGAAAAATCCAAATAAAAATTTAAGTGTACAGCATATTTCTTACCGGAATTAAGAGATAAGTAAATATCAGATTCTATCACCAAGGTAACGACCGTAATCCTAGCCATGATAATTTCATAGTAGACCATATCACAAGTATGAAGAGCTTTGTAATTACAAATGAATACAATGGCAATAAAAATTCTAAATATGCACACGACGTAATGCAATCCTAACTGTGCAATTCGATTTGCGGAAAAATCATCAATTGTGTTTTAGGGTTTGTGACTGTCCTATATTATAGAAGGATAAAGTGTTAATTAACGAAAACCTTTACAAGAAATGAAAAATGATTAATAGCAATGCAGATAAAATTCTATGGGGAAAAACGAGATAAAGAAAATCCTCACGCAATCTCCATTCACAACGTCACATCACGTGGATGATATCAAGCTATGCAAGAGAATTTTACAGTCATAAGATACTGAACGGTGGTAATATACCATTAATACATGACTACGATGTATACAATATGGAATATATGGTAACAATATATTAAATGAAAAAAATTATGGTATTGAAACCTATAACGATAGATATCGTTAACATATTGACCAGATATGGTTAGAAGCATACACAGTGGAGGAGTGATAGTTAAATCCTATGACGACAGAGATTTATTTACAGTAGATCAAAGCCGATATGCGTTAAAGCATACACAGTGGAGGAGTGTGAACATTAAATGAATGATGTAATGTAACTTTTAAGCAAAAGAGATATGAGACGTATATTATGCAAACCCAATTGGTCCGTATGTATAAAGATGTAGTAATCTAGTGCTATGCAAAGGATTCGTATGACATCGTAAAGTGAAAAAGGCTACATTATAAAAGAGGACATGTAAATTGGTATATTGGTTATGATATAATAGTGAATATCATGACCAAGAGTTACAACATTTTTATATTAATAATAAGTTAATGTGTTATGCGACTACACTATAATGTGTCGATATGAAAAGCAGAATGAAACATGCCTTTCTCATTCTTAACTCACATATATAATTTGATTGGGTATTCTAATACCCAATACTATGTATGGAAGTTTAAAAATTGGTATATGAAGAAGAAATAGCATTAATAGTTGGTAATATTAATGTATTAAATTTCATGATGAGTGTTTAATTATCCTAAAGGATAATGTAAAAGAATTAGGATTTGCAAAGTAAAAGATATGTATATAGTTAGTATTAAATACGTATTTGATGCTATGATGGTAGTGACGGTGGGACAAAATTTTATTTGTTTAGTATAGAAAAAAAATGTCGGGAATACCTAATAGAGTGGGTAAAGTCCTGATGATGAGGCACAATAAGTAACAAACCCCAGAAGAAAAAAATTGTAGGGTTCTGTTGATATAAATATACATTCCAAAAATAGAAATAAATGCCTTTAAGGGGAAATTTGTGGAATGATATGGTTGTAGATTTTTGTAAATGACAACGAGTCATCGAAAAGAAGCATGTAATGATTACGTATAATTAGAAATAGACAAATTGGTAAGTGGACGTTGTTAGATCAAATGTAATATGCCAATCCTTTGAATTTTTCGATTACGTCTAATAAATAAACAATTCTTCTTTAAATATTAATTTGAAAGTATTTTCTTGTAGAGAAAAGAAAATGGAACCCATTTAGCACATAAACAAGATGACAATGAATAAAACGGTCGATCACTACAGCTTCGTGTATGGTAATTCTTATCATTCTTATAACAAAATTAACTATAATTTATTTTTGTATATTTTAAGTTGTTTTAGCAACAATCATCATTGAATGTCTTCAAAACAGTGTTCTATCGGATCAAGAGAAGAACCATCGAGATGAATTGATTGACATTATATTGAGAAGTATAGGGTTGTGAGTATATGTTGGCATATCGAGAAATTAATTATGGAATTTGTAAGCATCTATCGATATATAGTATTACATAGTTTGTGTCTATAATTAATAAAACAAAAACAAAAAAATTATACTAAATATATATTTTTTATAGAATGTAAAGCTTGCAGAGAAATAATGATGTGGAACAACGCACTTGATAGATGAAAATCTTGAAAGATGGCATGAAATTTTGTTTTGAAAGAATGTGTATAGTTCATGAGTCAATTTTTTATATGGTACATCATTTATTTTTTCAGATTTACATTGATAAATATTATTTTAGTATGGCAATTTTCATTATTCTCACGAATCGTTTTATACACTCATTATAGTTTATTTTATGTTTTTGTATATGGAATGTGTAGAAGAAGAAAACATAGCAACATCGCAGTGAACAAAAAAATTCCTCAAAATAACCGTGCAAAGTCATGGAACTAACAGCTCTAAGCGAGTAGACGAGTTTGAGCGAAGATAATGATGATCATTATGTTTGGATATCAAAGCAAGGCATTGTATTTTTGAAATATTTGTCTTTCAAATCAAACATTTTGTTTAATGTAATGGACATAGTGTCCCAATTAAAAGACAAAGGGATACCACATATTTGTCCCATTTTGTATTACAAAGAGTAGTCTTATATCATATATATATATATATATATATATATATATATATATATATATAATAATTTATTCTATTTCATTCTCCATTTTTCGATGTTAAATGTAACAACAACTGATTAAATATATGGGATATTAATTATTATGTTATGAAACAAGCTCCAAAAATGTTAGAAAAAGTGAGATCAACGCCCTAGAAATAAGTCACTTCGAGGGGGAAAACCTCCCCTTTTACATTACATAAATGAACAATTCTTTGATGACACAAAATGAAAAGACCTCCTTCATATATATAGGAGTCCGACAGATGATCCCAATGTAATCCTAACAACATAACGATAATAATGTAAGCACACTATAGTAACAATATTGAGAGTTACGAGTACAATGTAATAACAATAATAGGGAGCTACATTAACAACAATAATAGACTACACGATATAATATAGGGACTTAACAGTGACACCTCTCTTTAAAAAGTGTTGTCCCCAATGCTTGAGAAGCTACTGCATTATACGTATAAAATTCTCATCCTCCCATATAGAATCTTAGGTGGGTAAGGTCTTTCCACTTCTATGAGAGTACTGCGAAATTGATCGATTTCCATATGGCCTATCGAGTTCTGTAGTTTTGTATTGCTTCAAGTTCCAATATGATTTTCCTTCCTCATCAAGTCTTTGGTACATATGAAATTTGAAATCTAGAATTTTTTTCTACTCATAACCTTCTTTGAAAAGCATGAAACATGAAGAAACTATGACCTGCACTCACGAAGAAGTAGTAGTCTCAACTTGTATGCCGATAGTACCAATCTCTTTGCAAAAGTCCCTTATAGGGAGACCATGGTACTTTCTGAGATAGTTTATTATCCTTCTTAGCTTTCACTGAGGACATTTTTCATAATAGTGGTTGTAGCCATAAAAATACCCGATGTACGTACATCAAAACTTCTCATCACTACGATTAGTTAGATTTTTCTTGTTATGTTTTCGATTATGTTTTATGCCAAATTGGAAGTTTATCCTTTAAGAGGTTGGAGAAACTTATTGTTCATGCTCGATGTGATCTTCCATTTCTTGAAATCCATAGTGATTTTCTCTTAAAGATGATGTGATAGACGGTGAATGATATCCATGAAGTGTCATAAATGGGGTCATTTTTTTTGAGAGTATGGAAGGAAGTAAGAGTACTACCATTCGGTGAGAAGTAGACCATTTGACTCATTGTGTTGTTTTATCAAAATACAAACACAATGAAGATATCCTTCCAAAAAATTTATTCACTATCTTAGTTTCCGACCATCGGATTAAGTATGATAAGATGAGTTATGAGCTAGTTGAGTATCCCAAACAAGAAAATAATTTCTTCCAAAAATTTCCGATAGAAAATGGGCTCCATGTTGCTTATAATAATGTGTTTCGAGTGTAGTTCTTAATTTTTTCCGTATATGTAGTATAGCCACATGCATTGCTTTAAATGGACGAGATAATGCACAAAAGTGTGCATACTTGGTAAGTACTATCAACTACCACCATGATGACACTCTTTCTGTGGGACTAAGGTAAACTCAGCAATGAAAATCCACTGAAATATGCTCCCAACATCGACTTGAAAAGGATAAAGGTTGTAGAAGACTCCACGGTCTTAATTGTGTCTCAACTTTTTATTTTTATTTTGTATCAACCAGAAAATTACGCCACTTAAAAATTTTTAATATCAGAGTTTAAAGCAGCCATCCCAAAGAAATTCCTTTTTCACCATGTGGTAAGTGTTTTGGGAAAATCCAAGTGTCCTCCTAAGGGAGAAGTTTGCAATATACCGAAATGAATATTTTGTTTTTAATTGAAAATTCTTACTAAGATATAATGAGATATTTGTAACATAAGAATAATTTTTCCAACTAAATGTATCATATGTATTAGGATCTCAGCTCCAAATTAGGAATGAGTGTCGTACACTTCTCTCATCCTTCTTACCTCATCCTCTTGCTTTGGTTATCCAAACTCGTTGGATAATATAAATAGCACACAACAATGCTTCCACTATTCATTCTTTCTTGTGAGTGCATACGCAACGACATTGTAGCTTCCTTTTTGTAGATGATTTCAAGGTCATAACCCAACATATTTGTGACATGTTTTTGCTACTCTTGAAAGATAGTCTTTGTTCCAAAAAAGTGTTTTAAGACTATCATGAAAAGTTTTTACCTTGAAGTGTCTTCCCATTTAGGTAGGTTTCCATTTCTTTAGTGCATGTAGTGACCTTTAACATTTCCTTCTCACAAATAGCTTTCTTTAAATACATTTCCTTTGATTTGGTGACTTTCAAAAGTAATGAGTCTTACTTCTTGGATTAAAACAACACCAATTCCATTTTCTAAGGCATAACATTCCATAATAAAGGTTTTTGTGATGTCTTGCATGCTTCAGGACTTGTCTTTAGAAAAATTTGTCTCTTTAAGATGTTTAAAGGCCTTGAATTTGCTTGAGAATCCATGAAAATTCATGTTCTTCAATAATATTGTTAGAGGTGATTCCATTCTCCTACAATTATTAACAAACTTGCAATAATACCAACACAGAAATCCTTGCAATTGCTTTGTGGTTGTGGGGACTTTCCATTCCTTAATGTCTTTAATTTTATTAGGTCTACCTTAACACCCTCTTGAGATACGATATGACCTAAATATTCCACCTCTTTTACTCTAAAGAAACATTTGGATGTTTTCCATATAATTGTTTCTCCTGCAATAATTTGAAGCATCATGTCAACATGTTGAACATGATCCTTCCAAGGCTTTGTTGTAGATTAGTATGTCATCGAAAAAATACTACTTTTAAATTTTGTAGAGGTGGGTTTGAAAAGGAATTCATCAACCCTTGAAATGTAGAAGGTGCATTGGGGAAGGCCAAAAGGCATGACCAAAAATTCTGTTGACCCTCATGAATTTGAAATGATTTTTTCGAAATAACTTCAACCTTTATTCTTATTTGATGATATATCAACAAAGATCCAACTTGGTAAAACAAATTTCTCCATGTAATTCATCCAATAATTCATCAATCATAAGAATGGGAGATTTATATTTAATAGTGAGCTCATTGAGCTCTATATAATCCGAAAACATGCGCCATGATCCATCCTTCTTGTGTACTAATACTATTGGAGCAGAAAAATAACTTTTATTGGCATGAATTATACTAGCCTCTAACATTTCTGCAATCCTATGTTCAATTTCTCTCTTTTGGACATAAGGATATCTATAAGGCCTAATGTTTGGAGGAAAAATTCTGGAATCAAATGAATATCATGATCATGATCATGAATAAATTTAGAATCCTTTGGGATTTTTCAAACACCTTAGAATAATTGTACGAGACTTTTTGGACATATGGAGATATTGATGATTTTGATGTTGGAACTTCTAGTGAGCATAATTGTGAAATTACGCCTCATTGTTCTTTCTTTAGAAGATTTATCATGACATTAAATATTATTATCTTTCCCGACTTCCTGTGATACCCGTAATTCGACTTCCCTTTCCTTAGAAAAAATCCCAAGAAAGGTCTTGAAAATTAGCTTCTGCATCCCCAAAGATTGTAACCATTTCCACTCCATTTCATTAAAAAATACAAAATGAACAACTGAGTGTGTGCCGATTCTGTACATCGGTGTGTTTGTATGATAAAGTGCATCGAGTTGCATTTCTATGACCTATGGGCACCACACAAATACCAATACCAATTATAACTCTTGGTGTGTTTGTGTGATACTGCACACCGATTCGTTTAGGTGAGACTGCTCACCAGTGCGTTTGTACGACCTATGGGCACCGCACAAATACCAATATGAATTATAAAAATCGGTGTGTTTGTGTGATATTGTGCACCAGTGAATTTCTATAATACTACAAACCGGTGCATTGATACGACTTATGGGCACCGCACAAATCCCGATACCAATTACAATGACTCGGTGCATTGTATCACCTATAGTGAACCCAGTGTTGTTTTAGACCTTTACGGCCTGATGCATGCACTTTTGACAGCCTCGGGCTAACTGTCTAGTTGACACACACTAGGACATTTCTAAACGTCCCAGGGAGTCCTTTATTTGTTTTCCGTCCCAGTGCTTCGTAGGTTTTCACCGGTGCATTTACTCCAAAATGCATCGGTGCATTGACACCTGAATAGCGTACTAATGAGAAAAACATTTGTAATAACCTTTGTCTGCCCAATTTTTTTAGTTGTGTTTAAATTCCATTAGAAGCTCTGCCAAAACCTCCGTTACTGAAAATGGATGTTGTAACAAATATTTTTTTGTAAATTTGGCCAATTTTATAACACTAAAAACCTCCGTTTTAACCTCCGATAGAGGGTATTTTCCTTGTAGTGGAGTGGATTTCATAGGTTCTTGAAGGGATTTTTGTGGCATGTGAACAAAGAAAAGTTAACTAGACTATTTTTTTTTGAAAATAAACCATGAATCCTTGTACCCCATGTTGTTGTCCTGAAAAAACTACGGGGAATTTGTATTTTGTTATGCATGGATAGAACAATTTTTTGGGGTATATTTCTTAAGAAATAAATATGTGTTCTTGCATGGATGGAAATAAAAACTGTTATGATTTCTTTTCGAAAAAAATATCCGTAAAGGATAAAAAACCAAAAACCAAATTGTTATTTCTCTTGAAAATAGTAGTCACTTATGTACATATATAGATAACTAATGTGTTAGTGTTCTTGGAAAAGAATGTGTTGTTTTGTGTTGAATTATTTATATTGATCTTGCATGAAAATAGTAAGCCATTATGATAGATTTATTGGAAAGAAAGATATATATATTTGCATGCAGAGGAGAATATAACTATTTTGTTCAAATTTTTGAAGAGAAATTGTAATTTCTTGCAATAAATATGTTAGATTTCCTTTGTATAACTACATCTATCTACACGCAAGAAATGATAATTATCATGTTAGCTTTTCTTGGAATAGATCATGTATTTGCATGTACAATATGTATTACAAATAAATATCCTTGGAAAATATGCTCTTGGAAAGAACAGGTACTTTCATGCAAAAGAATAATATTTTTTATGTTAGCTTTCCCTTGGAAAGAATATGTTGTTTCCTACAAGTTTATGTTAATTTTATTTTGAGAAAATATCATGTTGCTATATGTAATTGTTAAAATTTCATGTTATCGCATGAATAACCATGGCTAGTTTGATAGGTTTCTTTCATAGAATAAATATGATTGTAGTGGTTTTACTCTCAGAAAGGAAGGTGTGCTTGTGCAAGGGGAATACTAGTTAATGTGGTATTTATTTATAGACATGATATAATAGTTATATCCTTATTATTAATTCATGTGTATTGATTGTTAAAGGAAGCATGTCACAATTTTTTGTTTACATTCCATGAATGCATATGAATAGATGATGAAACATCATTAGTATTATTTATTATTGTTTTTATTAATACCTAATCTAATCATGATATAAAAGGTTGTTGATAGAAGAAATTACATGAAAATAATGCAACGTATGCAAAGACATATTAAGTTTACCATTATGGCAGGAAATAAGTTAGTGGTATATTCATATTAAAGGAATGGCAGTTGCAGGATAATCCATTGATGGGAATAACTAGGCCCCAAACACAAAATGCTCAAGGGTTTGTGGGTAAATTTTGACATGATCATTGTAATAACTTATAACTAGTTATGAATTTATTTTTTAGATGAGTTTAATTGTAATATTTTATGAAAATGGTCAAGGGATGGACTCCCTTACTACCATTCAGTGAGGAGTGAACAACCTCATGATCATTTAATAATTAAAATGAATATTTATTGGTTTCCACCCAATGGGTTTGCACTGTCCTTAAAGATGTTATTTTCATGTTTTATTTTTTATAATGTTGATTCCTTGCATATATAATATTATATTATCAAAATTTAGATTAATGTTTTATTTAAAACATTCATGAAATTGATGTAATGTTTTATCACGAAGCCAAGGTAAATGCTATGAATTTAATGGTTTATAATCATTATTATTTACAATATTATTATATCTAATGATGATATATTCAATATTCATGGATGCAATATGGAAAAGCACTCAGAAAGTACACGTTGGTAATGTTTTAAAATTTTCCCCACTCCAAGCATTTTCATGCGAGTTTACCTTGGGGAGCACAGAAGTGGTAGCAAAGGAAAGGTTGCACACCAGCACATTTTGGGAATACCACATAACAAAGTGGATGCATAGATAATGTGGCTTGGATATCATGTATGATTCTAACTAAATTTTCAATAAACTATATTTGACATGAGATGCATGATATAGGGCTAATGACCACATTAAATAATAGTAAATGATAATGTCTACCTTCAAATTGTGCTCATGACATTAGAACATTGACGTGGATAAAATATAGTAAATATGTATTGTATTTATGAACTAACTGAGCACTCACTATTTATAGTGTGGATTAATTACTAACCTTTGCATGCATACTATGACAATAATGATTATGGTGCAATTAAAAAACATGATTAAATTTACAATGCACTCCTTATAAATATTGAATCCATGTATTACATTATGTGATAACTAAATGTTGAATAAGGTGGGGTTGTCCTTGAAGTTGACAATAGAATTCTTTAAAATACATTAAAGAACCTCTTTAGATGTTAAAAATGAACAATGAGTCAAGTGGTAAAACTTAACTGTAATATCTAATTGATGATTGAGGACTATTTGCAAATTGACCAAGAGGGTTAGTGCATGTGATTTTTGTGAGTATTGTTAACAATTGTCAAAATAGACATGCATGAATCGGTTTTGTTTAAAAGTACATTGCAAGTTTTAAATAATGATTATGGTAGCTACTTTATGTTTTTGTTTGCTTGTAAGAATATAATGGAATTGGAAATGTTTGGATTGTTACTTCTAAGAACTTACACATGATGATAAATCAATGCCTTAAATGATTAAATTTTGCTTAAAAATTTATGCACATGCAAGAAAATTGCAATGACTAAAAAGAATATCGGTTTAACCACATACCTATGATTACAAGTTCTTGGAGGTGACAAAGAATTTGGATCATGATACAATAGTGTTGCTAAAGTGATTGATTTGATAGTTTTAAAGGTGAAAAATAATTTGGATCATGATACAATAATGTTTTTAAAGTGATGGCTTTGATAGTTCTACTAGCTTAACAATATAACTAGTAGTAATCAAATGATGTTGATTACCTTACTTGTTTAAACTTCACAACTTTACGAATTGATGATTATATGATGATGTTAGCAGGTTTGCATCTTATATTTCACAAATATGTTAATTACATATTTTAGAAATCCATTGAGTGTGTGTCAATACTATGGTGAAAAAACACAATAAATCTAACGAGAAAAAATCATCATGTTGTGGAAACATTGTGTTTTCAGTTATCATTGCAAAAATAAATTATGGATGGTGTTTGAATATATTAGCATTACTAGTTTGATTAACCAAGAGAAGTTTGAATGAATGACTTGAATCTAGTATTAGTGCTTAATGATTGTTAGTTATATCCATATGCGCAAATGAAAAAACATATGTTTGTATAGAAATCTCATGTAGGTTTGACAATGACGTTATTGTTCTTTAATCTGGTTTTTTTTTTTTTGAAAACAAAATTATAAATTTCTTTATCTGTGGATATTTAGGATGTATCCTTACTTTCCATATTACTTAAATGTGTAGAATAATATTACAAAATTTTTGTTACAAAGCACTCCTATGTAATGTTGTTCATGCAAAGTAACAAGGAAAATACTTTTCATGTATAAATATTGAAAGCATAGATGCATGTGAAAGTGAAAAGACATCTTGAATGTATCTAAAAATATTTTGTGTAATAGTATTAGTAGAAGACATAGTTTTATTAAAAACTATTATGAGCCACATTATGTGATTAAGCAAGACGGGTTTAATGGTGATACAAACCTGCTTAAAGGTAAAATGTTGCAATCGAATTGCAAGTGCATATGAGAAAGGTATGTTTAATGTTATAAATATGAAATATTGGTATTATTTTATTAAAACTACGTGTTGATAATTATGTGAAAATTTGAGATGAATACCACATGTATGTACATATGTGTATGGCATTAATAAGTATTATATGTTATTTATATTAATGTTGACTAGCTTAGACATGGACTAATTTTTGGCTAGATGGTTATGAAAGTCATGTTTAAACTTTTGTGATGACATAATCGATTTAATTATTGTTATGTCATCGATTAATTATTATTGATAAATACATATGTTTAAAAAATATGAAGTAAAGAGCATTAGAGTTAAATATTTCTTGATAGTTTGGAAACAATTGTTGGTGGTTAAGTCTGAGATGAATCTTCCCTAAAAACCTCTAAAAATCCCTAGAGGAAAGTAATTAGGAATAAATGGATTTAATATGATGGCAGAGATCTTATTAGTCTTATTTCATGTTAGTTATCATAATCATGAATACACACACACACACACACTTGCAAACTTGCATCTCAATTTGATGTTTAAAATAAAAAATGAAATTAATTTTAAAATTTTAAAAATTCCACGTCCACACAGCATAGAATAGATAGTGATGGGGTGTATTGCTAAGTCATTCTATGATGTGAAGGTCATCGGTTGAGGCAAAGTGTGATCGCTAGGTAATTTTGTCAGCTTAGATGCCCCTAGGTCACAATTTCTCAAGCCACAATTTTTTTTGGAAGCTTAGCAAAACCTTTTTCATTGTTTTGATATTTAAAAAAAAATCAATTGACTTTTCAACATAACTTTATAATTTAAACAATATAAATACAAATACTAGAAACTTTTTTAAATAGTAATATATAAATCTAAACCAAAATAAGTTCAAATATATTTTAACGAAGATCATTATTATCATCTCTTCATAAGAAAATGCGATATTAAATCTGAATATTTAATTAAAAAAACAAAAATTGGATAAGTGTATGTAAAATTCGTTATTAAAAAAAAAATGAATTCATTACATTTCTTTACTATAAATACCTTACCTATGTTTTGACGATGGCTTAATCAGTGTTATATGAAATTTAAATGTTTTTTTAATGAGACTGTTATTAAATTTCCCTTTTAATTACCATGGTTTCATTTGGATGGTTTATGACCCTAGATACTCGCACAACGAGCAATCGGGCTTCGTATTTAATATTATTCTATCCTTAATTAAAATCTAACAACATTGGGTTTTTTATTTAGTTTCCATATGGCCTACAACCACCAATATTTTATTAAATGAATTGCTATAGAGGCATAATCTTCAATTTTTAGTCACAACTATCTTTCAACGCCTATCATTCTATCTCGAAATCCCAAGATCGACAAATACGGGAGACTCAAATAGGGTAAATCGTATAGGGTACTACCCTTTAAGAAACCTTTAATTTATCCGACTATTTCTCTATTTTTTACCCGAAGGCTCGAAAGCTCCACGGCAATGGCATACCCTCTACCACCCTCGGTCCAATGTACGTTGTAGCGTAAATCCGGTTTTTCCAATGGAGTTGTTCATTTCAAATTTGGCATTTGGTATGCATTCTTTTCTGAGCTGTATTGTTCTTCAATGTTTTTGAATCGGATTTTACTTTTTGGTTCGAAGGGTCTGCTATCGATTTTGGAGTCACAGTCATGCGTTTCCAAACCCCAGAGGAGTTACTCTCCATGACTGCAATTAATTACAAATATCTTAGTGCTTATGTCTCTTCATGCTTCAGTTTGCAGTGCCTTTATACAGGTTTGCTAACGAGGGTTTCTTGTCTTGGAATCCATCTTCAGTTAGCTCTGAGATAACCAGACTGATGCTTACAGGTCAGTTTCACTTCTTCCACCCTTATACTTTTGTTTTCAATTCTTACATTTGTTCTTTTTCTAAATCTCTACTTGGCTTTTAATGGTATGTCAGTTGGTTTTTATTGCAGGTAATTCTCTTTGCTGTGGTGCAACGTCTTTTATTCTTTCATTCTTGTATTCTAGCTACATACGCCACCCTAATCTTGTTCTCATTCAAAAAATATTCCATACCCTGCTTCTCCCCATTTCGGGTGCCAAGAGCACGTCCTTTGCATTTTAGAGAAGCTGATCATTGTCTCCAGAGCTTCGCATTCATGTGGAAGCTAATCTGGTTTTCCTCATTAGTGTTTTCAGTGGTTGGGTTTCCCAGATGGCACCACTGCAAGTCCTTTCGTTTTCCAAATGTAGTTTATCTGGATTCCAGTTATAGTGTTGTAACTCCATGAGACCGTGAATGTTTGCTATAAAAAATATTCATGTAATCTTTCCAGGTTTTGTGTACTGTGTAATATTATTGTATAATATATATGCCATTTCTATTTCAATCAAGCAATTCTATTGTTCATGTTGTTATTTGAATATAGATTTCCTTTCAAGACAGATTCGTGCTTTCCACTATGTATTCACAATTATGTTTATGGTACGCCCTATTTCTATAGCTTGAGTTCGGCGTATAACATTCTTTATATAGCACCAACATTTAAATGGGTATATAATATACAGTCTTGCCTTACATAATTACTTTACTATCTTTCTTCAATGTCCTTAGCAGGTCGTTGTTTATTGATTATTATCCATGGTATTTGTGGTGTTTCTCTATTTCCAACTATACATGGTTGCATGTTAATATTTCAAGTTTCCTGTCTCAGTTAATTTGTGATATAGATTTGCTCTACGACTCTAGAATTTTCTATCATGTGCTAGATTAGCAGTTATTTATTCTTTCTTTAGTTTTAGTGGTGAGTGATGGCCAAACCAACTTCTTCTGTCCATGTATAATTTAGCCTCAGGAAGAGCGACCAGACCTGGGGTCTAGGACCTTTCTCGGATCCTAGTCTAACAGTTCTCTTCCAAATTACATTCTTTGGCCTCATATTATTTCACCAATGTATTCCAAATATTTATACTTATTTAGTTTGGTTTTATTGGTTGCATGTAGGCTTAAAGCTTTACTAAAGCATGAATTCAGGAATATATCAATCTAAATTTACACAACATAAAATATATTTCTTTCTTACTGTAATATTTTCTGTGACAGAATTACTAATATTTATATTAATATATAATGTAAAATAAACTCTTCCCTTTGATAATATACGTAAGTATATTTTCCAAGAACTACAGTTAAACTGTATATTCACGTTCTTTATTCTCCACAATACATATTTTCTAGCAACATAATCTAAAATGGAATTGATATTCTTTTTTGTCTGCAATACATATTTTCAGTCTCTAAGGTTTACACAGTAAGATTGAATTCCCGTCTTTCAACCAGTTCTGTTAATATTAAGTGAAATAAATAATTCTGCTTACTTATCTTATCTGGGTCACTACTGATCGTGCCCACCCAACCATAAGAGAGGTGATTACGTCCTTCCCTTCCCTCATGCTCCACTGCTAAGTTGGGTAGGTTGACAGAGGTTTCGAAAGAGACCTTGGTACTCCAAGTCCAGTCTTCCTTTCCAGAAACCCTTAGGAGTACAAAGTATTGCACTGGTCACTACCAACTCTGGAAATTTCCTCACTCTGCTCTTTTTATCCTTCCCAGAATAGAACCCCTTGTCCTCTATGGGATGTGCCTTTATTCTTAGAGGAAAAGGTAACTGTCTGAACTGTCCAACCACCTCTCAGTTCTTGGAATACTTTTACCATCAGTACTTTTGTTTTAACTTTTATGGAACCTTTTTTCCATAATTAATTCATTTTTCAAAAAATAAAGTTAACCCATATTCATCAAGAAATTCTTCCAAAAAAAATGAAATGTTTTAATTTTCTTTTTAACAAAGATAAAATAACATAACAACTAGTCAACGACTAGTTAACACATAAACTGGTTGTCACAACTTCCCCCCCTGCAAGTAAATACCGTCCTCAGTGTTTCACTCCAATTCGGAAAACAATTCTAGATAAGCGTCATGTACAAATCCTTCATCCTCCCAGGTAGCCTCTTCCGAGCTAAAGTGCTTCCATTGCACTTTAACCTGGGTGGTGGCTTGCCTTCAGAGCATGATTTCTCTCCGGTCAAGTATACACTCAGGTTTGAACAGAATTTTTTTGTCTAGTTCGACCTGCAATCAGCATAACTCCAATTAGATTCTCATAAAAAATGTTGTACTTCCAATTAAGATATTTTAATCTTACCTACCTGGATGCTTTGCCAATGAATAACATGCTTCAGGTCATGCACGTATCTCTTCAGCAAAGATACATGGAACACATTGTGTGCCTTGATATGGATGGGTAAAGCCAACCAATATGCCACAGGCCCCACCCTTTCCAATACCTAAAAAGGTCCACAGAATCAGGGAACCAAATTGGCAAAGGAGGCCCAGCTTAGTGTGCTCCTCTTTTGTTTGATTCTCACATACACATGATTTCCCCCTTCAAATTCTAAATAAGTCCTCTTCTTGTCTGCATACAACCTTTTTCGATCTTGAGAAGCTCCTAGATTTTTTCTGATATTTCTTACCTCTGATTCCATCTCGGCCAGCATTTCTGGTCCAAGCATCAATTTAGTTTCGAGGCTGCTCCAATTGATAGGGGTATGACACTGCCACCCATATAAAGCTTTGAAGGGACTCATCTTAAGTGATTCCCGGTATCCATTTTTGTAGGTAAATTCTATCAGGTGAAACTAGTCCTCCCATCTTTTTGGTTGTTGCATCACATACGTGTGCAACATTTCCTCCAAGATTTGGTTCACCCACTTAGTTTGTCCATCCGTCTGAGGATGATAAGCTATGCTGAAATTAATTTTGGTTCCCAATCCTGTGAATAAATTCTTCCAGAATGCGGAAGTAAACTTCACATCCCTATCTGATATGACTGTTTTCGGTATGCCGTGTAATCTAAATATTTCTCTCATAAAGATATCGGCATTTGCATTGTTTTGTACATGGACTGTACTGGTATAATGTGTGTTTCCTTGACTAGCCTATCAACTACCACCATAATGGAATCATTGTGCCTTTTAGATCTTGGTAAACCAATAATGAAATCTAGGGATATAACTTCCCATTTCTATTTAGGCACCAGTATGGGCTGCCAAAATCCGACTAGATGTTGATGCTCCACCTTAACCAGTTGACACTCCAAACATTTGGTTAAATATTGTGCAAATTTTTTATGCATGCTAGGCCAAAAATATTTTTTTCTAATTGTTGTCATCATTTTCCGATATCCTGGGTGTCCTGAATAATTTCTTCAGTGATATTCATTCATAATCAACTCCTTCAATTCCATTCTATTTGCAATATATATTTTTCCCTTAAATGCTAGCATTTGTTCTTTGCTAATTCTATAATCACCAGTTTTTCATTGTCTTTTTTCCTCCTCCATTTGTTGCCATAAAAACTGATATTTAGGATCCTTCCTGGCTTCCTCTTTTATTTGATCAAAAAATTTACATTCAAGTTAGTTATAGCAAATCTCATAGACATGATGAAATTTTCTGCTCAAGGCATCCACCACCCGGTTTTATTTACCTTTTACATGTTGAATTTCCATGTCAAACTCGCTTAAGAAGTCATTCCATCTTGCCTGACAAGAGTTTAGATCAGCTTGTTTGAAATAGCTAGTTAGACTGCTATGGTCGGTTTTCAGCACAAATTTTTTCCCTAATTAATGCCTCCATATCCAGAGTGCATGCACTACCACTTTCAGCTCTAAGTTGTAGGCTAAATATCTCTATTCATGCTCTTTTAGCTTTCTTGATTCGTAGACAACTACTTTTCCTTCTTGCGATAATACTGCCCCAGCACCTTCTTTGCAAGCGTGAGTACATACCTAAAATTCTTTATTGGAGTCAGCTATTCTCAATAGCGGGGCGGTGGTCAAAAATTGTTTTAACCTCTCAAAACTATTCTGGCATTCAAGAGTCCACTTAAATACTTTTCCCTTTCTCTGTAAGGAAGTAATTAGAAAATTGATTTTGGAGAACCCCTCAATGAACCATCAGTAGTACCCAACCAATCCCATAAAGGACCGGATATCCACTACATTTTGGGGAAATCGCCATTCCATAATCATCTTAATATTCTTTGGATCTATGGCTATCCCCTCAACTGAGATAACATGGCCTAGATACTAGATTTATTTCTTGAAGAAATCACATTTGCTGAACTTCACATACAGTTGATGTTTCCTTAACATTTCTAGCACTATTCTTAAATGCTCCTTGTGCTCTTTGTGATTCTTCGAATAATTAAAATATCATCGATAAATATCATCACGAAACTATCAAGGAAGGGGTGAAATATTTCGTGCATCAACCTCATAAATGTTTCTGGTGCATTGGTTACACCGAAGGATAATACCACAAATTCATAATGCCCGTATCTGGTATGAAAGGCAGTCTTGTAGATATCTTCATCTTTTATCCGGATGTAGTGGTACCTAGATCTTAAGTCTATTTTCGAAAACACTATGGCCCCCTTCACCTGATCAAACAGGTCATCAATCCATGGTAAAGGATATTTGTTTTTGACAGTTAGCTTATTGAGCTGTCTATAATCCATGCACATTCGCATAGTTCCATCTTTCTTCTTCACAAACAGCACCGGTGCTCCCCAAGGGGACACACTTTGTCGTATATACCCTTTTTCCAACAACTCCAGCAAATTCATTTTTAATTCTGTTAGTTCCAGAATTGTCATTCGGTATGGAGCCCTTGAAACTGGTGACACTCCTAGCATTAACTCAATGGTGAAGTAAATATCTCTTCTTGGGGCTAATCCTGGTACATCTTCTGGAAATACATCCATGAAGTCCTGTACCACCGATATATTTTCCATCATAGGAGGCTTCTCCTTGGAATGAGTATATCCCACTTGGATGGCATAACGTTGACATCCCTTCTTCATACATTTGTTCATTTGGGATGTTGTAATAGGACGCAGCTATAACAGCTTCTTGATTCCTTGAATTTCATTGCGTGTTCCATCTTGCATCCTATAGTATATAATATTTTCTTTACAATCCACTAACGTCCAATGTTTTTCCAGCCAATCCATTCCCAACAACACATCATAGGATCCTAATGGAAATATAATCAAGTCCACATTTAACTGTTGTCTTCTTATTTCCAACGTGCAATTTGGAATTTTGGCTCTTACTTTTCTTTTCGTGCTAGTGGCTAACTGTACCAACCAAGGGTTTTTGAATTTCTAACTTTGCAATTTACATAATTCTACTATTTTGGTGTTTACGTAACTTAAACATGCACCTGGGTCTACCAAAATGGAAATAGGTTGCGATCGTAGCTTACCTGCTACTCTTTCCAGCCTTTAGCATCGTTGGTCGATAATCCACTCCGTCGATCTTCCAATGTTGCATTGATTTTGGGTATGTTTTCGTGATACATTCTGCCTTCCAAGCTTCCTCGCAAAGTTTAAAATGGTTTTCTCTCCACTGTGCTATGGACAATTTTTTTAAAATAGTGAGCCTCGCCACACCGCCACCACTGCAATGGCGTCAGCCCTCTTGTTCAAGTTTACAAAGGCCTCGTAGGTCTCTCTTTCTGCTGTGCCATCATCAAGTTCTTTGATGATTTCTTCCAAACTGTTTGCTTACAGTATTTCATGCAGAATTCTTAAAGTTTCTATTCCTAGCACTTTTGAAGTTGGAACTATTTTTTTGTCCCTTTCTTAGCTCCCAATTTTTACTGAGCTCTCCCTTTGCCTTGGACTGTTGATAGCACATTCGTGCCTTTCGAATTTCTTTGTCCATGGTTCTTGGGTTGACGAATTCAATTTGTTCCTTCATGTGGGTTGGAAGACTAATTAAAAATCATTGGACCTTAGCCTTTTCATCCCTTAAATAAGGAACATATCTTAATAAGGAAGTGAACTTGGTTATGTATTCATCCATTGTCATTTTTCCCAGCTTCAAATAGTGGAACTCTCTGGATTTTTCTTCATATAAGTGTTCTATTAAGTACTTGTCTTTAAAATATTGTTGGAATGAATCCCATGTTACATCTTGATCCTTAATGCTGCTAACATTCTTGACATCCTCCCACCACGGAGTAGCCTTTTCTCTCAATTGGTAAATGGCCAATATGGCTTTAAAATTGCTACTATACTCTAAGACTTGGAAGTACTTATTCATGTTAATGAACCAAGCTTCTACTACCTTCTCAGCTCCGTCATCAAATGTAGTTGGTTTTATCTTCCGGAACTCACCTTGCATTTCCATCCTTTGTTTCTTAATTTTTTGTTGATCTGATAAATTATCAAACTCAGCCTTATTGTAGTTTCTGTTCTTGTTGCTTCGCTATGAGTGAATTATATCCATCTTGTCAGCAATTTGGTCCTTGGTCTGTAGTTCATTTTCTTCCTCCATGTCCCTATCAAGGGTAGGTTGCAACACCCCCTGATTATGTTTGTCAGAAAGGCTCTTTCGTATCCTTTGCTATTCTTGAATCAGGCGTTCATTGTCGCTCCTCACTCAGACCATTTCTTCCTGCAACTTTTGCACAATACTCAGCAATATAATAGTCTGATGTTGCTGCTCCTCTAACAGTCTACCGGTCTGCTTGTGCTAATCCACAGTTAGTTGAATCCACATTTCAGGATTCATTTATGGTTGGGGTTGGGGTGTAGGTTCCCCTGTATTCCGAAGTTCTTTCTATGTCGGTTCCCTTGTCATGTTGTCTTCTGCACTATTATTTCTTTTTTCTATGCATCATATATACACAATTTTATCAGGTTAGGTGACCCTTAGGGTCCCATCATGTGAACGTTGCTCTGATACCACTTGTAACATTCGTCATTAAAAAAAAAAATTAATTCTTTAAATTTATTTACCATACCTACCTTCCAATGTTTTGACCATGGCTTAATCAATGTTATATGAAATTTAAATGTTTTTTTAACGAGACTATTATTACATTTCCCTTTTGATTACCATGGTTTATTTGGATGGCTTATGACCCTCGATACTCACACAACGATCGATCGGGCTTGTACCTTTACTTCATTATATCCTTGATTGCAAATTTGACAGCTTGGGTTTTCGATTTGGTTTCCATGCATCTTACAACCACTTCCAATCTTGTATTAAATGAATCTTATGGAGGCATAACTTTTGGTTTTGAGTTTGGCCACCTGTCTCAATGCCTACAATTCGATCTAAAACACCAAGATCGACAGCAAAGATCGGCGAGGTAACTACTTAGGGTACTACCGCTTGCAACCCTCACTGATCCGACTCATTTTTCTGTTTTTCTTGCCCGAAGGCTCTGCAAGCTCCACAACGATGGTATACTGCTTCTGTCTCTTGGACCAACAAGTAATGAGTAAGGTTAACCAGTTTTTCCGATGGACTTGTTCATTTCACAGTTGTTATTTGGTATGCATTCTTTTCTGAGCTATCTTGTTCTTCAATTGTTTTGAATTGGATTTTCCTTTTGTGTTCACAGGGTCTGCTACCAAGTTTGGAGTCACAACCGTGCGTTTCTGAAGCTTGGAGGAGTTACTCTCCACGAATGTAAGTAATTACCAATCTCTTAGTAGTTATGTCTCTTCTTGCTTCATTTTGCAATGTCGTTCTAAAGGATTTCTAACCAGGGTTTCTTGTCTTGGAATCCGCCTTCAGTTAGCTCTTAGACAACCAGACTGATTCTTACAGGTTGGTTTCACTCCTTCCACCATTATACTTCTATTTTTAATTCTTACATTTGTTCTTCATATAAATATTTGTTCGGCTTTTAATGGTATGTCAGTTGGTTTTTCTTGCAGGTAGTTCTCTTTGCCTTGGTGCAAGGTCTCTTATTCTTTCGTTCTCGGATTCTGGCTACATACGTCACCCTAATATTGCTCTCATTCAACGGGTATTCCATACCCTGCTTCTCCCCATGTTGGGTGCCGAGAGCACGTCCTTTACATTTTGGACAAGCTGAGTGTTGTCTCTAGAGCTTCGCATTCATGTGGAAGTTAATCTGGTTTTCTTCATTAGTGTTTTTGGTGGTCGAGTTGCCTAGATGGCACCCCCAAAAGTCCTTTCATTTTCCAAATGTAGTTTATCTGGATTCCAGTTACAACATTGTAACCCCATGAGACCGTGAACGTTTGCTATAAAAGATATTCATGTAATATTTTTGGGTTTTGGGTATTGTGTAATCTTATTGTATAATATATATGTTGTTTGTATTTCAATCAAGCAATTCTATTGTTCATGTTGTTATTTGAATATTGTAATTAAGCAATTCTATTGTTCATGCTGTTATTTGAATATATATCTCCTTTCTCGACAGAGTTGTGCCTGCCACTGTGTATTCACAATTATGCTTATAGTATGCTATCTATTTCTATAGCTTAATTTTTGCGTATAGCATTTTCTATACAACACCAATGTTTAAATGGGTATATAATATATAGTCTTTCCTTACAAAATTACTTTACTAGCTTTCTTGAAAGTCCTTAGCAAGTTGTTGTTTAAATTGATTACTATCCATGGTACTTGCAGTGTTTCTCTCTTTTCGACTATACATGGTTGCATGTTAATCTTTCAAGTTTCCTGTTTCGGTTAATTTGTGATATATATTTACTCTGCAACTGCGGATGGTGAGCGATAGCCGGACCACCTTCTTCTGTCCGTGTATAATTTAGGCTCCAGGAAGAATGACCAGACCTGGGGTCCAAGACCTTTCCCAGATCCTAGTGTAACAATTCTCTTCCAGATTACATTCTTTGGCCTCATATTATTTCACGAGTGTATTCCAATTCTTTTTACTTATTTAGTTTGGTTTTACTTGTTGCATGTAGGCTTGAAGCTTTACTGAAGCATGAATTCAGGAATATATCAATCTAATTTTATACAACATAAAATATATTTCTTGCTTACCGTAATATTTTCTTTGACAAAATTAATAATATTTATATACATATATAATGTAGAATAAACTCTTTCCTTTGATCATATAAGTAAGTATATTTTCCAAGTACCACAATTAAACAATGTTCTTTCTTCTCCCTAATACATATTCCTTTGATCATATCCATAAGTATATTTTCCAAGTACCAAGAGTATATTCACGTCCTTTCTTCTCCCCAATACATATTTTCTAGTAATAGAATTTAAAATGGAATTGATATTCTTTTTTGTCTGCAATACATATTTTACACATAAAGTTGAATTCCTCTTTTTCAACTATCTCTGTCAATATTAACTAAAATAAATAATTCTTCTTACTTATTTTATTTGGGTCACTATTGATGGTGTTCGCCAAACCATAAGAGAGGAAATTACGTCCTTCTCTTCCCCGTGCCTCACTCCTGAGTTGGGTAGGTTGACAGATGCTTTGAAAGAGACCTTGGGACTCTAAGTCCAGTCTTCATTTTCAGAAACCCTTAGGAGTATAGAGTATTCCATTGGTCACTACCAACTCTGGAAATTTCCTCACTCTGCTCTTTTTCTCCTTCGTAGAACATAACCCCTTTTCCTCTCTGGGATTTACCTTTATCCTTAGAGGAAAAGGTAATTTTTACGATAAATACTTTTTTTTAAACTTTTATGGAACCTCTTTTCCATAATTAATTCATTTTTAGCAAAATAAAGTTAACCCATATTCATCCAGAAATCCTTCTGGAAAAAATGAAATGTTTCAAGTTTCTTTTTAACAAAGATAAAATAAGTCAACAAATAATTAACACATAAAGTGGCCGTGACAAAACTATATATATAATTTAATTTAATTTAATTTGAATATTAAAAACATTATGTTAAATTTAAAAGGTATGTTTTTTATATTTAAAATATTTTTCAAAAATAGATTTAAATCAACAAAATTATATTTTAAAATTTTTAATTCATTCTTATATATTATTCAATGTAGTAATCTTTTAAATATATATATATATATATATATATATATATATATTAAAATAAAAAAAAAATAAAAAAAATTATATTTTAGTTGTAAAAAAAATTAAAATTAAAAATATAAATATATTTAATATTGATATTATAATTATGTAATATAAAAGGATTTCATGAAAAAGAATTCAGATAAGTGGGTGGACATGTGCATTAGAGCTTCTGTTATGTAACTATTGCGTTTCATATAGAAATAAGCGGAGGATAAAACACTTTTCTCACACGAAATACTAATTAAAAATTAAAAATAAATATTATAGTAAATATGTGTATTTTAATAGTATTGCGGCAGTTTGATTACCCTGTTATGGAATTTCTAAGTTCAAGTTTTCTAATTCATCTACAGCTTGCAACCTCATGTTATACTCGTAATTGATATATACTTTAAAATATAAATAAAAATTACATAGTATAAAACAAAAATGAAAAATGGCATTATATAATTTTTCAAAAACACTTGTTATTATATTTTTAACTGTGAAAATCCAGACACTAAGATTTTCCATATAAATCTATAATATTAAAATCATAAAAACCGTTCAAAACTATAACATGCTTAAATTTATTATACATATATTTTTTGATTTTGTATAACTAATATATAATAAACTAACCATATATAAAATTTAAAAATTAAATTTGAAAAACAATTATCGTTTTTTAAAAAAACTTTAGTGAGAATAATAAATTGTCATTGGAAGAAAATCCTTGCTTAAATTTATCCAAATTAATTGAGAGAGAATTGGCTAACAAATTTATACGACCATTTGTAATTTTTCCAAGGCACTTATGTAATTTTCCAACAATTTTATGGTAAGAAAATGTCACTGAAAAAGAGAAGAGTCCATATGAATATCGACTACAACTAAGTATTACACATAATCATTAATTAAAAAACTATTTTTATAATATCTTTAAAAAATGACTAAAAAAATATAAATTAATATAAAAATGTATGATCCAAAATAAAAATTTAAAATACCAAACCAGGTAATTCCACCAGGAAATCTTATTTCACAACATCAAATGGAAAGAAACCCAGAAAATTACCCGTTATTGACGTGGTAGACAAACAGATAGTTCAACGACCAGGGGGACGACAGTTCTCGATTATTTATGATTTTACAGAAGACGCCTCCGGCCGTGGTGGTGGACAGTTATGGCCATCGCTGGTGCACTGTGAAGGGGCGGAAGGCGGCACTGGTCCTTTTGGTTTCATTTCATTCCACATGGAATAATCTGGCCGTGGTGGTGGACAGCCTGATCGGTCACGCCCATAATTTCGACACTGTGATGGGCCCGACGGCGGCACTGGTCCTCTCGGTTTCATTTCATTCCAAATTGAATCTCTGCTATTCACCTCCTGCTCCTCATCCTCAACACGCAGTTTGGCGGAACGCAAGCCAGCAGCATGATTTAAAAGGAGGAACAATAGCATGATGATGCACAGAAACGCAGTATCAACCTTTTTGGTCTCCATGAATAATCGATCTCCTCCTATTGATCCCCAAAGATTCGACTTCCCACACTCGATACAGACAAGGATGCTCCAGGCACTTCAATATGCATTCCGGGCAGAGGCCTGATGAAATATATATAGATGGTTTGGTGTTGGTCTAAAATAGCGATCCGTTTTCTCCCACGTGCTTGACAACCTAGAGCTTGTCGTAATTCGCGATCTTTCATTTTATTAATTAATTACAGTTACTTCGAAAAGTGAGCTTCACCCTTTAGCCAGCGGGGTGAGTTGTTTTAAGGTAACTAATTTCATAACGATAGACGAGATGGTTAAATGGAAGTGGAAAATTCAATAACTAATTAGTGAAATCAAATTCAAAACAAAAGAAAATATTTTAACTAACTGAATTTTTTAATTGGAAAATTAAAAAGCGACCATCCAACTATTAAAAGTTAAAAAAACTCTATACAAAATAAATAATGTCATTTTATTTTTTTAATATATATATATATTTTTTCCATATATTTTTAAATTACTTTTGCTTAAAATTTAGTTACGGAGTTGGGAAGCATTTATAAATAAAATATTTTGAATAACAAAAAAAATAAAATAATTTAGATTTCACAATTTTTAAAAGAAATTTTTTAATAAATATAAAAATTTGAATTAAATTAACTAATATCTTAATAAATTGGAGTTTTTTTTTTAAATGTGTGAATATACTTTGAGATTTGTTTTATATTTATGGGAAATGTGATAATCTAATTTTTTCCATAAAAATATTATATATTTGTTTTATTTTTAATATTTACTAAAATTTTGAAAATGTAAGTTAATGCATTTTAAAATAAATAAATAAAATAAAGTGTATAATATAATTAATAAATAAAATGAATTTTTTTTAGGGTATTTATTTTTCTTGTAAGTTGCTACCTCAAAGAAGATTTAATTCTCACAAATGTATTTGCAGGCTATAATCTACATGAGGTTTTTATGTCAATAGGTTACAACTTGTTCTTTATCAAGCTACAACTTGAAATGAGATTGCAAGATGACAATCACAATACAAAATCACTTTTGTTGGTTACCTGATATTAATTTACGCCCTCAAGCTACAACTTGAAAGAAGATTGCAATCTCCCAATCAAAATACAAGATCAGGTTTGTTGGTTACCTCATATTAATCTATGCCCTCAAATCTATTGTTAGTCTTCCCTACTTCCCTTCTTCAATTATGTTCCTCTTCTACTAGTTTTCTCCTCTTCACCTCACGAGAATGTTGCTCATGAACCCTCTCTGTAACATACACCATTAACTTCACAGGGAAATGTAAGGAGTTAAAAACTTTTTTTTATACAAGTTACTCATCATTACATAGAATGTTTAACAGTTCATTGTGTAATTTATAAATAAGAATAGTAAACTCCTTAACCCTTAACAACCTCCATTACAGTATATTAACATAATACTATATGATGTAACCTTCCATTCATCTCATTACTCATATAGTCATCACATAATCACCATTATGAACTTCATAACAATAAAGGAAATCAACATCATCAACTTGACACAATAAGCAATCATATCATTGAACACCAATATACCCTGGAAACCCCGTAGGGTGAAAACCAGAAAACGTTTAATTTTATTATTAAACGCTCGTGAGGGTGTTCAGCCCATCACTCAATGGCTTATAAGGGAGACCATCCCTTAACCATCATTTATATAATCTTACAAGGAAACCTGCAAATATCTAGCTTAAAGCCATTACAATAAATATGATACCATTTACACGCTGGTCTTCATATCTTCAGATCTTCACATCTTGGTGGCATGGATGTACCTACAATGGACCATCGTACATTGGACCTTCCTGCAACTCGCCCTCATCTGCATGAACATTAATCATTTACCTGCCACCAGGACAAGCATAATTTCCCTTTGTACATGACAAGAATAATATTCCTTTGTACATGTCACCATCATTACCTGCTATGATGCCTTTGTTGAGCTCAGCAGCGGAATAACAAAATAAAACATACAGAACACACAGCATTCAAATACACATAAAGACAACAGATTTTAAACGTGGTTCACCCAACCAATCTGGGCTACGTCCACCTAACAGGGCATCGGCAATCTCATTAATCAACTGCAGAAATACAATAGCAGAGTTTCTCATCTGTTCAGCTCTTCCTCACAGCACATTCCTCATTATGCACGCTTGCATCTACGGGCTTACATTTTATAGCTGGAAATGGCAACAAACTCATAAATTCTCTCACAACAAATATAGGATGCATTAACTCCTCATCAGAAACTAATAGAGTCAATGTAGCAACAAATCCTATTGTTGTCATCTACATGAGATTTTCTCCAGATTTAATTAAAAAATAAGAAATAAAATCTCAACAATCTCCACCTTGACAACAATTAGCCTGATACTGTTCGTGTGCTTTTATATTTTTAAGCCAGAAACGGTTTCCATCGCTTCTCTGCTCGGCGGATTTCCGTGAACATGTCTGCACGATTTTCCTTTTGTATGTACCTTTTAAAGACACTCCCTTTCGGTGATAACTTTGTCTTACAAAATGGTATTGATAGGTATGTGCTTTGATTTTACTATGATAGGCGGGATTTTTAGCCAAGTGAATTGCTGACTATCACAAAATAACTTGATGTTGTCACCGCAACCTGCAAACTCACCAAACAAACCTTTCCTTAAATTGCTTTGCTTTGCAAGCATGTGGAAACGTATGATGCCATGCAGCAGTGGATAAAGCAGCAATGTTACGTAGCTTTGACATCCAGTGCCTAATGGCCTCCACCAAGAGTAAGGCATACAGATTTGACCTTCTCTTATCCAAATCACCTCCAAAATTGAAATCAACATATCCACAAACATATTCTTTGCTCCTGTTATAAGTGATGCAATAATCACTTGTGCCTCTCAGATACCGAAGCACCCATTTCACTGCTGACCAGTGTTCTTTTTCTGGATTTTCCATATACCTGCTGACAACCCCAATTGCATGTGAAATATCTGGTCGAGTACAAACCATCGCATACATCAAACAACCTACTACATTGGCATATGGAATTCGAGACATATATTCCTTTTCTTCATTAGTGTTAGGACATAAACTTGAAGAAAGCTTAAAATGGGAAGCAAAAAGGACTGAAACGGGCTTCACATTGTTCATACCAAACCTCAGGAGTATCTTCTCAATATACTTATTATGATATTGACTTACCATTATCATCTCTTGAAAATGTCATGCCCAATCATCTTGCCCATCCTAGATCTTTCATATAAGCAGTCTAATAACTGAACGCTTCTTTGTTCATCTTCATCTTTTTGCTTACTAAGCATATGATCTTTATCTAACTTTTAAGATAATGAACATGCCATTACTTAATTTCTTAAAGTAAACATGATGATCATATTCCATGTATATAATTTTGACTCATCATGAAAGAATCAAATTTCTTGTACCATTGGCAGTATTGCTTGAGATATACAATGATTTCTTGAGTCTACAGACAAATTTCCTATTGAAATTTTGAACAAACCCTTCCAGTTTTTCCATGTAAATTTCCTCATCTAAATCTCCATGTAAAAAAGTAGTTTTAACATCTATTTGTTGTAATTATAAATCAAGTAAAGAAACTAATGCTAACACAATCTGAATTGAAACAATTTTTACAACTGGTGAAAATATCTCATGAAAGTCAATGTTGGCTTTCTGAGAAAAACCTTTCATGACCAGCCTCTCTTTGTACCTTTCTTCTGTATCATCAACACCCTTCTTCAATTTGTAAACCCACTTACATCCCACAGTTTTTCTGTCTTTAGGAAGTTCTACCAGATCCCATGTGGCATTCTTGTCTAATGCCTTCATCTCGTCCTTCATAGCCTCTTTCCACTTACCACAGTTTGAAACTTCTATAGCTTCTTGATAGCACAAAGGTTCATCATCGTTAGCAGTTAAAGCAACTGAAGTAACATAATCATCATGCCTTTTAGGAAAACGTTTGATTCTCTTAGACCTCCTTAAAGATGTTTATGGTACTTCCCCAATTTGTTGATTATTATCTGTAGGAACTTGTTCATGATCAACATCTGAAACACGTTCATGATCTGCATCTGAAACTTGTTCATGATCTGAATTTGAAACTTGTTCATTTGGACTACCATTAGTATTTGAACTGGTTTCAAACTAAATGTGTTGAAGCTTAGGTACATTCTCCTGTTTCAATTTATCATCTACATCTGGATTTTTAAGTGAATATTCATTAAATTTAACATCTCTGTAAATGATGATCTTGTGAGTAGTAGGATCCCATAACCTGTATCCCTTAGTTCCATCACCATATCCAACAAAGATATATCTTTTTGATTTAGGATCATAAACGGCCGATGTTTGAACAAACATGCATCTAACAAACTTTAATTTACAATAATCACATGGATAACCTTTCCATACTACGAAATTTTGAGTCTAACCCAGGTTGATGGTGATCGATTGCAGTAACAAGTTGTAAGCGTACACATCTGATTCCTTACGCAAGTTAGCGTTACCAGCATACTTCTTGCTCTCTCTAAAAGAATCTTGTTCATGCGTTCAGCAACTCCGATTTGTTGAGGAGTATATACAGTGGTTTTATGTCTTTCGATCCCAGCGTCCTTGCAATAATTAGCAAATTCCTTTGAATTAAACTCGCCACCATTGTCAGTTCTTAAACATTTAATGGTTCTTCGAGTGATGTTTTCAACTAATGCTCTGGCAGTTTTAGCTTCTTTGAACTACCCTTGAGTTCTTCTGCCTTATAGACCCACACTTTTCTAGAGAAATCATCAATAAGAGATACAAAATATGACGATCCTCCATATGAGGTTGTAGGAGATGGACCCCGCACATCAGAATGGATATAATCAAGGATTCCCTTACTAGTATGTTTTCTAGTTTTAAACTTCTGCTTGCTTTGTTTCCCGAACAGACAATGTTTGCAGAAATCTAATTTAGAATATTTTAAACTAGGAAGTAACTTACGATCAGATAAAATTTTTAATCCTCTTTCACTAATATGGCCCGACCTTTGATGCCATAAACGAATAGAATTATTGTCGTTTTCAGATATTGTAGAAGCATGATCCGACTTTGTTCTTCCTTCTAACTGATAAAGATTTCCAACCTTCTTTGCTTTCATGATTAGTAAAATTCGTTTATAAACTTTCATTACTCCACCTTGAATAAAGGTTTTATATCCATTAGTGTCTAGTACTCCTAGTGAAATGAGGTTTCTTAGTTAAGTGCCATGTCTTACATCGGTTAAGATTTTTATTTGTCCCATCAAACATATCATCGGATGCTTCAATTCCCACAATATTACATGAGCATCATTTCCTTATTTAAACCACTCCATCATGTTGCAGTTGCTAAATTTTAAATACTCTATGAATGCACATGTGATTTGACACACCAGAATCTAACAACCAATGTTGATCATGATTAGACAAACTAACTGATAACACTTCATCACTCATACCTGAAATCGATGCCGAACCTGTATCTGTCGTGTTTGCTTCTTTCTTCTCTGTCGAAGAGTCTCCTTTGGATGTTTTCTGTCTCTTCCAATAGTCCTTCTTCAGATGTCCTGATTTTCCACAAAACTAGCACTTTACCTTACTCTTCTTCCCTTTCGATTTTGAACGCGAGTTGTTGTGCTTACTGAAGCGTCTTTCTTTAGAACGACCTCTGACCATCATTGCTTCTGATGTGGAGGTTTCTGAATTTGACCTCTTCCTTGTTTCTTCGGACAACAAAGCTCCAACAACATCATCAAATTCAAGAGTTTCTGATGAACTAAGACTTATAGAAGTAACAAAATGATCCCATGACTCGGGCAACGAGCATAATAAAGTTACAACTTTATCTTCTGATTGTCGTGCCTTCTTTCATGCGCAAGCTGTACAACTGTCACTTCAGAAGAATCCTATTAGTTAAGGATTTTGTCATGTACAACTTTTCAAGCTTTGACCACAAACTAGCAGCAGTTTTCTCTAACACGATGTTAAGCAAAACATCATCCGCCAAACACAGTCGAATGCCGCTCAGTGCTCTTTTATCCAGATCACTCCATTCATCATCTGTCATGGTGTAAGGCTGTTTGGATTTTCCCAACAGCGCCTTCGCCACGCCTTGTTGCACGAGTAGATCATACATCTTCACTTTCCAGATCTCGAAGTTGTTTTTGCCATTGAAATTCTCGATCTCAAACCGGGCACTTTGTGTTTTTTCCATATTGTGTCACAAAAAACAACCTCCAATTGCAACTTTTGAATAAAGAATGCCCTTTTTAATAAAAAATGCCCTTAAAAAAAAAATATACCCTACACCTTTATAAAATGTCTTTCCTTCTTTAATACCATGTGCAAATGGCAATTTAATATTCAAATCAATTTCTAAATGCCCTTCACCTTATAATATCATGGCATATAATAAACTTTTCAAATTAATAAAAAATGCCTCCTTCTAAATTCCATATAATGGAATTCTAAGTGCCACCCATCTTTAACAAAAATCGATTTAATTTTAAAATCACCCCTCAAATCGATTTATATAAATCGATGTTAAAAACCTTTAATGCAAATCGATTTTTTTTTTTAAATACACATTGAATTATTACAATTCAATGTAAATTCAAATTCTTTTTATTTTATATGTATCGATTTGTTTTTGTTTCTTAAACATTGCAATTTATTTTCAATTTGCAAAAAATAAAATCGATTTTAACTTGATGGCATTGAATTGAATGGCAATTAAAATACGCTCCTGGCCACAGCACGCTACATCACCTTCAAATACGCTTCATTAAAATCGATTTTTGAAAAAAACTTATTGCAATAGCACTCATTTCCACGCTAGCATTTGAATACGGCAGTCATTTCAACGTTGGATTTCTCCAAATTTCAAATCGAATTTCCAATACCTATCGTTTTGTGCAGTAATTCAACGTTGTACGCTCACCATTCAACGCTATCGGCAGCTTCTTTCTGTCCACATCTAAAGCTGTAGCCTCACCAAAATACAGCGACGGCTCTGCTCAGCAACAGGCTAAAAAACGCAGACTCCTCCATTGTTCAACGCAGCCTGACACAGCGTTCACGGCTGACGGCTATGCAAAACAAATGAAGCGTAGAACCAGACCCACGGCTCCTCCAGCGTTCTTATGCTTGCTACCAGCAACGTCGCTCTGTCTCCAACTTCAAGCTGTGATACCAATTGTTGAGCTCAGCAGCAGAATAACAAAATAAAACATACAGAACACACATAAAGACATCATATTTTTAACGTGGTTCACCCAACCAATCTGGGCTACGTCCACCTAACAGGGCATCGGCAATCTCATTAATCAACTGCAGAAATACAATAGCAGAGTTTCTCACCTGCTCAGCTCTTCCTCACAGCACATTCTTCATTATGCACACTTGCATCTACGGGCTTACATTTTATAGCTGGAAATGGCAACAAACTCATAAATTCTCTCACAACAAATATAGGATGCATTAACTCCTCATCAGAAACTGATGGAGTTAATGTAGCAACAAATCCTATTGTTGTCATCTACATGAGATTTTCTCCAGATTTAATTAAAAAATAAGAAATAAAATCTCAACAGCCTTCAACAAAAAATGATGTCAAGATTCATAAATCAATCATTTCACATATATGTACTATAGTAGTTTCTCCATCTACTCGTGTATATTCATGACAAGCAAGTAAAGTACTTTGTTGTTTTCTCTTTAACGACCCATACCTCATATGTGTTGGTTATAAGTCATCACAATAACTAATGCTTCTGTCGCATAAACACACATTCCTGCGAGACAATGACTACATCTCCCAATCCTTTCTTTAAAATAAACCGATACATTAGTTAAGATATGTATGCATGTGTTTTACATAAATTCAGTCAAAATAGCTAACCCTTAAGTTATTACTTTTAGTGCATGGACTGCAAGCTATCATAAAATGTGTTTCTTCCATGTATGCGAATGCATACCGATTCCAAAAGACTCTCCCTAAGGGAATCCTTACACAACGAAGCACATAACCTCCTTCGCAAGTCTTCCAAAGAAAATCTTGATGCTAGTGAGCATGTAATCATATGTAAAAATAAGCAATTATGAATATAAATACATGTCTCATTTTCAAGATTATATTAACAATCATATTCAATGTAGTTTTAATACTACAAGCTATCTTTCTACATACAAAAATGTATATTATTGTTCAATATAAGCTAATACGTATATTGCATGTATATGGTGATCTCTCCTTCAAAAAGAATTTAACATCATACTGATGTTAATATAAAATAAATTTTATATTTATTCATCTAAGGAATAAAACTCTATTATTTCCTTTAACCATGAATTTATTAAATAATTTAACTTTACCAACACCACGGTAAACAATCCATAGATTTATTAATCGATCAATATTTGCAAACACTATGGTAACTCACCATGGTTTTATGAAATAACAACTTTGTCAACACAGGAAAAACTACCCATGGTTTTATGAAACTATCCATGGATTTATTGAATAAATAATCTTTACCAATGTAATATCATGAGTTGATAAATCTTGTTTGTATCTCACATATTTTAAATATATGCATATTTTTTGTCCTATCTATATGCATTAAATACAATGTATAGAGAATATGAAAACATGCATATTTATCCAAACATGCATGAAATAATATACACAATGTATACACATGCCTGCTTTAGACATGCATGCATTTAAACGTCGAATATAAGGTTACTTAAAGCCTTAAATCTCAATATGTCCACCAAAAACATATTTTCACTTTAAGAAGGTACCAAACTTATTTCCATTGAATTATTTTCTCATATATTTACCCATCCCGATATGAAAAATAAATTGTAAATTAAGTGAAATATATATTTCAACTCACAGTGAACTATATATTTTCCAATTCACAAAGAAAGAGATTATAATAAATAATGGGCTAAATTATCTTGGTAATACATATATATAATCTTTTTTTTATCTTTTTAATTCACAAAAGAGAAAGACTATCTAATAAAGAAAGAAAGCCAAATCACCTTATCTTTGGCAACATATATATATATATATTTTTTATCTTTCAACTCATAAAGAGAAAGACTATTCAAAAAACCAAGCTAAACCATTTGTTTTGGCAAGCCATAGTACACATAATCTTTTTCACAAAGAACCAGCATTGATATATGAACTTTATTTATACCTCTCTTCCACAAACAAAGAATTATATAACAAAACAGCAAGACATCGTCTGTATTTAGATTCTCAGAATCACTGGTATTCAAACGAGATCACACCTCCACCCTTAATGAGTGGTTGATACATCAATCGGCAAGTTTGGCTTAAAACCCCACCCACTTGCATCAAGACCAAACAAGAATTATAGCCTCGGGCTGCTGGCGCTGCTACTCTCACACCACAAATTCTCACACCACATAAGGCAGCTGCACTCATCGAGGAGAATACCACAGGGTTACCTCACACCTGCAAAATCGTGTACTCTTAAAAAACGCAGCCAAAGTCTCCAGCACCTCACAAAGATCACACACCACCACCGCAGTATGCATAGCATCCAACGCCTCCGAGCCAAGTCCTCGAATCTCTCCAGTCATTTACATAAATCGGTCTTAACCTTTCAGATCACTTAAATAAACATACCAAACCGTAGCTTTGAAAACTACCACAATTTTTCACTACCGTATACAGCACAAACACTTATCACAACATTTGCAGCCATTTCACAATGATAAATGGAGTCTCACATAGCTTGACACCACAGAGACAGTGAAAAGTTCCATGCATCCTTTTCCAAAGTATTGGCTCTCGTAAATAAATAATACCCGATCAGAAATTATTTTATATTAATCGTATCTAAGAATTCATTCATTCTTTAACCGATTCTGATTCAACTACTTTGTAAATCATGGTAAAATCGTATTTTAGGGCAAGTATATACTCCCCCTCTTTTAAGAGAACACCATCCTCTGTGTGAAGCCTCACGCTGAAATTAAACTTATACTCATGATATAATAATATACACCATCTAAAGGGGGCTCCTTCCCTTGGCAATGAGACACTCCTTTGCTTCTTTAAATGCCATTAATTGAGACAATAATGTTTTATCCATAGTCATAAGCATGTATAACGCAGCAAGAGCACTCATTTCCATTTCTATTGCTTATCCCTTATTCAATTCACAAAGCATAAAAAAATATCTATACGAACTTACCAATTACTATTGTATAACTTTGATGGCTTTTACGCAACCCCCTCACCTAATGTATGTTGAACACCCATCAACGCCCCTGAAAGAGTGCACATGACTAATAACCAATCACATTAGTCACATATTTTTCAAAATGAAAATACTTTCAACCACCAAACCTTATTGCAATATAAAGAGATGTTTTAATCAAAGTATCACAAGGGTTCGTAAAGAACCAACCCTCTTATCAATGCATCATGTGCACACCTGCCCAGCCTCTGCGTTGCACATCCGCGTAGTACGTAAAGTACGCAGAGCACCTAGCTCTCTTCATCACACCAATGGTCAATCCATGCGCCATATAGGGAATATCCTAGCATCTCAAGCAAGACATTCAAACAATTAGTAATAAAATATATGAACTTATTCATTCAATAATTCATTTTAATATAACACAACCTTTACTTAACTTGTTCCATTATGAGAACCACAATGGTAAACAAAATGCTCCTCCCAATCCGTAGGATTTCAGCTCATTTTTCACATCCAGACAAAATTTTTGTCTTTCCAGCACTAAAATGTCTTTATACTTATCTCGAAATTCTAGTCTTTCAAGTTGTGTCCTCCCAACCATCAAGTGAGGCTATTATGTCCTCCACTTGCCCCCTAGCTCCGCATTATGGATAGTGTCATGGGCCGGGTCAAAGGATTCTTCTACTATGTACATCAGATGGCCAACCTGAACAATACCTAAAAATCTCAAGAGAAATTCAGACACCACCCAATTCTCCAATTCCAATCATACTTTAGATATTTTTGGCTTTACAAGGGTCGATGTGTTATTTTCAACCGGGTCCCAACCAGGTCTAGAAAATACTCCCCTTTACCAATTTCACAGTAACGCCTACTCCTCCCCGGATCCAGCCTTATCCTTAGAGGAGTAGGTAACCTGGTTTTTCCAATCGTCCCCAACTACTTCCTATTCTTGGAAACATTTTTACCATCGCCTTAAAAATATTTTCTTTTCATTAATTAATTCCAAAGAATTAAATAATTTAATATCAACAAAAAGAATGACTAAGTTTTTCTTGCTATTAAAAGAAAATTGTAAACAAATTGTTTTTAAATTATTAATACTAGTTAAATAATGAAGATGTCATAACTCGGAAGTAAATAGCATGTTGTACATTAAAACATGATACTTACATCGTTTATCGTTGCAATTCACATTGCAATGTTTGTGATGCTTTATTTTCACGTATTTTCTGCTTCTATTAAGCTACCCATGCTTACTATAAGAAACAATGCTAATCAAATATGTATTTCTCACACATATTATCTTATGCAAAAATTTCCAATTCTCATAATGTTCGTTCTTACCGTACTAACATACTAAGTAATTATCATAATCATTTGTTTACAACTTTCAACAGTTTATCATAATCGATTCAGCACATAACCTCATTATTATTCATTCATGTTCAATCAATGCTATTAATAATTTTAATGCATCATGACACTTAGCCACTTAAACTAGTCATTCCCATGCCATTATGATCTTAATGCGCTTCATGACGTACTCATGCAAACACTAGTTAGCTTAACTAGTCATTTTAAGTTTTACAATCTCACCATTAAGAGGTTTATTCGATTTAATTATAACACTATATCATCTTATATAAGGACTTTCTCATATTTTGCATTCAAGTACTAGTCATACACCTTCACTATACACATTCATCTTTTTTAAAGTAGTGCATGGTAACTTAGAAATTTTATTACAAAAACAATCGTCTCTTTTCAAGCTCAAATGAAAAGTAACCGTTTTTTCTTTTCATGCTATTATACTTTCTTTCCTAAAGAAATAAGGCATAATACACATATTAATCTCATAAGGCATATTCTTATCCGAAAATTATTATATTATAATAGCATGTACTTTTTTTAAAAGAATCAACATGCATATGCATAGAATTCTTAAAATAAAATAAAATAAAATACTTATCTTTATTTTATCTAAGAACTTTCTCACTCAAATGTCATATCTATCTCATCTGGAGAAATTCGACTTAAGCTTCTCATCAACAATGTTTTCATACATTGACAAGATTTCAGTAGCATGATTAGATAAACCTTTAATCACAAAACAATCAATTGAATGATCCTTTAACACCTATTCATGTGCATATATGAGATGTGAATACAATGTCACAACATGCTTTTCTTCTAACATCTCTAATGCTAGTATGAGTAAGTAATTAATGATTCATTTTAAATAAACTTTCACATTATTGTGACATTTTTCACATATGACACATTCGTACATGACAAATCACTATGATTTGTTAAGAAATTCCTTTAATTTGAAAATGACTGAATGTGCATTCGCTTTTACTTAAATTTTTTTACAAAAGACCCACCATCTCCAGCCTTTTGCCTTTGGAGCACGTAATATAATAAAGCTAACGTAATTATTTGTTCCTATGCACTATACATGAATAGAGATTCTGAATCTTAGTTTCTCCAACAGAGTACTTAATATAATCCAGTAGTACATAAACTCATGATTCCCTCTATCAAGGACACATAACGATAGTTAGCATGCACACACATGGTTTTCTTTTTCCATAAAACTAATGGAATAAAACATAAGACATACATCACCTTATTCTTGAAATATTATACCCAGTATTAACCATGTATATTTTACAGGAACCAAACAGCTACTTTTATTTTTTGTACACATGTAATTCATCTCCAAAGAATTATTTCTAAAGTATGATAACATACGTATATCTTTTTCATACATACAAACTTATGTTCCTTTCTCGATGAAATATAATACAACTATCAGATAGCAAAGAACCTCTCTTTCCTCTAGCGTATTTACATGCAAGTTGCTCATTCTTTGCTATCCAATAATTTATCATAGATTGCCTCTTTTATGCATAGTAAACTACTACAATATGACAAGGTTAACTTAACTCCTTTAATATACATAAAACCAAGAAGTTGACATGAATCCATCTAGCAATGTAATATATTCAAGAGGTTATTCTTCTTTAGCTTATATTTATTTTCAAGAAAAGAACTTGATCTTTCACTTTTCGAATACACAAGTACGTAGTCCCTTTTAAAGAAAAACAAGCTCCCATCTTTCCTTAAACAAGATCATATATAAAGTGCACAAAGTTTAATTTATCATGTTTCACGGTCATTGCTCACACCTTTTCAGATACGTATCAGTAACTTTCTTCTTGCAAGAACTCACATGGGTCTTCTTCTCAGAAACTAATATAGCAGTCAGTCATTTTACCAGCAGATTCTTCTAAAAGATTATCATATTAGCAATGCTCATTTCATCAAGAGAACTGAGCACACTTTGCATATTAAGTAAACCACGCTCACTCTATATTTGTCATCTTTTAATGTAAGATCTACACATGAATTATTTTCAAAATATACATAGTTCTCTCCTAGAAAATTCAACATGTATGTAGGTTTAAATTTTCAAGAAAACATGTACATGTTTCAGCCTTTTCAAGAAACCACAATCCCCATATCCTTTTCCATGAAAACTCTAACGCAACAACAGAAGTTTTAGCATGAAAGTACATATCCTTTTTTAAAGAAGCTTTAACTAGAAAGCATTATTTACTTTGTGCTGTTGGTATTTTCCAGTAAATTAATAACTAGTGTTTCAAGAAAAGAAAGATAATAATATTCTGTATCTCTTGAAACTCTTTGTTCGAACTCCGGATTGAGAGATGTAATGCCTTCCTTCACATAAGCACATTTCATCCCGGTTTCAATTCCTTTCGAGCACTCCCAAAGGTGCTAGTTTTTGAACCTTTAGGCTCGATACCACTTGCAACATACACCACTAACTTCGCAAAGGAAATGTTAAGCGAGTTAGAAAAACCTTTTTTGCATGCAAGTTACTCATCATTACATAGAATCTTTTAATACCATTGTGTAATTTATAAAGTAAGAATAGTAAACTCTTGACCCTTAACAACCTCCATTACGTATATTAACATAATACTATATGATGTGAAACCCTCCATTCATCTCATTACCTCATATAGTCATCACATAATCGCTATTATGAACTTCATAACAAGAAAGCGATAATCAACATCACCAACTTGACACAATAATCAACCACGACTACATCGAACACCAACAGTACCCCTGAACCCCAGAGGGTGAAAGAAACCAGCAAACGTTTCATTTTATTGCCAAAATGCTCGTGAGGGTGTTCACACTGAGACTACATCAATGGCATATATAAGTGAGATCCATCCCCTTAACCATCATTTAACTGCATAGGGAGTCCTACAAGAAAGACTAGCGAGATATCGTAGCAATAAATGCTATTACTATACATACGATACTATGTACCCTCCTGGTCTTCATATCTTCATATCTTCACATCTTGGGTGGCATGGATGTACTCTACAAATGGACTATCGTGGGACATTGGACCTTCCCTCGCTACACTCTGCACTCATCCGACATGAACATTAATCATTTACTTGTCACTAGACAAGCATAATCTCCTCTGTACATGACAAGCATAATATTCCTTTGTACATGTCACCATCATTCCCCTCATATGATGCCTTCAACATAAAATGATGTCAAGATTCATGAAATCAATTATTTTCACATATATGTACTATAGTAGTTTCTCCATCTACTCGTGTATATGTCATGACAAGCAAGTAAAGTACCTTGTGCAAGTTTTCTCGATAACGACCCATACCTCATGAGACGTGGCTGCGAGGTGCTATAAGTCATCACAATAACTAATGCTTCCGCCGCATAAACACACATTCCCGCAAGACAATGGCTACATCTCCCAAGCCTTTCTTTAAAATAAATCGATCCATTAATAGTTACTATATTTATGCATGTGTTTTACATAAATTCAACAAAATAGCTAACCCTTAAGCTATTACTTTTAGTACATGGACCGCAAGCTATCATAACATTTGTTTCTTCCATGTATGCAAATGCATACCGATTCCAAAAGACTCTCCCTAAAGGAGTGCTTACACAACGAAGCTAACATAACCTCCCTTTCACAAGTCTTCCAAAGAAAATCTCGATGCTAGTGAGCATGTAATCATATGTAAAAATACGCAATTATGAATATAAATACATGTCTCATTTTCAAGATTATATTAATAATCATATTCAATGTAGTTTTAATACTACAAGATATCTTTCTACATACAAAAATGTATATTATTTTTCAATATAAGCTAATACGTATATTGCATGTATATGCAAGATCTTCCTTCAAAAAGAATTTAACATCATAATCATTTTAATATAAAATAACTTTTAGTTTATTCATCTAAGGAATAAAACTGATTCTTTCCTTTAACCACAGAGTTTATTAAATAACTTAACTTTACCAACACCATGGTAAACAATCCATAGATTTATTAATCACCACATAATATTTGCAAACACCATGGTAATATACCCATGGTTGTATGAAATAATTAATCTTTGTCAACACCATGGAAAAACTACCCATGGTTTTATGAAACTATCCATGGATTTATTGAATAAATAATCTTTACCAATGTAATATCATTAGTGATAAACCTTGTTTGTATCTCACATATTTTAAATATATGCATATAGTTTTTCCTATCTATATGCATTAAATACAATGTATAGAGAATATGAAAACATGCATTTTTATCCAAACATGCATGAAATAAATACACACCATGTACACATGTCTGCTTTAGATATGCATACTTCAAAACGCCTCAATATAAGGTTACTAAAGCCTTAATCTCAATATGTCCACCAAAACATATTTTCACCTTAAGAAGGAAATTTCAACTTATTTCCATTGGAATTATTTTCTCACATATTTACCCATCCTGATATGAAAAAATAAATTGTAAATTAAGCAGAAATATATTTCAACTGTGAACTATATATTTTTCCAATTAAGAAAGAGATTATATAATAAATAAATTTAGCCAAAATTATTATCTTGGTAGTCATATATATATAATCTTTTCTTTATCTTTTAACTTACAAAGAGAAAGACTATCTAATAAAGAAAGCAAGCCAAAATCACCTATCTTGGCAGTCATATATATATAATCTTTTCTTTATCTTTTAACTCACAAAGAGAAAGACTATCTAAAAAAGAAACCAAGCCAAATCACCTATCTTGGCAGTCATATATATATAATATTTTTGCAGAAAACTATATGATATATAATCTTTATTTATATCTTTCTTCTCACAACAAAAGATTATATAACAAAAATTAGCAGAGATACTTATCTTGGTAGTCAACTCTCCAAACGTTGGTATTCAACGTAGATCACACCTCCAATTCTTAACAGAGTGGTTGACACATCACTACACGTTTGCTTAAAACCCCACCCACTTGCATCAAGACCGAACAAGAATTATAGCCTTCAGCGTTGGCGCTGGCTACTCTCACACCACAGATTCTCACACCAAATATGTCGCGCAGACTCACTGAGGATAATACCACGGGGTTACTCGCACCGCAAACCGGTGTACTCCAAAAAACGCAGGTTAGATCTCCTAGCACCTGTGCATCGCACACCACCACCACAGATGCAGTGCGTCCAAACGCCTCCAAGCCAGGTCCTTGAATCTCCGAGTCGGCTTCACGACTGGTCTTTAACCTTTCTAGAGCGCTTAAATAAACACAGTCAAACTGTAGGTTTCAAAAACTACCACAATTTCTCACTACCAAAGCACGGCAAGAACACTTATTACAACACGCTGCCAGGTCATTTCACAATGAGAAATGGAGTTCGATACAGCTCAGACACCAGTTTAGGAGACTGGAAAAATTCCATGCAACCTTTTCCAAAGTATTGGCTCCCATAAATAAATAATACCCGATCAGAAATTCGTTTTACATTAACTGATTCAAGAATTCGTTCATTCTTTAACCGATTCTTGATTCAACTATTTTTGTAAATCATGGTAAAAAATGTAGTTTACGTGGGCATTACACTCTCATACAAACTACTCAACACCAAAAAAAAATTCTCATTCAACAATTTAGATTTTCATAAGCATATCTTATTGATCATTTGTATTCTATGTAGGAATAGAAATGGGGACTTGTCTCCTGGCCTTCTAAGGATGTTAACAACCTACCTCTTCATTTTCAAAATTTGAAATTCATAATTTTGTAATATAAAATAGAGGTAAAATAATATAGGCCAATAACAATTATTGCAAAAGACAAATCTTTAAAACTTTTCAAATTTATAAGAGCTATAATTTTTTTATTTGTACCATCGAGATGTTAATACCTTTGAGGTTTCCTGTATGATAAAAGCATACATTTTCCAACTTATATCTCAAGATATCATGTGTCATTTTTCATTTTAATAGTAAATCATACATCAAGATAACCAATAATCATATTTAACATGAATCAACCTTGGCAACCATCAACATAGTTAACAATGACCAGTATTTGCACTTCACATCACTTCACATTACATATTATCCTTTGCACTTCAAATAACCTTGCAACAACGACAATGTGGAAATCAACATAAATAATCCTTAACAAAACCAACAACAATTAGCCTTGACATAATCAACAACAATCATAGTAAGGACATCAATATAATATCCTTGACCTAAGTTACCTAAAAAAAACTCTCTTATGTATTACATATTACATAATATTATTAATTTAATTTCATATATATAATGAAATACCTTGATGCAAGAAAGAAAATGTTTCTTGAAGAATTCATTGTAAAACAAATTTTAATTTCATTGTTTCTCCTCCGATGCTCCTTGGCAATAAGTTCGATAAGATAATTATTTTCATTCATTTTGTACACTTGTTTATTACAGGTTATAATATACATATTTTTTTAAGAACAATCTTTCTCTAAACTTATAGCCTTATCTTTGTTTTATTTCTCCATAACTTACTCTCTTAGGATGATGCTTGTGGGTAACCCTTTCACCTTATGGTGTTGCTCCATTTCTTTTGAGCTCTTTCTTTTTCTACAGTTAATTAATGATTGTCCAGGTTCTAATCCCTTGGTCATTTACTTCGCAGGTACCACGCTCTTTGTTCGAGTCCATTTTAATGAGCTTCCTCAGTTGTGTTATTTTCCTTCTACTGATGAATAGCTACACTAACAGGTACCTTGTTCCCTTTTATGATGAATATCGGCCTTAATCTTGGCCTGTTGAGCGGCTGGAATCAACCCCATTCACTTTGTTACTCACAACAGTTTATTTTTCAATCCAGTTACATGTCTTGCTGATCCTTTCTTTTCTCATAGAGTTGTAAGAACAATGTTGAGAGTTTTATTTCGAACCGAGTCCCTTTCGGTTTGGTGTTTTTATTATTGAGAATTAGTTTTTTGTGTACTCAAGTAATCACTCCTTTATATGAATGTATATAAAAATGAATAATTTCTTGGAATTTTCCTTTTTACATTTATAGATAATGATGTATCTATACTTAAAATATACTAGCTTCTTGTTTGCCATGTAGAGATGATTCTGTCTTGGATTATATTCATGCTTAATATTTAGAACTGTCAGAACCAGATCTACATACGCTTTTCTTCCTGGTTCTTGGGTTTTGGTTTGGATGATAGGATTTGTTACAAAGTTACGTAATTTTATTTTCTTCATTCTCTACATAAAATAGTTAATTTGTATTCTTACTCCTTCGCATTAAGATCAACCATATAGTTTTATATTTCAAAAAATCTTCACCGGACTTGTTCTTTTTCTTCCAGAATATAAAATGTTATCTCTTTAATAGCTAAGACAATTGTAATTATAACGAGAAATCTTAGGGTACCTAGGTATTAAGTATTATTTGCATGATTCTTGTTTTTCAGTTTAAATTTCTCAGCATCCTCCCTTTCATTACTGTATTGTGCGGTACAATGTTATGCAATTCTGAGTTTATTCTCATAATACTTGTGTATCTATGCAATAATACTACACTTTCATAGACAACAGTTACAATTTTTTGATAGTCTTTATTTTCATTCCTTACGTTATGACTGTATAAATTTCCTATTCGGTGATCGGACCACCTGTTCTATGTCCATGTTTAATTTAGGATTTGAGGGATGATGTGTCTTAGGCTGGGTTTCACGCCGAGCCCTTGATTGGCAGTCCTCTCTATTCTTCCTTAGTCATGAAAGAAAATCATAATTCTTACTGTTCTATGTAAATGCATCTTTCTTCTTTTCACAAGATTATAGTTCGATCACAAGCTACATTCGGTTTTATGAGATTCAGGTAAATTATATTTATTCTTATTCAATACAATTGAAAAGAATACTTGAACCGCAATACAAAGTTTAGTTCATGTTTTCTTTCTCAGCTTACTGTTGTTTTCACAGCAACCATTCACATTTCTAGCAAACTTATAAAGTATGAAACAAAAGAAAACAGACAGTTTAATTCATTTATTTTCAACACGAGTCCATAGGGTGTTCACTGAATCTTTTATAAAAATAAATATCTGTGCACATGTACCTTTGTTCTCTGTTATAATTCAGTATATAAATCACAGAAGCTTACACATTTTACTTATCTGAATACGTAGTTTATATTTGTGGTCCTCCCAACCATCAAGAGAGGCGATTATGTCCTCGTCTTGCCCCCGTGCTCCAATCCTGGATGGTACGGGTTAACAGTGGATGTTTCTGCTGTGACCTCAGGATGTCCAGTCTAGTCAGTGCCAGAAACACTTTTCAGGATTACTGAGTACTTTCCACTAGTCTCCACCAGCTCTGGAAATCCACACTCTTCTTTCCTCCCCGAAAAGAATCCCCTACTTCTCCTTGGGATTATTCTCTTATCCCTAGAGGAGTAGGTAACTGTTTCCAATTGTCCCCAACCTCTTTCCAGTTCTTGGAAAACATTTACTATCATCTTTTACATTTTATCAAGTTATTTTTCATAACTAATTTTATTATCCTAATTAATAATCTTTCTTTAAAACAATAATTAAAATTGTCTTTTAACTAGTTAACATTATTTATCATTAATGCAGTTATCACATAGATTGAGTGATTTTCGAATTTACAAAAATATGATTTCTAGAGTCATTTTAAGAGTTAGTAAAATATTATTTAGGGAGTGATTTATGGAGTGCTTTTAAGATTTATAAAATCTACAAATATGTACAAAATTTGTTGAATGAAATCCAGTCATGTGGGAAACTCGGCCCAAGATTGCTTCATCTCTTACCTCATCACTGTTGGCTATAGCAGTGTGGCATAAATTATCGATTTCACATAGAATGTTGTGTCATAAGTCCAGTCGAACTAAGGAATTTTAAACATTAAAAGATAAGTTACATGTGAATCAATTTCTTGAAACAAAATTTGTATATGCCTGAGATCAATATCTATTATATTGGATTTCTCTTAGAAAATAAATTTTATTTGCATGAGATTAATATATATATGATATATTTATTATAGAAAAAATTAAATGTTTTCATGCAAAAAAAACTAACTATTGTGCAAAGAAGTTTATGTTTGCAGGTAAAAAAAAATAGCTATCATACAACGAAGTATATGTTTCCATGCAAAAACAGTTGTAGAAGTTCGATTTTTTGAAACTATTGCCTGAATTATTGAGAAAAAATGATAACTTAATAAAACTAATATTGGAAAATATTTTCATGAGTTATTGAAAAATGAAGGAAAATTAACTATAATTATCTTGAAAATATTTGCAAGATCTCTTGAAAATGAATATAAGCTAACGAGCATAATACTTGATCCGATTACATAGGTCCTTGAAGAGATTTTCATGGGCTTTGAACAAAGAAAAGTTAACTAGAATAATTTCTTGATAATAAATCATGAATCCCAGTTACCCATGTTGTTGTCCTGAAAAAGACTGCTCAAAATTTGTATTTTTTTATGCATGGATAGAACTTTTATGCATGGACATAACAATTGTTTGGGGTATATTTCGTGAGAAATAAATATGTGTTCTTATTTTGGAAAATCATATTTGTAAAGGTGCGCAGAACAAAAGCCATGATCTTAGTTCTCCTGAAAAGAGTAGTTGTTTATATACATATAGAGATAGCTAATTTGTTGGTGTTCATGGAAAAGAATGTGTTGTTTTTACTAAGATGAGGTATATTTCCTGAGAAATAAATATGTGTTCTTGCATACATGGAATTAAAAACTATTATGATTTATTTTGGAAAATAATATTTGTAAAGGTGCACAAAATAAAATCCATGATCTTAGTTCTCTTGAAAAGATTAGTTGTTTATATACATATAGAGAAAGCTAATGTGTTGGTGTTCGTGGAAAAGAATGTGTTGTTTTTACTAAGTTATTTCTATTGATATTGCATGAAAATAATAAGTCAATATGATATTTTTTTGAAAATAAAGATACATATAGGTCCATGTAGATGAGAATATTACTATTTTATTCAATTTTTTGAAGAGAAATATGCAATTTCTTGCAATGAATAAGTTAGTTTTTCTTTGGATAAGTACATGTATCTACATGCAAGAAATAATAATTATCATGTTAGCTTTACTTGGAATATAGCATGTATTTTCATGTATAATAGATATTGCAAATAACCCTCAGAAAAGGTGCTCTTAGAAAGAACATGTATTTGCATGCCCAAGGATAATATATTTTATGCCAGCTTTCCCATTAAAAGATTATGCGGTTGCATACAAAATTATGTTATCTTTATTTTGAGAAAATATTATGTATCTATATGCAATTGTGAAAATTTTATGTAGTCACGCTACTAACCATGACTAGTGTGCTAGGTTCCGTTAAAAGAATAAATATGCACGTTGTGGTTTTTCTCTTCGAAAGGATGGTGTGGAGGGGAATATTAGTAAATGTGGTATTTATTTATATAAATTCTAGAATATTTATATCGTTATGATTAGTGCATGTGTAGTGATTGTTAAAGTAACCATGTCACAATGTTTTGTTTATATTTCGTGAATGCATATGAATAGATTAATACTTGATCTAATTATGATATAAAAGGTTGTTGATAGTAGAAGTTACAGGAAAATACTAAAACATATGCAACGATAGATTAATTTTACCATTTTCGCAGAAAATAAGTTAGTGGTCTATGCAGATTGAAGGAATGTCAACTGTAGAATAATCCATTGATGGGAAGAACTAGGCACCAAAGACACAATGTGCAAGGGTTTGTGGGTAAATGATGTCATGATGATTGTAATAATTTGTAGCTAGATATATTTCTTTTGAGATGAGTTTAATTGTAATATTTTATGAAAATGGTCAAGGGATGGACTCTCTTAGAACCATTGAGTGAGGGGTGAACACCCTCACGTGTGTTTAATAATAAAACTAAACATTTGTTGGTTTTCACCTTACGAGGTTTCAAGGGTATATCAGTGTTTAATGATGTGATTATTTGTTGTTTCATTTTTATATTGTTGATTCCTTGCATGAAGTGACATTATATTATCAAAACTATGATTAACTAACTTACTCAAAATAATCATGGAATTGATGCAAGGTTACATCCTGAAGTAAGTTAATATGCTACAAGAGTGACATTTAATGGTTTCATAACTTATTATTCCTTTACTAAATATTACTATATGAAATGATGATAATTTATCTAATAGTCATTGAAGAAATATGGAAAGTAATTCATAAAGTTATATGTTGGTAATGTTGTAGAAATTTTCTAACTCCAAGCATTTTCATGTGAGGTTACAGGGGGGTGTTTCAAGTGGTATTAGAGGAAAAGGTGGCAGTAGTAGCGCATTTTGGGAATCTTTAAGAAAAAAATTAGTAGAGGTATGATTATAGTGGGCTTTATCTCATGTATTTTTCTAACTGTAGTAGACCACATTTGAAATGATATGCATGTTGCAGGACTAATGACCACATTAAAAAATAGTAAGTGATAATGTCTACCTTGAAATTTTTCTCCTGGAATTAGAATATTGATGTGGATAAATACAGTAAAATACCTATTTCATTTATGAACAAACCAGGCACTCACTAGTTATAGTCAAGATTAATTGCCAACGTTTGCATGCATACTATTACAATAATGATTATGTTTCATTTAAAAAACATGACTAGATTTACAATGCTTCTTATGAAGAATGAATCCATGTATTGTACTGTGTGATAACTAAAATATATAGAAGGTGGAGTTGTCCCTAAAGAGAACAATAGAATGCCTTAAAATACATTGAAAGAACCTCTTTAGAAGTTAAAAATGAACAATGAATCAAGTGGTAAAACTTAACTGTAATGGCTAATTGATGTCTAAACCTTGTCACGATTGAATTTAAGATGGTGGTAGCATTGACTAATTAGTAGTGCATGACTAATATAAAAACCTATATGCATGAATCATATTTTATTAAAGCTTACTGTAAGTTTTAAACAAGTGATTATGTTATTTTACTTTATATTTTTGTTCACCTGGTAATAATACACTATGGAATTAAAAATGTTTGGATTGTTACGATGATTGTTATTATTGACACTTACACATTGATGATATATAAGTGTCTTTGAATTATTAAAGTTTTGTTTAATATTTTATGCACATGCAATAAAACTTAAATAATTTCACAAGTGAATATTGGTTTAACCATGCATACCTATGATTCCAAGTTTTTGAAGGTGACAAATAATTTGGATCATGATACAATAGTGTTGTTAAAACGATTTATTTGATAGTTATACTAGCTTATTGTTATAATTATTAGTAATCAAATAATGTTTATTACCTTTTTTATTTAAACCTCATAACCTTATGAACTGATGATTCTAGGATTATGTTAGTTGGTTTACATCATATATTTAAAAAATATGTTAATTTCATATTTTATAAATTCATCTAGTGCCTATGAATACTACAATGACAAAACATAGTAAATCTAATCAGAACATTTCATCATGTTGTGGAAACATTGTGTTTCACTTCTCATTGAAAAAAGAAAATTTGGATGGTGTTTGAATCTATTACCATTACTAGTTAGATTATCCAAGAGAAGTCTATTTCAATGACTTTAATCTAGTAGTGCTTATTAATGATTGTTATTTAGATGCATATGCGTAAATCAAATGAAATGTTGCATGAGTTAAAAACTAACGGAATGACAATGATTAAAGTATTGTTCCCTTAACTATTATTTTGAAAAAAAAAAAAATTAGAAACTTTGTTTTAGCATCTAGAGGGTGTATCTTACTTGTTATATTACTTTCAATGTATATAAGAATGTTACCAAATGTTTTTACAAAGTGATACTACAGAATGTTTTTCATGGAAAGTAATAGGAAAAATACCATTCTAGTTGTTAAAATATTGAAAACATAGATTCAGGTTAAAGTGAAATGCATCGTGAATGTATCTGAAAAATGTTTTGTGTGTAATCATATTTCGGTAGAATACATGGTTTTATTGAAAATTTTTGTTAATAATATTGTTGGTATGATGAAGCGGGAGGTGGTTCCTTGAAAGTTAAAATGTTGCAATGCGAATTTCAACTCCATATGACAAGGTATCATTTTTAATGTTACACTATGGAAGATTCATATTGTCTTATTAAAATTGCATGTTGATAATTATGTGAAAATTTGTAATTAATACCACCTGCATGTACATATGTATATGAGAGTATATAACAACCTTGGTGAAAATTCCATGTAATAAAGTTAAAATAATAACCACAATTGATGAGACATGTATTCCAAGCTGAATGTTGGGAAAAAAATCCTAGTGGGTGTTCATTTCGGTTCTTATGGCTAAAGGAAATTGGCAAAGGCAAAGGTTAAGGATTTCGAAAGGCAAAATGACATTTTTGACATATTTATTTATGAAAATAATGGAAAATAGGAGAAAAGGAAGGTGAAATGTCACAGGTTTCATGTGAGGTGGAAAATGGAGGAAAATAATGTAAAATGAAGAAAATAGAGGCATATTCTATAAAAAGTCTTATGAGGATCAGTTGGTACCATTTTTAAGTGCATTTTTGGAGCTCTCTCATTATTCTCTCTCTCTCTCTCTCTCTCTCTCTCTCTCTCTCTTATTCTTAGACACTTAGGGTTTCTTGGAGCACTTTTCCATTAGAGCAAGAAGTGAAAGAAAACAGGAAGAAGGAGGAAGCAAGCAAGAAGGAATGGGAATCAAGAAGCTACATCAAGACTCTTGTTAGGTATTTATTTACATGTATTTTCTCCTTGCTATATATAGCATGCATAATATTGCATGTGGCTCTTTTTTTTCTTGGCTTGAGCTTTTCTAGGTGTGACAGTGTTTTTATCCTAGCCTTTCCATTTTCGGATAGCCACGGTGTTGTGTAGTTCTAATGTTTTGGTTTAGATAGATTACGAGATGGATTCGAAGCTAAGTGGGGTGGATCTTCAAATTGATATAACACATGGCCTTGTAACCCCTAAACCAGGCTTTTGGTTGTGGTAAATCCAGATATTTTGTTACCTTGTAGGCCTAGGAATCCTTGACCGGTAAATGGAGGGATATACGAAAAAGCCTAGAGGTCTTTTTCTCTCCATGAGGCCTAGGAATCCCGAATTTGGCATACACTATAAAGCCTGGAGAGTATGTATTGGTTTGGGGCCTAGTGATGCTTCAAACTGTGGGTTGTAGTAAAGCCTCAGAGACTAAGAGATAGGAAAATTCCTCACAGTTAAGGTGGATGGAATCCAGTGGTATCCATGCTTTTGTTGGCCTAGTGATTGGGTGTAGAGCACGGTAAATCTGGTTATGAAATGTTTATTATGTTTCCCTAGTGGTATGGGATGGATCATGGTAAAGCCTTATTTATATTGATGAGTGTGAGGTGGTTTAGCCTCGGCATGCCCTGGTTTGTTCTTTCAGTTTGATTCCAACATTCATGCTTGGAATATGGCACGGGGTTGATTGGCTGAAGAGAGATTGGGCTCCTCCAATATATGGTTGGATGGAACATGGAAGTCCCATCTCTGGTTGGTTTTTACATTAAATAATGAAGAGTTCATTCCTTTGGTATTTAGTATGCAAATGTACTGGTTATTATGTGGATTCTATTAATGCTTTATACATTATATTTTTGTTGTTATTATGTTGGTTATAAGCATGTATTTTATATGTGATGATGTATGGATCTATCCATGTTTTTACTTGTAAATGAATGCAAAATGTATCTATGGTAAACTATATTGTATTGAAGATGAGGATGTAGGGGATCAATGCTTCTTAACGATTCTCATATAAGTATGAGTCTGATATCCTTAAATATATTGTTTACACCTGTAGATTCTATGTTTGTGACATGTTTGAAATTTTTTTTGTCATGGCTAGGAGGGGTACACATGAGTTATTTTTTATTTGATTTATTCTGTATCATTTTTCTATTGTTATTTATCATTCCTTAAGTTTTCATGAAGTTCTAGGCAGTGACTTAGGCTTTTGGCCTAAAAAGGGTGCTTAAATATCGGAGCCACATGCATAAAACTAAGCATTCGGGGCCCTAGCCACTGACATGAAGTGATAATTCTATGGATATAGCCTCCTTGACCTTGGAATGCAGTGTTATACCCATAGCTATGGCTCCAAGGGGGTCAAAATTTCAGTGTGGCCTAGGGGTAAGAGGCCTGAATGGTTGGGTTACCTCCTGGGGGTGTTGTGGTTATTGTACAAGGTATGTAGGTTTTTTTTTTCGTCATTTCCAATTCCTTAAGGTCGCATATGAGGTTTAATCTCATTATAGTAGCCTCTCGTCACATGTTTACTCTGGTTGGCCAATTACTTGGGTAAATGTGGGAAGGGTTGTTACAAATTGGTATCAAAGCATGGTTCAACCCTCAGACTCAATGGGTAGTGTTTTGATCATGTATTTATGTAGGTTTCATATGTTTTTAGTATTATTGTAGTATATGTGTGCTTGTTGCATCCGTGTTGTGTTGGGCATGGTTGTAGTCATGTCACCATATAATTTTTAATGGTGTTGTTGTCAACATGTTGTCATGATTGTATGATTGGTTATGTGTTGTTCACGCTTATGTAGTGTTTGTGAATCATGTGGAAAATAATCATCCATGATATATATGGATCTATATACAAATACATAGATACATGATGTTTAAAAAGTTAAATCATGTATTTACAATTATTTTTAAAATTACTATTTCAAAATTTTCAAAAAAATTCAGAAAAATTCAAAAAATTGATATAATTTACACAAATGTTGCAGCACAAAATGAACAAAAATTATGTAAAACACAAAAATTTCAAAGGAAAAATTGATGTGTAAATTAACTTGACCATTTAAAAAAAAATGTGTTGAAGTCCTACACATTTTGAAAATTAAATACACAATTTTCTAAAACATGAATTTCAAGGTAGCCAAGGAATTGAATTTCTTCCTATACCCAGAACTAGAGTGTCAAGTAATGGCTGAAAATGGAGGGACTATAAATTGCTCTAGAAAATTCCATAATATCAATATAACCATGGGGGAATATGTATTTAATAGTCCAGTGCTTTCCATTCCAATGGGAGGTGTTGATGTTGTACTAGTAGTACAATAGTTAAATTCTTTAGGGACGGTAGCTTCTAATTTTCAATAAATTTTCTTGAAACTTTTTCCGGAAGGAAAGGAAGTTGAGTTACGGGGTATCACAGGGAAGCCGAGAAAGATAATAAGCTCTAATTTCATGAAAAATCTTCTGAAGAAAGAACAATGAGACGTAATTGCAGAATTATTCTCACTATAAGTTCCAACATCAAAATCATCTATTTCTCTAGATCTCCAAAAGTTCTTGGAAAATTATTCCAAGATGTTTGAAACCCCCAAAGGACTCCCACCTATTTGTGATCATGATCATGTTATTCATTTGATTCTAAGAAGTGTTCCTCCAAACATCATGTGTTAAATATATCATATAATTCAACCTAGTCAAAGTTCTTTCTATGCTCCAGTAGTATTGGTGGACAAGAAGGATGGATCATGGCACATGGGATGTCCTGACAACCATAAAGTAGTTGCGAGGATTTCTTGGGTTAACAGGGTATTATCGTAAGTTTGTTAAGAATTATGGGAGAATATCAGCACCTTTAACAACATTATTGAAGAAAGATGCATTTTCATGAACTCGTGAAGCAACTAAGGGCTTTGAACATCTTAAAGAGGAAATGTGCCTCGCACTGGTCTTAGTTGTGCAAGATTTCACAAAAACTTTTATTGTGGAATGTGATGCCTCGGGAGATGGAATTGGTGTTGTTTTAATGCAAGGAGAAAGACCCATTTCTTTTGAAAGTCATCTAATCAAATGAAAGTATTTACACTAAGATATTTATGAGAAGGAAATGTTGGAAATACTACAAGCACTAAAGAAATGCGACCTTAGATAATGGGAGGACACTTTATGGTAAAAAATGATCCTGATAGTCTTAAATACTTTTTGGAACTGTTGAGATTCAACAAGATGATGAGCTTAGTGAAAAGAGTCGCCTTCACTAAGTGGGCCCGCGGGCTATTTTTGGCGCAAAGTCTATTTTTAGACTATGTCTATTTTTAGACATGTCAATCATATTCTATGAGTTGCAGGATGCTATTTGTGGATGGTTGGTCAAGTTGGAAAAAATAGATGGACTTCTATTTTTAGAAATATTGGGTGGAATCTATTTTTAGATTGCTAGTCTAAAAATAGATATGTTGAATATTATTAGCTCTTAATAATATTTGAACTCTAAACATTATCTTATTCTCTTGGAGCACTTTAGTTAAGTGCACAGATGTGGCACAGCAGCTGACAGAAGGAATTACGCTATTCCTGAGGGTCTACTGGAGGTAATCCATGAGGACTTCAGTTAGAACTCATGTGACCCAGTTTGGTGGAGTTATAGAAGTAGTTGATGGAGTTGTGTTCAGTTTAACTCAGTTAGACTCAGTTGAGCTTGTTGTATCTAGTCTAACTGATTGATACACTAGTGAGAGTGGTGTGAATTAATTAGTTAATTAATTCACTAAACAATAACTCATTAATAAACAGAAGAATACACCAGTTAACTACAATGCATGGACGTTTCAGTGGAGACCAGTGGAGAGATAGGTGAAAGGGCAAGATATAATATCATTTGTGACTAATAGTTGATCTGAAAATGGAATGTAATTGAAAAGGGTGCAAGGTATCCATTTTCATTTATGTAAATGAGTGAAAATACTCCAAATTTTAAATCTGAAAATGTGAGAACTTCTTATTTCTAAGACAGAGATAGACTGTAGGGGCATTTACTGGATATGTCACCTTTCAAATAAAGAATGAATCCAAAAGCTACCTGGCCCTCATACAGACTCTGCCTAAAGAAATAATAGAAGTAAACACTCAGACTTAATTAAAATGACCTTACTCAAACTTGACATTATGCAGAATTTTTGCTTGGAAGAGGAGCTACTTGTTCCTAAATATGAGCCTCAGGATGTGGATCATCCAAGAGGTTCAGCAGGTGGAAAACCACTCATACGACGCCAAGCATCGGTGGAGAAAGTGGCAGTCCACAGTCAGTGTGTTCACCGTCCCAAAATCTCAGAGAGAGAAATTAATAGGATTTTTATATATGTATTGTGATGGAGCCATCCTCTTTCAAGGAAGTTGTGGAGGATCTCGCATGGGTAGATGCCATGGTGGAAGAGTATGATTCGATTGTCAGAAAAGATGCATAGGAGATTTTCCCAAGGCCAGAAGGGAAATGAGTGGTAGGTTCAAGATGGATCTAAAAAGTGAAGCAAGCTGCTAAAGGGAGCATCGAGAAGTACAAGGAAATATTTGTTACCCGGGGCTTCTCATAGATCGAGGGGATCGACTATGAAGAAACCTTTGCACCTGTCACAAGGTATTCTTATATACAGACCATCCTTGCTCTCTCAGCGTAGATGGGTTGGCACATTCATCAGATGGATGTGAAGACTACATTCCTCAACAAAGTCATTAAGGAGGAGGTGTACATAGAGCATCCTGAAGGATTCGAAATCTTCAGCAACGAGTCGCATGTGTGCAGGCTCAAAAGAGCGTTTTATGGGCTGAAACAAGCACCTCATGCTTGGTACATATGGATAGACAGTTATTTCACCGGACTTGGATTCACCAAGAGTGAGGCGAATACAAACCTATACCAGATTGTGGTGGAGGGTAAGTTTCTGATCATTGTACTTTATGTAGATGATTTGATACTGACAGGTGATGCACTATTGATACACTCATGCAAGGAAAATCTTGCAAAGGAGTTTGAGATGAAGGACTTGGGCCTCCTTCATTATTTCCTAGGATTGGAAATTTGGCAGCGGAACGATGGAATGTTTGTGTCTCAAGGATTCGCTCATGTATTTGGACAATACACAACCAGACATATGCTATGTTGTTAACCAGCTTTCACAAGCTATGGTGAAGCCTACCAATCTCTTTTGGAAGGCAGGCAAGCATGTCCTGAGGTATCTCAGGGGCACATCGGGATATGGATTATGGTACAGATAGTCATATGAGTTGAAGCTACATGGCTTCACGGATGCAGATTGGGCAGGGAGCCCAAAATATAGAAAGAGCACATCTAGAGGGATATTCAGTATTGGGTCTACAACAGTTTCTTGGTACAGCAGGAAACAGAGATCCTTAGCACTCAGTTCAGAGGAGGCCGAGTACATGGCAACATGTTTGACTACATGCGAGGCTATATGGATGAGGAAGATCCTGGTCGAGCTGTTTGGTTCACACTTAGATCCTACTGTGATATATTGTGATAATCAGAGTTGCATTAAACTCTCGGTTAATCCATTATTTCATGATAGATCTAAACATATTGACATCCGATATCATCATATCAGAGATTATGTGCAGCGGAAGATCATTTTTCTTTCTTACATTCCCACGGAGGATTAGGATGCAGATATTCTGATGAAGGCGCTCACCAGGAGCAAATTCGAATACCATAGAGACAGGATCGGGGTGGAAAATAATCCCTATCTTGTTGAGAGGGAGTGTTGGGATTCAACAAGATGATGAGCTTAGTGAAAAGAGTCGCTTTCACTAAGTGGGCCCACAGGCTATTTTTGGCGCAAAGTCTATTTTTAGACATGTCGATCATATTCTATGAGTTATAGGATGCTATTTGTGAATGGTTGGTCAAGTTTCAAAAAATAGATGGACTTATATTTTTAGACATATTGGGCGGAATCTATTTTTAGATTTCCAGTCTACAAATAGATATGTCAAATATTATTAGCTCTTAATAATATTTGGACTCTAAACATTATCTTATTCTCTTGGAGAACTTCAGTTAAGTGCATAGATGTGGCATAACAGCTGATAGAAGGAATTATGCTATTCCTGAGGGTTTACTGGAGCTAATGCATGAGGACTTCAGTTAGAACTCATGTGACAGAGTTTGGTGGAGTTATAGAAGTAGTTGATGGAGTTGTGTTCAGTTTAACTCAGTTAGACTCAGTTGAGCTAGTTGTATCTAGTCTAACCGATTGATACACTAGTGAGAGTGGTGTGAATTAATTAGTTAATTAATTCACTAAATAATAACTCATTAATAAATTGAAGAATACATCAGTTAACTATAGTGCATGGTAGTTTCAGTGGAGACCAGTGGAGAGATAGGTGAAAGGGAAAGATAGACTATCAGTTGTGACTATAGTGATGCATTGATTGCATCCAACATTTAGTGGAGATTCCAATGAGGATTATGCAGTGCAAGCCAGGTGGATTCAAGTTCATTCAGATCCATTCTTCAGCAGGGATTGCGCAGTAGTGGCAGGCTAGCAGGTGGCAGACATCGGTGCATGGATTTGCTAGATCAAGCCTGATTAGTGTGTAGCGATTGTATTGTACTGAGAGCTTGATATGTTCAGATTTGTATGAGGATTGTTACATGATCTCTATGACATATATTATATACAGATATTTGGGGTTTTTAGCTTCAAGCTTTCCCGTTAAATCACTGTGTTAATGTGTGTGAATTTTTATGGTTTCATGTGTGCATTGCAATTGATTTAATTTCTGCATGTGATGATCAATGGTGGAATAGATTCTGTATTGTGCATGAAGTTAAAATAGTTTGTGATCAGGAGAATCTTGGATATATAACACATAAGTTATATAATTTCTACAGGAACAAATACTATCTTATGAAGAGCAGAAAATATGGGTCACAAAGATGTTCGGTTATGACTTTTAAATCATATACAAAAAATGGAAGCTAAATGTTTTTGAGGATGCACTCTCAAGAAAGGATGAGGAGGTGGAAGCATTACTTTGTGCCATTTCTATCATCCAACAAGATTGGATAACTAAATCAGGGGAGGAATGGAAGAATGACAAAAAATTGTGGACACTCATCGAAAATTTGTAGCAAGATACTGGTACATTTGATACATTTATTTGGAAAAATGATTCCTTATGTTACAGAGATCACTTATATCATTGTAAGAATTCCCAACTAAAACAAAATATTCTTTTGGAATTGCACACCTCTCCCATAGGAGGACACTCGGGATTTTTAAAAGCATACCACAAGGTGAAGAAAGAATTTGTTTGGGATGGCCTTAAGTCTGATATTCAAAAGTTGGTGGCAGAATGTTGGGTTTTCCAGAAAAATAAATTTGAGACAATTAAGACCCCGGGTCTTCTACATCCTTTACTGATGCAAAATGAAACTGCATTTTTACATAATACCATGGACCTGTGGGTTATGGCCCACATAAACTCCCCCTTTACACGTAGCAGAATACAATTTTAGAGTTATTAAACATACATACGCATGCAATCAAAATCAATCAATTTTAAAACAGAGCGCACATAAAATAAAACCACTTACATACACGCAGAATAGGAGTTCTCGAGTCCCACAACACGGTGACCAATCAAAACTCATCACATTTCACTTGCCCACAAGTTTTAACGTTTAGCAATAAACGTATCTCCTACTTTTTGCAATATGTGATCGCATCACATCGCATCCAACATAACTTACCGTGCGAAATCTTAAGTATAAACCATAAAATTTGTGGTGTGCACTCATGTAAAATGCTGACACGTGGTATCCCCTCATCGAATCGCATATTTCAATCCTTACCACATCTCAAATAATTTAACTTATCGCGCGATGCCTTATCTCTATCCGCTATAATTTGTGATGTGCGCTTTTGCAATTTTTTGTCTATCGTTGACTTGCGCCCAGATCTAACTGTCCTCACTGCTTGCCCTTCATCTCATCGCACTGCAAGTTATTTTATTTAAATTGCAAAGTCATATTAGCTTTTGATCTCTTCCCTTTCAGATCTATGATCTAATCATGATCGTCCCTCATCCTTCACGCTTTTGTTATAAAAAGTATGAAATTTTGGTAAAAACACAGTTGTGGCCCTATACGACCAAACATTACTCCATGCTACTCTCTTCAATAGCTCATCAGTAAATTTATACGACTAAAATATGTTCCATTTCTGCTCGTTTTGGAGGTTCCAGATGGTTATGTAACCATTGACATTCCCTCAGCTGTGCAATTCCTGATTTAATACGCAGAGTCTCAAGACTCCATGACAGCCACCAATTCAGATCCCATTCTACTGGTCAATCCACTCTAAAATTTCAACAACAATTCTACTTAAACAAATGGCACACCACAAATCACACAATCACACAGGATTTATAAGACATGGTTAAAACAAATTCTAATAAATACATAATTATTCAATCTTCATTGAAATCTAATTTGATTACAGTACTACGGCCTTTGTGGTCATGAACACACCCATTTAAATGACCTCTCTAACTCATCATACTCTCACACCCTTAACTAGCCAACCTTGTCCAACCTCGAACTGAACTCTGTTGTTTCAAAATGCTTACCAATATATAGAAAAATGGAATCATGTACCAATTTTAGTTCAGATCCAACAATCTCTCAATATTTCCTAAAGCTTCTCTCAATGCCATTATTTAGTCAACCAAATCCTATATTAGACCTCTATATACCTAAAATCCTCACTCTTCCTAGGATTTCTCACTCATCCCTAAGATCTCTACAACTCACGGGATATTGTTCATTAATAAAATTACATTTAAATCTCATTATAACTCAACTAAACTTAGGAAAATAAACAAAATAATTAAGGGAACCCACTCCCTTTAGTAAATGTTTGATAAGACTCCTACGTCTTATAAACTTTGAATAATGCTCCTACATCAGACTCCCCAGGTTGAAATAATTAATGGAATCTTGTTCACAAGTCTTTCAATTTCCTCTGTTGTTAAATTCCTTAGACTTCATCTTCCAATTGGTTGTCTAAACTTTTCCAATTGCAGGTGTATTTTCTACATTCTCTCCTTCTCCTGGATGCTAAACCTTGTATTGTGGATTTTCTTTTGCTCTGTTGTCATGAGCATCTCCACTGCATAGTGTTTTGATACTGATATTCAACATAAGTATCTCTTCAAGAAACATAAATTTTTGTACCTCTGTGTGCTGTTGTCTTGTCATCATCTCATCAGTATTTAACTTCAACTTCATGTCTTCTCCACTAGTTCCATTTTCTTCTACTTGACCATATATTTTTATTTCTAACCCTATCACCATCATCCTCTTCTGTTTCCAAACCATTTTCTTTATACTGTCCTGCATATATTTTCATCTCTTCATAACTTGTTGACTTTGAAAAATTCCCATACTTATCACCTTTGTTTTTTCATCATCCACTTATCCAATACCTTGAGTGGAATCTTCTCAATTTCAAAAGAAGATTTTTCCTTTTTTGACACAAGAACATATGACCTTCCCACTATATATTGTCCATCAGCTACTAAAGTTTTAGCTATTAAACCTTGTTCAATTGTCTCCATATTCATATTAAATTTAACTGAACTGTTCACCCAATTTTTCATTTGTAAACTCAAGATAAACTCTTGACATTCAATGCTTCTTTGGATCAAAAAAAAAATTTGTTCATGGACTGTAATGTCACATTCTCTACAATCTTCTTTCTCTTCTGCAATGACTTGTGTAAGAGTTATATCAACTTTATTTCCTCCATTCCAAACTTCTGAATCAACTAATTTTTTTCTCCCATATTCTTATTTCCATAGAGAAAAATGATTTTCTGCATCTCCAGAACTTTCATGCTCCTTCATATTTCCATAAACAAATATATCTCCAGGAGAAGTATGTATTTTATCTTGGAAAACACATTCAACAGTTAATAATTCAAAATTAGAAAAAATTTTACATTTTCCACCATTTTCCTTATTACCTCTGCTCCAAGTTTTCTGTGATTTTTCATCCCCTTGATGTGCATATGACATGTCTGACTTGTCATATCCTCCTTCATATTGTATTGTCTTGAAAAATTATTCTTTGTTTCTACTTTGTTGTGAACGCTGTCTAATTTCTAAATTATATTATTTGTTATTCTCTTTGGCCTTCCTTCCTTTCACATTTATTTTCATTCTTCCTTTTTCTTCCTTACAAATATGTAAGCCACTAAGTTGATTTTTCCATCCCTCTTTCTTTTCAATTAAAATCTGCCAATCTCTAATTTTAGAAGCTAAAGTTCTCTTTGTTTCTGTACAGGAAACAAAATCACCATACAACAGATTTTCCATTCCACTGTAAATTCCCTTTTACATAGTAGAAATTACTTTTAACACCATGAATATAACATTCCATTGAACCCCTTTGTTGTTCACTGCAAATGCATAGTTCATGAAAGCATCCTTGCCTTCATCCTCTGAGATTTCCTGTCTCCTTTTAGTTTTCTGATTACATTCACCTTTACTCCTTTTGCAATTTGTACAGATAACATTGTCTTCAATTTTTTGGTGTGCATTAGCCTCTGCCAACCTATCCTTAAGTTCTTGACTTTCCTCTTTTCCTTTCTTCTTCATAGCCTTTACTGGATTAACTGTACCTCCTTGGACCAAATTCTTCTTATAATTTATGTTCTACCATCTTCCACAATGCAATATTTATTAATATCTCTTTCCATTGATGCTCCATTATGTCCTTTCAAAACAATTTGTTATCCATCAACTATCAATACAGGTTCATAATTTTTGAATAAAAATTTAAGAGATAACCCCATTACCTAAAGTGTTTTCATTGTAGATATATTCTTATTTAATATTTTCATAAGGTTATCTTCATACTTCCTTTCTATTCCTTCTTTTTCAATCTGCAATTTCCTTTTGTCTTCAGATTGTCTGCAATTGTTTCGCCAAGTCTTACAGATTCATCATTTCCATCTTCCATAGTAGTCTTCCACAGTTGTCCATCTTCAGTGTCTTTGAACACATCTTCAATTAAGAACTATTCTATTAAAACCATCTCTTCTAAAAAATTCATTTCTTTATCAACCTACATAAATACATCTTCTAAAGGTTGTTCATCACCTACATACATACACAAAACATTAGTTTCAAAAATACAAATCTCCTCTTCCTTTGATGTTTCCTTCATCACATCTCTCAGCTGATCCGAACTTGTCCAACAGTTTAGAAAATCATCAATAATTCCTTCCTCAGAAAGGAAAACTTATTGGTCAGGTCTACACTAACCATATTCCACCTTTAACTCAGCTGCTCTGATTTCCTCTCTTAATCTGATGTACATTCTCCTCTTCATTTGTTTCTGCAAAAACTTCCATTTTATCTCCTTCCTTTTCATAGTCGACCATACCTTTGTCCCCTTTCACAGTCTTCAAGTAGAATTATTATTGCATCAATACTTGCTTTCAATTCAGCAATGTCTTTGTCAAGTACCTCTTGACTCATCTTTTTTTCCTTTCCATTTTCCTTTGCATATTTCTTTCTTCTATTTTTTCTTCTCTCATGACCCCTAATACTCATCTCAGATTCTTTATACAGACTCCCTTTGCACATTGTCAGCTTACAATAATCCTCTCTCATTTCTTTGTAACAAGTCTTTACTTGTCACCTACACCAAGTCATCACCTTGGTATACTTCCTTGGGTTTCTGTACAAAACATTTTTTGATCACTCTTGCTCCTAAGTTTCCAACGCTGTTAGGATTTTGTAACCAATTCTCACCTTCCCCTCTCTCTGTTTGAGAATTTGGTTATTCTCTTCCTTTCTACAACAATCTCCTTTGCTAAATTTTCCACTAACACAACTTCTCTTCCCTTTACACAGTTTGTTGTTGTGTGTTGGTTTTTATCATTCTCTTCACTGTAAAACTAATTCAAATTATACCAAATATTAAAATATAACTCATACTTGAGAGATATTCTAATGATATTATCTCCTTAAGATTTCATTGGCTTGGACAATAAACATGTTTCTTTACTTTTCACTATCTTCAATTCAATTCTTCTTTCATCTAATTTCCTTTTGCTTTTGAGAACATCCATGTTCTATCCATTTCCTTACAATATCCCTTGCTGCAAATTCTTCACTTACTCCCTTGTCCTTTGTCATAGCTACCTGGCTGCAATTTCTTGTTGCTACTTACATTCACATGCATATATCATTAAAGTTTTTAGAACTTACAAGATCCTTCTCTGATGCTTTCTTCCTCAAACCTTTTACCGTAGTCTGTCTTGAATGAAATGGCTAAAGTATCCATTACTTGCAACATTTCAGGATTCTTCTTTGCATAAAATATTTTGTATTCTAATCTCCCAAGGACCAATTCCTTTCATACCATACCCTCTTGTATCTAGAACTATTACCAATGCAAAATATACACATACTGAGAGTAAAATTCAATCCTTGAATCAAACCCCAAAGAGCACTAGTCTCGCTCTGATATCACTTGATGCAACACGAAACTGCATTTTAACATAATACCATGGAACTGTGGGTTTTGGCCGACATAAACTCCCCCTTTACATGCAACAAAATACAATTTTGGAGTTATTAAACATACATACGTGTGCAATCAACAATGATCACCTTTAAAATAGAGTGCACATAAAGTCAAACCACTTACATACATGCGGAACAGTGGTTCCCAGGTCCCACAACACAGTGACTAATCATAGATCATCGCATTTGGCTTGCCCGCAAGTTTTAACGTTTAGCAATAAACATATCTCCTATTTTCTGCGATATGCAATCGCATCAGATCGCATCCAACATAGCTTACCGTGCGAACTCTTAAGTACAAACCATAAATCTGTGGTGTGAGCTCATCCGCAATTCCGACATGCAGTATGCCCTCATCACATCACATATTTCAATCCTTACCACATCGCAAAAAATTTAACTTATCACGCAATGCCTTATCTCTATCTGTTATAATTTGCGATGTGTGCTTTTGCGATTTTCCGTCTATCATTGATCTTCTCCCAGATCTAATGGTCCTCACTGCTCGCCCTTCATCTCATCACATCACAACTTATTTTTTTTAGGTTGTAAATTCATCTTAGTTGTCGATCTCTTCCCTTTCAAATCTACGATCTAATCATTACTGTCCCTCATCCTTCACGCTTTTGTTCTGAAACCTCTGAAATTTTGGGAAAAACACAGTTGTGGCCCTCTACGACCAAACATTACTCCATGCTAATCTATTCAATAACTCATTAATAAAATTATGCAACTGTAAGGTGTTACGTCGATGCTTATTTTTGAGGTTCCAGCTGGTTATGCAACCATTGAAATTCCCTTGGCTATGTAATTCCTAATTTAATACGCAGAGTCTCAAGACTCCACGACAGCCACCGATTCGGATCTTATTCTACTGGTCAATCCACTCTGAAACTTCAACAACAATTCTACTTAAACAAATGGCACGCCACAAATCACAAAATCACATAGGATTTATAAGCCATGGCTAAAAAAAATTCTAATAAATACATAATTATTGAATCTTCATTGAAATCTAATTTTATTACAGTACTACGGCCTCTCTAGGCCTAAAAACACCCATTTAAATGACCTCTATAACTCATTGTACTCTCACACCCCTGACTAGCCAAGCTCGGCCAACCTCGAACCAACCTCTGTTGTTTCAAAATGCTTACCAATATATACAAAAAAAGAATCATGAACCAATTTTAGTTCAGATCCAACAATCTCTCAATATTTCCTAAAGCTTCTCTCAATTCCATTCTTTACTCAACCAAATTGTATATTAGACCTCTAGATCCCTAAAATCCTCACTCTTCCTAGGATTTCTCATTCATCCCAAAAATATTTACAACTTACGTGATATTATTCATTAATCAAATTAAATTTAAATCTCTTTAGAACTCAACTAAACCTACGATAAATAAAAATAATAATTAAGGGAGACCCACTCCCTTTAGTAAATGTGTGATAAGACTCTTAGGTCTTATAAACTTTGAAGAATTCTCTTGCATTATTTACCCATTTCCAAGTCAATGTTGGGGAGGAGGTTTCAACGAATTTTATCACATGTTTACCTAAATGCGAGAGGGAAAAGAGTGTCATCATCTTTGGTGGTTGATAGACTTTACACCAATTATGCTGCACACTTTTGTGCATTATCTCATCCATTTAAAAGAAAGTACGGTTACTCTTTGCATTTATGGAAACAGATTCAAAAGCTACATCGAAACCTAAATATTATTGTAAGTAGACAGAGATCCCATTTTCACTGCGAAATTTGTTTACAGAAATTATTTTCTTGTTTTGTGTGTATTCGACTCCCAGCCCATATATCATCTTATCATCCTCTATCCAATGGACAAAATGAGATAGTGAATTAATTTTTGGAAGGATATCTTCGTTGTTTTGTATCACGTAAACAAACATAATGGGTCAAGTTGTTACCTCTCCTTTGAATTGTGGTATGAAAACTTCCTTCCATAGTAAACTATGACAGAAAATGACCCCCATTTATGGCACTTTATGGATATCATCCCACTTCGTCCATCCACATCATCTTTAAGAAAAAGCTTCTAACATTCAAGTAGTGGAAGATCACATCGAGCATAAACAACAAGTTCTTCAACTCTTAAAGGATAACCTAAATTTGGCACAAAATCGAATGAAACAACGAGACTGAGATCAACATCATAGCGAGAGAAGTTTTTGATGTAGGGAGGCTAGGTATTTTTATGACTACAACCATACAAACAATTTCCCTCATAAGAGGGATAACAAATTATTTCCAAAAGTACTATGGTCCTTACAAGGGTGTTGCAAAATATTACTACTATGGCACACAAATTGGAGCTTCACTGCTTCTTCTCGAGTGTACGGTTTTCCATGTTTCATGCTTAAAAAAGAGAAGGTTATAGGTGACAAAAAATTCCCGAGTTTAAACAATATTTCCATAAATTGATGAGGAAGGAAAAATCATAATGGAACTTTGACATGATTCTGAGAAACAAGAACTCAACAACTATAGAAATCGATGAATTTGAGAGTATCTCATCAAGTGGAAGAACTTCCCCTATGCGATTCCACATGGGAGGATGATAATTTTATACAAAATCATCTTTCGAGGCTACTCAAGCATTGAGAACAACACTTTTTTTGAAGGAGAGGACACGTTAGGTCCCTATATTGCTAGTGATAGTCCCTTATTGTTTTTAGTGTAGCTGATGTATATTATTGTTATACCCTTGTAGTCACCATATTGTTATTATTGTGCCCCATAAAACTTGACTATTGTTATTGTTGTGCCCTTACATTATTATTTTCATGTCATCTAGGGATTATACTGCGACCCCATGGACTCCTACCTATATAGAAAGGAGGTTTTTTCATTTGAATCATCCAAGAATTGTTTATTTATTGTAATGTAAAAGGAGGTTGCCCCCTCGAAGTGGCTGATTTCTAAGGCATTGATCTCTCTTTTTATTCTATTTTTGGAGCTGATTTCTGTATCTTCATTTGTCACAACATTTTCTTGGAACAACTACTATCAACAACGTTTGACATCATGTATTAAATTAAGTTTTAATAAACAAATTCTAAATCTATACTAGTGATGTTTCACCACTATATATATGTACAGTCTGTGAAATGCAAACAAAATATTGTGACATGCTTCCCTTTAACAATGTTGCATATGCATTAGTTATAAGCGATATATGCATCAGTGCATAGTACTATAAACCGTACCACATTAAATAATATTTCTACACAGCATAAGTACACATTCTTGCAATACAAATCACTACAACTATCTTCAAAAAATTCTTTTAAAGTAAAAACTAACACATAAGTTATGATATCCATGCATCGCGAACTACATGAACTTCATCAAAATAAAAAGCCCTTCAACTATTAATTTTGGTGCATGCAAATACGTAAAGAAAGCTAACACAATTAATGTTGTTCATATGCATGCAAATGCATATATTTTTTCCAAAAATATATTTCCCAATGTAGGCTAAGAAAATATGTTGTAATTTAGCACATGCAAATGTATATTCTTTCCGGATGTTAGGAAGATGAATCTAACAGAAATTTCACATGCATATACATCTTATTCCAAAACTAACCTAAGATAATAGGTTATGATAGCATACAAGTAATCACATATAATCTTTTTAAATAAATATAGTTCAATAGTTCTTCTATCCATGCAAAGAACATATATCTATAACATAATGAGTATTCTTTGTGCATGCAAAAGAGCTTATCATAATAGCCCTTATTTAATGTATGAAATACATATTCCCTTCTAGAATTTTACGATCATTAGCTATTATTTTCATGTAACAAATATATACTTATTTTGCAAAAGAAAGTTAATATAACCTCAATTCTCTATCTTTTTACATGCAAGTGTATCATGCTTCCCCTTTCTAGAAATTACCATAGCTAACACATATTTTATGCATAAAAAAAAGTAGTAATAACATGGTTAACTTAACTATTTATGCACCCTAAATAAAAAGAAATTGAAAAAATTCATTTAGTGAGGAAACCTTTTCAAGATTATCTACATACAAAAACATATTTTCTATTTCACAATAACTACCATTGCATGCACGATGTACTTTTTACACAATATAACTAATTGTTTCAAGAAAAAAAACATGCATTAGATCCATATCCATCTTTTAGGGAAGACAAATTTTTATGTTTCATCTAATTCATGCTACAAAATTCTATGCAATCTTTTTTAACTCAAATTCTTCTAGTCTTTAAACAAACAACATGAGTAATATATGCATATATATTCACAAAAACCCTTCAAGAGAATTAATCTAATTAAATTTTTTTGTATATGCACAAAATTTCAAAACATACATCCTATATTTTTTTACATAAGATGCATATGCAATATTATATATATTTTTTTAAAAAGACATATGTTCCTTTCTCTTCTTTTAAATACAAAAATATAGATATGCAAATTCTAATTTAAGGAATAATGATAAGAGTGCTTATCTCTTAAGCGTGAGTATCTATGAAATTAGTAACTTGCATTAAATGTTAGACGACTTCAATGAAATTCGATCACCGATAGTCGTCATTATTCACTAGAGCATTCATACCCGATGGATGACAGGTAGATGGAACTTTATCAAACCAGGAAATAGACATCTTTACACAATTTAACCCCAAGAGACAATCTATTATTTTGGAAGGCATAGGGAGCGGATGCGGGTTGAAGTATGCGTGCGAAAATACTAGCTTGTAGTAATATAGTTTTTCTTATGCGGTATATAAATTTATGATCCTACGCTTGTTTGGGACTCAGAGGAATATCGATAAATAGGTGATTGGGTTGTAATTTAACAATACGTGAGTCTAGCGGTTTTCACGACTTACTTAAAAAGATAGTGGCATGCTCACATGATGTGACAGTTCATAGTGTTGCGGATGTCATGCACCTACATCTACATTTGTTATTCGATGGGTAAGATGACTAAAAATAATAAAATGATAAGAGAAATCCCACGGTGGTTTGTAACTATTTTGAGACTTGGACCTTTTCTTACGCATTTTGTACCAGAATCCTGATATAGAGATATTACAAATAACTTCATCTGATATCAATATATGTTTATAAAAAATAAACTAAATTAAAAAACAATATAAAATAAATAAATATTTTTTTGCAATATAGTTTTTGTGACCATAAATAAACGGCATGTATGAGAGATAAAACATTTTAGAATGTGCTTTGAATACTAATCGGCATAGATCTATTTGTATCTCGTGATATCGACGCACTCAAGTACTCGGAGGATCAAATCTATCAAGATTCAATTTTTTTAGTGCTGAGAAACTCCAACAAACTTTTCACTTTTAAAGCTTTGAGTCCTCACACTCTCTTAGTATATATTTAGTTAAAATTAATCTATGATAGTTTTTAATAATATTATTTAAATTTCACATCTTTATATGTATGAAAAATATGCTAATTTTAAATTTTATTAAAACTTTGATTTAGTCTACTATAGAATATCCATGGAAAATTTTTAGTAGTAGTGAGGATAAAGGGTTTAAATATATCTCATAAGTAATTATAACTATTTTTCTTTTAGACTTAATTAAAAGAAACAGTATTTGTATTTAGGAGTTTTGACCTGAAATCAAACTAGTGTTTGTTTGTGCGAAATCTTAAATTTTGTTGTTTAAAATGGGTTTCTAATGGCATATATGGATTCAACACATCGCACTAGAATTGACGAGAGTTTAGAATTAATGAGAGTTTACAACTCAAACTTGTAATTCAAAAATATCTCCCCACAATTTTAAAGTTGGAAAATACTAAAACCTTTCAAAAGCTATAGAATAGATAGACTAACTAAAAAAAAATGTTATACAATTAAATTAACATAAGATATTTATAAACTATTTTCATTGGGAAATGAATTATGGTTGTTGGGCATGTGTCATTGAGAAGCCACCGTATTGGCTCATGGTATTGTAATAAATCTTATTTACAAGTTAATAATATCCATGGTAATGGGGTGGATATCCCTCAGTTAAAAACTTAATAATTTAAATATATCAATATTTTTAACGAGGGATATCACTACATCATCACTTCTGGTCTCACTCCTCCTTTTGAGAACCTTTTTTATCCTAGATTCCTTTGGATGTTATTGGATCTCTTCCATTTCTTCATCTTCACCATTAGAGATAATGCTTGGGTCACAGGAAATTTCCATATCTTTGTATTATATGTACTTTTTCTTTTTTCCTTTTCTTCGCTTGTGAGCATTACACCAAATGTCATGTTTGGACTTGATGGTTCTAAAATGGGAGAAGAATATTAGCCATGACTGTACACATACCAAATTTCTGTAACCACCATCGAATCCAGAAAACCACTGGAGTTATAAAAAGAGACCTTCCCTTTCCCAAAACGAAGTGTTCCTTCATTTATAGGCATATTCCAAGTCTTTCTTATTAAATAACTAGACCACGAGAAAAACCTTTTCACAGCAGATAAATATCAAAATCTTTAGTCCAATTGGGGAAGATCCATTGAGGTAGATATTGAGATTTGAGTCGAGAAACCATTAAATAAATATATGATAGATTTGGATTTTAAAGCATTGAAAATACCATTCATTTTAGAGTAATTTTATTGATAGAAGTTTTGGATCTTTCTCCCATCTTCTCTCTATGTATGGATTTTGGATTTTTTCGGGTGTGGCAATTTTCCCTCTCGAAAGCGTCCTTAAATGAAACAGAGCCCTACCATAAGAATATGATATAGGGTGGAATCTCTTGGGGCTCCACTTTTGCAATCTTAAATTTAAGATAATGGTGGATTTCCTTTGTATACCATAATCATTCAACTAAAACATATCCTGCTAGCACCTTTTCCCACAAAAGTCATACTTTGTAAAGATGTTGGTATGCACGAGGTATTTTTAAATACTCTTATTTAGATCTTTCACTAGATTTGTTAACCAAACCCTTAGCAAGATCTATTTTCCATTAAAGAGTTTTGAAGAAAACATGGAAAAACTCCTCCTAATATAGATTAAGACTCCATGGTCTCTTCTCTCTATGTATTTTCCATAATGAGAGATTTTCCACTTAAAGTCTTTAGAAAAAAATTGAGATTCTTCCTTAGTGTTCAAATACGGAAGCCCCATGACTCTAATCTAAGCATATGAAAGCTCAAAATGTAGATATGGAGTGTATTTTTTTATGCACGAAACGACGTCGATGTAATCCAAGTTCTATCTACCTTCAAGATTTAAACTTTACTTGGATTACTGATCTAAAAAAGAGGACTCAAACACCATGTACTGAGACATGGACCTAGATCACATATGCATGATATAGATTGGGTGTGAATGCGGTATGGAGTCACTTGTATTTCAAACGCACTGCTTCCAAGATGAGGGTTTTGACAGGGAGCCTCACTATCAAAACCCTCGGACATAGTCAAGTAGCCCATTTTCATTTTCAAAGAGAAAAGCACACTAAAACTTGTTGTTGTGAAAAGTGAGGGTTCTTTGGATCATTGAGGAATCTCTTTGCCATTAAATATTGCAACTCTGATCCAAAGCTTGATGTCTTGTGTTACAATTAAAAACCTAATCATTTACGCCCATTGTTCGGATTTTCTTAGCTCTTCCATCTTGTTTATTAATAATTAGAGCTATACACTTTAAAAAGTTACTCTCATTTCATTATTTTTAACATTTTTCTATAAATTGAACCAACATTTTTCTATTTAAACTCATTTTAAAGGCACTACTGACATCTCCTCGATAATGAGTCCTATATTACTCATGATGAGTTTTATATTACTTTTAGTTTATTACATGATGCCACATAGTATGTTGTTGGCCTTAGCACAATACAAAAATTTAAAAAATAAAGTAAATAATATAATAAATATGTGTATTTTAATATCCCTAGGGAGCATTTTCGATTGGATGTGACATGACATGAAGTGGTATAACCTTGTGATTCACACTGCTAAATGTGAAACCAGGGTATAACCTTCTTATTCACATATAAGTATGAAACCTTCGATTCACATGTAAGTGTGAAACCTCACTGTCCACGAGCTACGGTACAACACTAACTTACTTGTCCATTCCTCTAAATACAATATGCGTGTGTATTAATTAAAATACTTGAAATTTATAAAATAATTTTTAAAATATGAATATAAATTTATTTTCCTTATAATTACGATGTAAACAATAAAATAAATTAAAAAAAAATATTGAATATAAAAGACAAAAACAAGATCACAAAACATTCCAAAAGACTTTATGAGATCATGCCATAATGTTTTAGAAGCTTTTATCATCATATTCTTAATTGTAAAAATCTAAAATTTATTATGAATATTTTATTTATATTATTAATTTTTAATTTTAATTTTTTAAAAAAAGATATTATATTTTCTAATATAAATATATAAAATAAATTACTATAAAATGGAAAACAATTACTATTTAAAATAGAAATAAAAAATATTAACCTATTAAGTTATTGAAAGACACTTATTTGTAACACCTTGTAAATCATTGCCATTTACAATTTTTTCGGAACTATTCTTATTTAATTACCATGTTTAATATTTAACCAAAACGGTGGAAATAAAGAATTATTTAGGATTTTGATTTAGTTAGAAACTACCCTAAAAACAAAAAGAGGGGAAACGAGGCTCGATTCTTGGAAAACACTCGTTGTCAAAAAACTTAGTCACGAGTTCATTAGGGTTTTGTGTGGTTGGCTATGCCAGGGTTTCGTGCGGTTACGGTGTCAAGTCCTCAACAATATAAAATACAATATGGAGAAATACAATATGGAGGGAGAGGCATTGGGGAGTTTCACATATGTTAATCTTGACATCAATTCTATTCTTCTTGACGTCTTTGAATTTTCAAATGCATTGGTGTAGCAAGGATTTATTTCATTTTATCAATTTCTCTGTGTTTTGAAGCCACGGCCACATATTTATGGCTGGGATTGAAATTCCTTCTAAAAAAATTTGTGTATTTTGAAGCCACGTACTCATGGTGATATTTGATTTAAATCCCTTCTCGCGATTACTTTGTATAGTTACCATGGTTACTTTGGAAATTGGATTACCCTGATACTCCCCATGGACCCTAAAACATACGAAATTTGTCACCAGGAATTCTACATCACTTCACTCCAAGTGCAGCTTTGCATGCACGGAGATTTGGATGGATACATGCTTTTATCGTTTTGAGCCAAGTTAACATTCACACACTCACAATAAAGTTATTCTCTATAGTTTCTTAGAGATTTAGTAAAGGTATTCTCATAGTTTCTTAGAGATTTGATTGAGTACGTAAACATATTCTCTTTGATAGTTTCTAAGATATTTATTTACTTTGAATTATGGTGAGAATTTGTGTTGAAAGAGGATACTCTTATTAATGCATGTCCTAAAGGTTAATATGTATGCAACGATGTTTTTTTCTTAAGGTACTCTTATTCTTGCATATACGAAAGGTTAAAGTATGCAACGATGCTCAAGTATGCAACGATGTCATTTTATTGATACATATATGTAATGAATAAATATAAGCAATTAACATGAAATAGTGAACGGTATGAAATGTTAAAGAAGAAAGTGAAAGAAAGTGAACTTGCTTCGATTAACCTTGGAGATATTTAGGTGAATGAGAAAGTAACCATACTATTTCTTGAAAAAGTTAAATATGTCTTTGCATAAGACATGCTTTAATTATAGTTATTGTGTGGTATTTGGTTATAAGCATGCAAATACTATCTATCTTGCTTAATTTATTAGTTTAATTCATTTCCCTTAGAAAATAACATTCTCATATTTTTTTTAGCTTTCTCGTGAAGAGAATATCTAGTATCTATTTTTCTTGATTCCTTGGAAGGAACATGTTTGGTGCTAAATTCACGGAAAAAGGAATACATGAGTTATAGATTTCTTGAAAATAATAACTTCTTGAAAAGGTTAGATGGCTAGATGAATTGTGTAAACATCTTGATTTGAGGTGTATACGAAAAGTTAAGCTAATCTTTTTATTGTTTCTATTTTTATGCATAAAATAAATTTTATCTACCACAATTTCTTGAAAGGGAAGCATGAGAAACTACATGTAGAAAGACAAAAAAACTAGGTTATATTAGCTTCTATTTGAAGAAGAAGTATTTGTTTACATGAAAACAATAACTAAATGATGGTAAATTATAAAGAAGCATGAGAAACTACATGTAGAAAGACAAATAAACTAGGGTTATATTAGCTTCTTTTTTGAAGAAGAAGTAAGTATTTGTTTACATGAAAATAATAACTAAATGATGGTATAATTATAAATAAGGGAACATGTTGTGCATACATTAAAGAAGAGCTATTATGATAAGCTCTTGCATGCTCAAATAATAGCCATTGTGTGATAAAGATATGTTCTTTGCGGGGATAGAAGAAATATTGAGTTATAATGTTTCTTTAGGAAGAGTTATATGTGATTACTTTATGCTACCATAACTTATTATTATGTTAGTTCCTTTTTGGAGATACGATGCATGCATACGCATGCAATTTTTGTATTAGCTTTTCTTGGAAAGAATATACATACTTGAATGTGGGAAAGGATAGCATGTTGTGTGCTAGACTACATTGGAAAATATTGTTAGTATAATCTTCGAAAAAAGAAGACATGTATTTGTATGCTTTATTTCATTAGTTTTACAAAAGAGGAAAATATTCCATGCTTTCTGTTGTGTTAAGCATTCCTTTGGCTTAAGACTCTTTTTGGAAATATATGCATTTGCATGCATGGGAACAACATTTTGTTGTGTTAGATTTATTTACATGCACCAAAAGTAATAGTTTAAGAAGGTTACTTATTTTGATTAACTTTATGTAATTCACATGTATGAAGTTTGTAACTAATATATAAGTTTCTTTTAAATAAATGTCTGGACATTTGTAGTGATTTGTCTTGTAGGAATGTGAGCATGAGCGAGAGAAGTGTCATAATAATGTAGAGGGATTATTTTGACATGATTGATAATTACTTGCTTTGACACTAAGGTAGTGATGTTAGAAGAAAGCATGTTGTGATATTGTATTCATATCTCACATTGATATGCACATGAAAAAGTGTTAAAGGATCACTTAAATATTTATTATTGATTGATTGAAGCTTTATCTAATCATGCTATAAAAGCACTTGTTGATGACATCATTGACGAAAGCTTGATGGTGACTTGTGAAAAATGATAGATTAAGTTTAACATGGTGGCGAGACTAAATAATTGATGGTCCATGGTCCAGGAGTAGATAGAGTGTAGAGTTGCAAGATGGTGTTACGGGATAGTGCAGGTGATGGAACAACCGGCCCTACAAAGATATAAAGATTGAATATTATGGGTAAATGTTATCATAATGATTGTAATGGCTTTAAGTTATATAATTTTGTATTTAAATGACATTCCTTGTAATATTTAACGCAATCATGGTTTTGCACCCTAGGAGGTTTCCGGAGTATATGGGTGTTCTATTATGTGATTGCCTATTGTGTTATTTTAATGATGTATATTCCTTGCATGATGTGATGTTGATAATTTCAAAGCACTTCCTAATTAATTTGGCTAAAGGAATCATGAAATGGATGGAAAGGTTACATCTATACGAGTTTATGTTAATAAACCACATGGTTGTTAATGATTATGCAACTTACTATTCCTCTACTAAGAATTACTCTATATGAAATGATAAACATTATGTCCTAATGATTAGTGAAGAATCTTGAATAGTGATTTGGATAGTTACTGCGTGGGTAATTCATATAAAAATTTATAACTCATTGCATTTTCATGTGAGGATATAGAGGTATGTTACACATGCTTTTGTTATGACATTTATCTAAATTAATTGAAAACATATTCAAATGATCTTTTGTAATTTTTTAGAATAACCTATGTAATAAATCAATGAGACAAGAGAGAGTTCATATGAACACTAATTTAAAATAAATATTACATATAATTAATTAGAGAAATTAATTTTATAAATTTGAAACAAATGAATAAAAACATTTGAGATTAATAAAAGAAAAATATCATCAGAAATAAAAATACTAAAACCGAGAGTGATTCCACTAGAAAATCGGAGAGAGAATTTAGACCCGAAACATTCTCCATTATTTATGTAATAAAAATACCAAACTAGGTGATTCCACGGAGGAAAATCAAAGAGAAATTTAGACCCAAACATTCTCCATTATTTATGTAGTCCAAAAATCGATAGTTCAAACACCGGGACAATGGCAACGACACTTGTGGATTATTTATGATTTTAGTGAGGATGCCATGGTCGTGGTGGTGGTGGAGAGATAGACGTTCATGAGCCCACATCTATGCCTCGAAAATGACATGGGTTTCATTTTCATGGCGTGGTGGGCTTGGTGGTCGGTGGTGAAGGACAGATGCTCGGTCCACGGTTAAGCCTCGAAAACAATATGGGTTTTGTTTGCATGGCATGGTGGTGGTGGAGGACGGTCATTCTTTGAGCCCCACGATTACACCTAAAGAGACATGGGTTTCATTTCATGGCGTGGTGGAGGAGGGACGGCCATCGGCGAGCCCACGACCCACGCCTTGCAAATGACATGGGTTTTGTTTCATGTCGTGGGGGGTGGTGGATAGCTCTCGTTGAGCCCACGGATAGGCCAGAAACCACCATGGGTTTCGATTTCATGGTGTGAGTGGGTGGTGGTGGGCGGTCATCACTTAGCCACGAAGCTAGGCTTTAAGAAACCACCATGGGTTGCTTTTCATGGCATGGTGGTGGTGGAGAACAACCCTCACTTAGCCCACATCAGGCGTAGAAAAGTCGCGCACTGGTTTTGGTTTCGTCCCTACAGAGATATGTGGGTCATATCCGCGTTGATGCGATAATGGTCCTCTCGAGTTTCATGATTTCACTCCACATCGAATCTACTGCTATTCACCTCAGGGTATGCAAGTTTGTAGATCGTTGATTAACGATAGCAGATTGATAATGAGCATGAACACGATGAGCATGCATATTATCACGTGATCAACCTTTTTACCCTCCATCAATAGTAGATCTTCTCCCAACGATCGCAAGATTGAATTCCCACACTCGGTACACAAGAGGATGGTTCAACACTTAAAGGTAGATATAAGAAATCCTTACATCCATGCGAGCAAGAGAAAAGCTAGAAATATATATAGATGGTTTGGGCTGACTACTGAAACGGCGGTCCATTTGTCCCACACAGATTAACAACCAAGGGCTTCGCGATATTTTAAGAACTTATTAGAAAAGCTGAACCTCTTTCTTTCTTTCTTCTTTTTCTTTCTCTTAGTTCTTCCCTTGTTTTTTGGTAAAAGAAATTTATTAGTAATGTATAAAAGTATTTCACTTTATTTCTGATTTAATTAAATCGAGTAGTGTATAAATTATTTCCATTTTTTTCGATCTTATTTGCTTCTAATTTAGAAATTCTTGCTTAAAAAATTGAAATTATATTTTCTGAAAAAAACCATTTTATCTATAAATTAGACTACACCTTTTTTTAATTCATTTTAGCCTTAAATGTTATTAACCATTAATAAAATATAAGTTGGAGAGTGTAAACTTACATCATCCATATCTATTTTATCTATAAATCTTCTGGAAAAATCACATTATCAATTGAGAGGTCGACCCATGCAGTTGTGCTCATCTAGATCATTCAATATAAATAATGCTTAGAGATATGCAATGGTCAATGTCGAAAACTATAAAATCACAATTAATTTACCATTTTTAATAAATTATTAATAGCTTAATAATAACGAAAAAAAAATTAACATTAAACCTAGTCAATATAGTTGGAAAGCAAAATATTAAAATATTTAAATTTGAATAAAAAAATGAATAAACTAATAATAAAATTAATAACTAAATAATAATAAAATAGTAAGAATAACACCAAAACAAACAAACAAAAATAGAATTTATGGAATATATTAATATCTTAAGAAAATTCTAACTCTATGTTTGATTTTTTTTCTTAAAATTCTATATGATTTTTCTACATTTTCCCGAGAAATATATTATAAAATTTTCTTTATTTTTAGATATATAGTGGAACATTGAAAATTTAGAGAAGTTTATGGTGCTTAATAAGTAAATAATTGAATACCATACTGGAAATTAATTTGAAGTGCGGAAAAAATTGATCGCTCATAGAGACTTTGCATCCATGAACTAGGGTTTGGGAGGAATTTGGGCGGGTTTCTCTACTTAGGCGCCCTCTACTGACCTCGAGGCCCCTTTTCATTTACTTGTGCACGAGATAGGCTCATTTATGGAGGAAAATCAATGGGGGGAAGGTGGATCCCCCTCCTGCGGAGTTCACCCTCTAATGGAGACGACGAGCGTGCGGCGACAGCTGGCTCCAGCAAACCTACAGCCGCTCCTTGACCCATCTAGGGACATCTACATAGCAGCGAAATGACAACTAGCAGTAGAAGTTGAAGAAGCAACATGAGTCACATCCTCCATATGCATACCCAAGGCAACAACGAGAACCAATATTGAGTTCTCGACTCATCGAATCCATGAGAAGAACAATATATGAAGGAACATGCCTTGATAGTCAAGTTCATGGGATTACGGCCTACAAAAAGCCCATCTAGGATTGGATCGCCTCCAAATGGAAAACCCAAGGGCCATATGCGATCTACATCTATGTGCCAAGGGTTTCTTCAATGTGATCCAGCACATGTATCGAAGACAAGAACCGAATCTGAGATAACGAGTCCATATTTCTTACACTCGAGCGAGTATATATCTATACAAGCGTCAGACGCTTCAATATGGACGAGAATATTTCGATTGGGCTACGTAGTATGGGTTAGGCTCTACTAACGTACCACGGTACTATTGGGACGAGCTAACCCTTGAAGACGTGACAACTCTGCGTGAATTCATAGAAAATAGCGAGGAGAGAAAAGAACAACAAGCATGCAACGTATGCAAGGATATGCATATACATGCACATCGCAAAGTCTCTCACGATGAGGTAAGCTCTGGTTGATGATGACTATGAATAGATCCAAATAGTATATTATGAACATGTTCCATTTAGATGCGAAATTCCACCATCATGGGAACCTTTTAGGAGACTACCCCCTAAATCCAAAAGATCCACTCTCACAATGCCTCCACGAGACAAGGGACAGGGGTTCACGAAGAGTCTCTCAAAAGAAAAAAGTCATACTAGGAATTCAAGCACAAACCCCGAGGAAAAAGAGATCTCAGCCACAAGAAATCATTTTGAATCCATAGCTATATAGAATGAGGATGAGAATGAAATCCCAAGAGAGACTCGGATACGCCCCGCATGAGAATAAATGCCAAATGCGGGAGGCCCAACGAGACCAAAATCCATGCGGAATCCTTACTGCAACACAGAGTCCTCAATGCATATATATGGACAACTCAAAAAAAGGCAAGGCGTAGCCATAGAATCAATCTCGAAGCAATGGAAGAATAACCAGTGTGTTGGCTACGAAGACATAGAGATTATGGGAAGGCTTGAAGATGCATGCAAGAGGGAAAGTATTTCTCTCAATACCCCATCGAAAAGATCTAGAAAGCCCTAGAAAGTCCTCATAAAAGTTCAACAACTACCCTCCCTCGGCATTCAAAGTTGCCTGCACTCTCTCACAGGAACACTAAAATCGTCTGAAAGAATTCGCAAAATGAGGAAGAAGAACGAGATGCTGGCAACAGCAGTTCATCGTGGGCTGAGCTAGTATAATGAGGGTGCTATCCCAAGTTAACGAAGGTTCTACTCGGTCGTTCCCAACACCTCTCAATGAAAAGGATCATCTCATGGAATACTCGAGAGGCTAAACAAACTCTCGCTCCAAGCACGGGTTAATCAGAGAAAAAATCTACGAGGAAAACCCCACATATATTCTTTATGCAAGAAACCAAATGCTCCGGCTAAAATATGGATACCATCTTCAACGGACTTCGGAAGAGGCAGGAAACTTACCCTATCCATTGATGCATGTGGAGCTTTGGGAGGCCTAGCAATTGATTAGGAACCCCCAATTGATCACCCTAGAGAAAAGAGTCGGCCAAATGGCCATTTCATTCAAACCTCCTTCACACGGTTGGAACGATTCACGGACATGTCACAAATTTCTACTTCCCACGATTAGTGCTATAAAAAATAAAGCTTTTTAAATAGCATAGCGAGATCTCAACAACCAAGGAACTCACCCTCTTCGGATGATTGGAGGAGACTTCAACGTGATCATTGCCATTCGGGGAAAAAAAGGAGGAAGGACACATCTTGACATGGATAGCACCAAATTCAAGGAATTCATCCAAAGATGTAATCATGCTATTAGATCTTTGCAAACACTCTAATGGCATCATCACTTGGAATAATCGAGAGGGGAGGATCCAGTCAAATTGCATCAATATTCAATCGCTTCACTCATCATAGAATATTTCATCCACCTAGGGAGGGGTTGAAACCACCATCACTCTAGCCTTTGGATTCGAGATAAGCTGGTGAGTCCAAATTCAATAGCAAAAGACCTGCATTATTTCCACACCCATGCCTTTTCACTTTGAAAATTTTTTGGCACAAACAACGAGGGGTTTAAATAACTCGTCTAGGTTTGGTGCTGCATACCCTCAATCCACCCTATGGGCACAAAAATGTATCGGTTCAACATAAGATAGAAGATGCTCAAATGGAAAAAGCGAGAGCGGGAATCGAGTACCTTTGGCAATATCTTGATGACCAAAGAGAGATGGAAATGAAAAATTCATAAGCTCCAACAAAAAATCATCTCGGAAGGTGAGATTAGTAGACTAAAGAGCGATGGAAAAGGCGTTAACAGACAACTTGAAGAAGAAAGAAGTCAAGAAGAGAAATCCTATGGAAATAGAAATCACAGATTTGTTGGCTCGGGGAAGGAGAAAAAACACAATTTTTTCTCTTCTCACAATCAAGCATAGGATGCACAATATAATCACGAGTCCTCAAGAATCAAAATGGGAGTTCATGGAAAACCATGAGGACATCACAAAAGGAACTTCTCAATTACTTCAAATACATCCTCGAAAGAGACCCAACACGCCAGCCGACAGACTGGCTATAGAAAATCACACATCATATTCAAACTAGTCGATATGAGGATCACTAATGGGATGTTGCTCAAAGCCACGATGCTTGATGGAGGTCGAACAGAGCGGTTTTCCAACTAAAGAAGGAAAGCCCCATGTGCCGATGGATTCTACCACCATCTTATTCCACTTTTCGGGAATACCATCGAAGGAGGTTTGGGGCATAGTGGAGAAATCGCAACACTCATTGGATTCTTCATGCTCTTAATGCAACTTTCCTCACTCTCATCTGAAAGGAAGATAATGCGACTTCCCCAAGTAAGTACGGGGGGCAATAGCACTCTGTGATGTTATTTACAAAATAATTTCCAAATTTATAGCTAATAGATTGAAGCGACTTCTTCCCTGCTTATCTCTTTAGAAAACGAGGCTATGTTAGAATAATTCCCACGATGGAATTATTCTAATCCATGAAGTCATCCACTCCTTAAAAACCTCAAAAAATCCTGGCATGCTTTTCAAAATTGACCTTTTCCAAGGCCTTGACATGTTGACTAGAAATACATTAAACATGTACTTATAGCCTTTGGTTTTACGCTTACATCTTTGGTTCGGCGGATAATGGGCTTTGATATCCTCTCGTTTCTTCTTTATCCTAGTCAATGGCATCCCCTCGGAAACATTCAAACCCTCCAAGTATAAGGCAAGGCGATCCTCTCTCACCTTTTCTATGCTGTACTTATGGTCGGGGTTCTGGGTAGTCGATCCAGAACTTGATCTAGATCTCATGACATTAAAGGCATCCCCTTACACGATCAACCTCCCATTTCTCATCAAAAAATTTTGGATGACAACATGATTGTGGGTCACCCATCATTGTGAAGGAGCTCGCACCCTTAGAAACCTTCTTGATAGTTTTTCTAAAGTGCGAAACCACTTTCAACCCCGAAATTTCAAATCTTCTTCTTCAATACACCTTTGCAACTTGATACAATATTGCTCGCATCCTTGGGTTGATCACAACCTTTCTATAGTCCAAGTATTTGGGGGCTCCCCTCACGGACTCGGTTATTAAACACTCATCCTAGAGAGCTATTGGAAATAGAGACTAAAGCTGTCCACCTGGACCCACCACTCCCTCAACATTGTTGGACATCTAGTTCTAATCAATTTTTTTCTTGATGTCTACTTATACCTCTTTTCCATTCTATTAAAACCAAATGGGTCCTCAAAGCCATCCTGACCTTAGCATTTTCTCTATGGTGGATCCAAATACAAGCACAAATGGATGCTAGTAAAATGGAAAGAGGTATGTATGATGAAAACTCAAGGAGGACTTTCAGCAACAACGTAATCATGGGCGCTAGGTGATGGAAATGGGTCTCCTCCCCACAAAAACCTTGGGTAACCTTATGGGCAAAAAAATATACGAAATTGGCCTAGAGGAGGAACAAATAAAATTCAATATTACTCTTTGAGGATTCCAAATTTGGAATATGACCCAGTCAAAAAAAATATTTGATCCAAACTCAGCTCCTTTTGGGGACTACGCGATGGGGCTCAAGCTCAGTTGCGGGAGGACTCATGGAAGCAAATTGCAAACCTCTCCTTGGTCTTCCTTCGCCCAATCTAGAGCACGAGTTTTACGGGAAAGATAACAAAGCTGTGTCCAAGACTTTTGGACTTATGATGTAACTCAAGGTTTAGGAATTGGCTCCCAAAAAATAGATGGAAGAAAAACTAGAACGATTAACAACACAAAGATATTTGGGAGGAATTAGGAGAATAATATATTATCAAGGGCGAGACCTACTCAGATTTAAGGGCCATACTCCAAGTGGAAATTACTCAACCAAGGAAGCCTACCATCTTATTCAACCTCTGTGCCCTGGCCCCACAAATCGGTATGGAAGAAGATATGGACAATTAAGCTACCGGCCCAAGTCGCTTTACTTTTTATAGTTTGTTAAGTAAAAGACACACATCCTCATAGAAGCCTCTGAAGAGAGGCTTTTGTGGGTCCTTTGAAGTTCCTCTGTGCGAGAATGACACCCTGGGTGTCGATCACACCTTCAGACCTGCGCACCATATCTAACACTTTACGGGACAGATCAAGACCCTGCGGCAAGAAAGATCAACTAAGATCGGGGAAACATCACCGGCACCATCAAATGGTGGAAGGATCAAACCCTACTCCGGAAATCTTTTAAATCGTCTGCGGCGACTCATTCTAGGCCTACTCGCATGGAGCCTGGAATGAACAAAACAACTTGATATTTAAGATGCGGCTTTAACTCAAGAAGATCTAGGCCAAGCTACTGTGACTTAAAAGAAACTCTTGCCTTGGCACAATGGGGAAGGATGACTTCTGAAAACCACGGCTAAATAAACCATACGGAACATTTTCATATGAATTATTGAACCCCTCGAGGTGAATTACCCGTCACACATAGAAAGGATCACCTCTCTTGAACATTCGAATCCACCCCCTATCGGATTTTCAATGCGACTTTGACGGAGCCTCGAGAGCAGCAGGGGGAATCCGAGATTTGGGGGTATCTTTAGAGACTCTCGCAGCCCGACCCCCTTACACACATCTACTATGGAGAGCTTTTTTGTAGTGGGATGGCAAAAAATCCACGGAACTAGAGGGTATCCATGGGTATCCCCATAGCCAACGGAAACGGTACCACTACAAATGAAGAATGTTCTACGACTCATCATCCAAGATTCCACATGCATCACTTCAGCTCTTCATCCATAAAGTTCTCCTCCGGAGTGGGGGCTTTCCAACCACCTCAATCTCACCGGAACATCACATTGCGACATCACAAGGCCATGACTTTCCACCATGTGCACGAAGGAAAACTCCCATTATCATACCTCTTTTGGCCAACAAAGGAGTGGATGAAAACTTAATACTCTTACCATTCTAATTTTGTCATATTCGAGGATGAAATCCTACATGAGAGTTGCCCTGCTCTCCACGGATCTAATTTCCCTGGATGTGAGTAACACATCTAGATAAGCGTGAGGACAACTCCCTCCATGCTTGTGTATGACAGCCTTGCAACTCCCGGCTACGCGCATGATGCCGGAACCTCAAAGCACTAATCATTTTTACCCGGTGTTCCACCACACACAGCCTCTTCCACACACTAGAGCGTATCACATGAAGGCACGGTTCGACTATCCCTCACTACCTCGCTCTCATACCACATGCCTTCAAAAAACCTGAAAATCTCTCATTGACCATTTCATTGCTTCTCAGGATGGTCTCGAGTCATCACTATTATTCCCTTTGCCATCCGCCTTCTTTGCTCCGAGATGGTCCCAAGAGTCATCGTATTATTCCCCCTCGCCATCACGCTGCTACTCCATCTTGCCTTACACACCACCATTTCCATCACCCTCCTACGCACACTCCCCCTACGGGCCACCCCCGCTGTGAGTCCCTTGCCACGCGCCCTCTACATTTAGTGCCCCTCCCCCTTGTGATCCTCCTTGTTGCGTGTCCCCTACGCGAGCACCCTCGCGTGTGCCCTCCCCTTGAGTGCATCTCCCTCGCACACCTTCTACGGCGAGCACCCACCATTTCATGCCCCCTCTTGTTGCATGCACACCCCACCCAGATTTGCGCGCCTCTCCCAGGCACCCCCTATTGTGCGCCTTATCTCGGCTGAGAATCCTTGTCGGTATTCTTTCTCTATTCAATAGCCTCTACGCAGCCCCCGTGTAACATCAAAATCCCATCGAGCGACTACGAAAGGTGCGTTCTTGGCGCTATTACGAGGCCAGGTAGCATCCGAAGTCCTTCAAAGGCTCCTCATCGAGAATTCATGAAGGCGAGGTTACTCAAACTCTCTAACAACACCCCAGGGAGAGAATGTGTTGACTCTGGAGAATCCTAAGGGTAGGATAGAGCCCAAAAAATATGCCATAGCGCACTCCTAAGCCGCCACACACCTCGAAGAAAACCACGTGCTCCCTTTGTTCACGAGCTACGCGAGAGGGGAGATAGACATTTGGATCATGGATTCAGATGGTGTACTTGACCAAAGTTTTAGATGACGAGTACCATTGTTTCTCCCATCGTTTGCACGACCCCTCCAAAGAATCCTTTCGCATTTAGCCCACAATGTGAGGAGGAAGCCTCTGCAAGTGAATATGGATGCCTAATTTAGGAGGGGGAGGAGCACGGCAACAGAATTAGGAAGATGAAGGAACCCCTGATAATTCTCTAAGTAAGGTTCATTTATGATGTTTTTTGTCAACTCAGGGACATACTTATACGCTCATATGTGTCATTGAATATTTTGTAAAACAAGACTATGCTATGGTGCTATTAAACGAGGTTGGTTTCCCTCCCGGAGGACGACCCCAAACTTGTTTTATTTTGAAAAACTACCCAAGGCGATGGATTGGCTGAAATCTTGCTTTCCATCTCTACCAAAGCCCTCTGTAAAGTTTCTTTTATGATTTTAATATATAGTTTAGCCTTACTTATAATAAAAAAATAAGTCAATAATTGTGCATTTTAAAATAAATAAATAAAATAAAATGCACATAATTTAATTAATGGACATAATGGTTTTTATTAGATAATTTTTTTAGTCACTTTTTGCTTAAAATTTGGTATACATATATATTTGTTTAGTAGAAAAAGTATTTGTATCATATAATTTTGAGTTTGGTTATCAACAAATACGATCAAGCATAAAAGATGTTAAATTCATCAAAAAATTTCAAATGTTTTCTCTTATCCAATAGGAATACATGATTTTCTCACTGAGAAAAAATATAATCAATGAAAAAGGGAGGAGAGTGTATCTAAGCAATGAAAGAAGGGGTTTTGGTAGGTGAATACCTTACAAAACTAGCCCCAACAAAACACAAACAAATACTAACATATAACAACCTAGTCTAATTTATAGATAAAATAGATTTTGATTTTTGGTTGTTTAAAATACATTTTTTTAAATGCATGAATGGGTTCAACATCCTACTAAAACCCTTCACGCACTTGAATTGTATAGATTAATCAGACTTAAACTTAGATTTTTAAAAAATCTCTTCTAAATTTCGAGTTAAAATTAACAAAAAAATTATTTGAAAAAAGTCATTTCATATATTTGTTAGAACACACAAATATTTCATGAATATGAACCTACTCATTTCATATATAGGTTCATTTAAGTTCCAAAGGGAAATTAGTAGTTTTTGGAGTGCTTGAGATGGTTGAGTAACATACCATGAAAATTCAATTTCTTGATCTAATATTCAAGGGCTCCTCAATCTCATCCTTCTTAGAGCATCCATTTCGTCTTCATATCAGCTTACTATTTAGTTCAATCCTTGAATATCATCCAACTCTACTTTCAGAAATTACTGGTCCATTGATCATTTTTTTCCCAATGCAATAGTTAAGATGTCCAATTGAATAACATTTTCTCACTAAAAAAACCTGAGTTTAAAAAGGATTTTGTCATTTGGAACCCTTTTTTGCTTTATGTAGCTATCAACATGAGACACAATATGGCCAATTCTAAGGCCAAACGAAATTAAAATTTTGTAGGCTAAGTGTCAGAGAGGGAGATGCGACATCACACCTTCTCAATGGTGTCAAGACATAATGCAATTTAATGCAATTTAATGCCAACATAATGCAATTTATGGAATTCACCTACATTCCTCCTTGAAAAAATGTTCTAAAAGGGTGATTCCCTTCTTAATTCTCACTAAAAATATCCCTTTAAATAATGTCTCTTACAATGAGGTTGCAAAGGAGTCCCCTTCTAAGATAAAAGAAAACCTTGCTATCATCATAAGCTTTCCAATCCATTGAATATTCTTAACTTCCATAGCTTAATTAAAATATAAGGAAGAAAAAAGTGCAAGACTTAGGGGAGAGGTGGCAACGTGATAAACGAAGAAAACTCCATAATCAAGTCCCATATTCAAATAAGTGAAAAATGAAGATATTAGAGGCATGAATAATAAAAAGGATTAAAAGCACTAGTTTGGGGCATATTGTTAGTTCAATTTTGGGTGGTTTTGGAGAGGAAAGAGAACCAAAAGGATAAAGAAAGCGAGAAAGAAAAGTAAGAGAAAGGACAACGGGGATCAAGCAGAAAAGGTTGGATGAAGTGAATTTGGAGGGAATAATTGTAGGTAACGGAGTTGCATGTATGAATTCATAGATGTTTTTGAATTCATGGTATATGCGTATGTATTTATTCATTTGTTGTCAACATTTGTAATTTGATTTTTCCTAGTTTGATAGTGGTTTCAACCTTTCCTTTCCATTTTTCAAATTGCCATGGTGTGATGGGATTCATTATCGATTGAGCTTTAGATTGTAGAAGTATTTTTGGATCTAGGTGATGTTGTACTAGGAAAATACCAAGGGTTGGGGTGGAGATAGTTTTCTCTGGGAAGCCTCGATAGGTGGCTACAAATAAGAAGAATTTCTAAATGGATGGTGAAGGAATTATTAGGAATCCAATCTAGGTTTGTTTTTGTGATCTTAGGATTGGTTTAGGTGAGACCACGCTAGTGTGAGGTATAGGTGGTTTTAGCTTTATGGATTCCTTTAGTTGTTTACGCATCCTATTTATCCCATGAGATACAACATTCATGCTTGGAATGCAACACAAGGGTGATACGATGAAAAGAAAGATTGTTTTAGCTCAATCTATGGTTAGGTGGTACATGAAAGTCCACGACATGGTTGGTTTTTCCATACGAATGGTAAGATATCTTTCCCCTTGTAATTCATGAGTAATTATACTTTTTTTATGTGGCTTTAATGGTCATGTTATCGTTGTTATTTATGCATTTATATCTTTGGATATAAGCATGGTTTTGTTATAGATTCAAGTTATGGATCTTATCATGTTTCTTGTAAATAGTAGTTAATGAATGCATGACCTAATAGCTAGTATTCTAGATATTGTGAGAGGGCATTATTCCTTCTTTATGTTTGTCCATATAAGTTTCGGATCTCTATGTTAGATATGAATTCATGAATCGTAGTTTCCCTTATTTCTACCATGTGATTAACGGAATATCTATCATGGTCGAATAGGGTTAGGTGTGAGTCCTTGATTAAGTTTTGTGTTTATGACCTTTTACTTGTGTTATTTATCATTATGGAAACTTGTGTCAAGTTTTGGGCAATGGTCTCAGACTAGCCTTGAAAAAGTGACTCGAATCCAAAGTGATCACGTGAACAAAACTAGGTTAAAAATACGGGTCGCTCCCTTTTAGGAATCATGCATCCCATTTTGGGCCGGTTACAATAGAATTCCATAGTTTTGTGCGGTGTATGGGAGTCCATATTAGTGAAAAAGTTAAGTTAACTTAAGGTTTGGACACTAGAAAGGTGTTTAGCCCTTGGGGGTCATGTAACTTTTAGGAAGGTTATTTAAGTCTTAATTCATCGATTCCATTTCCTTAACGTTATTTAGGAGGTTGATGCATGTCATAGTATCCATAAACTCATGTTTACCCAAGCGAGGAGCCGGTGAAAGTGTGTAAATATGGGAGGTGGAATTACATACTTGATGTTAATGGAGTTGAGCGCTCATTAGGTAGTATGGTTATGGTTAGCCCATTCATCCAAGACGGTTAGATGCATGTTGTTAGGCATGCATTTTTCATGGTAATTTTTGTCATGGTAATTTTAATTTTTATCATGTGCATGTTAACTCACGATAAAAATTATTCCCGAATACCATTTTTTTGTTTTACCACCATAATATAACCAAGAATCCATATGCAGGAGTTAACGGAGCCTTATAAAATTTGTTGATCCAATAGTATTGTGACGATAAAACATCCCAATCTCGATATGAAGGGATGTCGGTTAGGGGAGAGATAATTTTTCATTGGGGTGCCAAAGTATATATAGGGTGTTTTTCTTAGACACGGTAGGTATTTTTGGGTCATATTGACACTTGATAACTCTTGGGATGCAATATCTAGAAAGAGAAAAATTGTATGATTTGTCTCCTAAATTTTAGGATTTCCTTATAACATCCTACATAAATAATTCCTTCACAAAAATATTAGACATGTATGTTGTAGACTAAGGATTTCATTACAATATCTTGGCATCCCAATTTTATGTGTTTCAAAAACAAAATAGTCTTATTTTTATTAATCAAAAATAGAAAAACTTCACCTATGCATATAAATGGAATCCTTAAGCCACATTTCATGCACATTTCATATTTGTTGGGAAAATATGAATTTGTCTTCCAATTTGTTTAGCTTGTCCCAAATTTTGTAATGTCGCCTCCAAATTTACCTACTTTAACTAGTTTGTTGAGGTAAACATGAGTCGAGGGATACTGGCTTGACCCAACCTCTAAGTATAGTTAATTAGAGTGGATTTAAAAAGCTCAAGAACTTTACTAACCTTCCTCAGAATATAGGATAGCAGGCTAAACAACACTCCCATGTAGTTACTAATTTGGATTTCTTTTTTAGTGGATTCCATGTAGTTGTGAGCCTCCAACCGGATGCACGAGCTTTTAAGGGTGTGGTTATGGCCCAAATATTCTAGTTCAAGGGTTTGGTCTAGAATTTTGAGTCATCATTTTAGGCTAGCCTCTAGGCTTGATTACTGTAACTCGGTGATATTTTCCATAATGATAAATAAAGTGGTACAAATCCATTCATACAAAACATGATAAAGGAAGCTGACCTAACTAGGCCTAACCATGACATTCATTTTCATAAAATATGGTGAACGAGTAATACGCCAGGTCATGAATCCATATATGAACATACATTTTTGAAACTTATCTAAATCGAAGGGTATAATTCCCACTCATAATAGTGGCAATAACATTTGTTGGTGCATGTATTCATTAACCATTCATCTGACTAATAAAAACATATCAAGAGCCATAGTTAGTGCATTTGTGAAACCTTATTTATGACCATCGTATAACAAGAGTGATAAAAATTATAGAAAACACCATCAAAACCACATAATAACAAGTATAATTAATCATAGAATACAATCTAAATAGAGCTCTTATTAACATATGCAAAATTCAACCAAGTTTAGGGACTTCCATGTACCACACGACCATAGATTGAAATTTGAGCCAAATATTTCTTTCAGCTTTGATCACCTCGCATACGACATATTCGCAAGCATGTATGTGGGACTCAATACATAACAACCAAAGGCTTTCAGACGATTAAACCACCTCACACCCTCATTCTCTGCGATATTTCCAAAAAACGATCAATAGATCAACCAAATAAACCAAAACATAAAACAACCATGGCTTCCCGGAAGATTAAGCCCACCTCCACCCTCATGGCTACTATGATTTCGTACGAAAACCATTCAGAGATCACTAAGCCCAAAACAAGCTTGGATGACTCATAATTTCCTCGACATTACCTTGAGGAATTTTCACTATCACCACCCACCCTGCCAGAGAGATTCCCAGAGAGACTAAAGCGTCCTACACCCCCCAACCCTTGGGAATTTTTTGCTTTGAGACAACCTCACTCGGTTCCAAAACCATCTTTGAAAATCCAAATCTCAAAACAAAATAAAATGAATCCCATCGCACCATGGTTATCCACAAATGGAAAGGTATCTGAAACCTTTGCTAGACCTGCACCAAAAACCCATTCCAATGACAACAAGAGAACCAAATACATAAAATTCATGTATCATGCATTCAAAAACTAGGCTAGGAAGTCACGCATCCAACATATAGCTACAAGTCTTCCCTCTGAAGCTACTTGATCCAACGAATTTTTTGTGCTTGTCCCTTTCTTTCCTTGACCTTCCTTTTCTTTCATTTCCTTCCTTCCTTCCTTTGTCCTTCCTTGTGCCTTCCTTTACTTTGATTTTAGAGTGATCCAAGAATGATTTAAGTGTGATATAGTATGAGAGAATAGAGACGCTCAAAAATAAAGCTAAGATAAAAGAAGCTATGAATTTAATCCTCATAAGCCTTTTTTATTATTGAGGCCTATATTTTTCTTCAATTTCCTCTAGTTTTCCTTTAATTTTCCACTCATGCGATACTTGTGACCTCACATCTCCCTTTTCTCCTATTTTCCTTTATTTTTCATAAATAAAATTGCAATTATTTGCCTATTTTCCTTTTCCAAACATACTTTTCCAATGCCTTTGACAATTTCCTTAGCCATAATAAACAAATAAAGTGATACCCTTTGGGATTTCTTTCCAACATTCATATTGGAATATGTGTCCCATGACCTTGGTCTTATTATTTTTCCTTTATTAACTTTTATTTACATGAAATTTTGACCCAGGGTTGTTACAGAGCCCTCCCACTTGGGGGACCATTGTCCTCGGTGTTTTATGACACCTATGACCAGACAAAATACTTAAAACAAAACATATTTCTTATGGGGCTTTATAAATTAGCTCAATGTCAATATTTACAATGAATAACCATGGCATGATAATCAAAAACCAACATGACGACACATATTTGCCTATTGGAGCTTTATAACATATCTCATTAGTATTTACAATAACATGACTCGATACATAAATATTTGCATACACCAGAAACTCTTATGTATCAACAATGTAAAATAATGGAGGATACATAGCCGCATCTAATCATACATCTCGATGTAGCTTCATTGGAGCCAAACGTCATTCACACTCACTTTCACTTACTCAATTTCTTGGTTCCAGAGCATGATTTTTTCAGCTTCTGATATGCTTTGAGAGGGTTTCGAGTGGAATTTTCCTGGGGCTCCACCTAAAATACAGAAACTAGTAAATCACATGATCTAACATATTTCACATATCTTTTAAGCAATGAAACATGGAAAACATCATGAGACTTTCATTTTTTGAGCGATTGCAAGTACATAGGCCATTGGTCCAATCCTCTCAAAGTATATTAAAAAGGCACGCAATACGAGGTTACCAACTTGGCACATGACCCAATCCTTAAGGAGAGCTATTCTTCGGTCTTGATGCACAAGTACACATGGTCCCTAAACTTTTCCAAATACTTTGAAATGCCACAATATGTTGGTATGCATAGCTCTTATTATTGTCTGTGTGATACCTTTATATTCTTCTTGATCAACTTACATTTCCTAATGCATATATTCCAATATGTTTTGTCATATCAATACCATATTTACTAGATCACTCCAACTAATAGGAGTATTACAACTCCACCCATAAGTTCCCTCATACATAAACTCATCCTCGAGTGACTCTTGATACACATTTTTTTAAGCAAACTAAATCGGTGGAAGTATACTGCTCCCAGCTCCTCTACTAGGTGCGTGACATACATTCTCAAAATTTCCTCTAGAATCTTGTTAACGCTCTGCGTTTGTAAATCTCTCTTTGGATGATAAGTTGTACTAAGGGGCTTGTCACCCAAGCTGCACATAACTTCTTCCAAAACCTATAAGTGAACTTGGCATCTTTGTTGAATCTGATATTCTTAGGAATACCATGCAACCTCACTTTATCTCCCTCATGAAAACTTGAGCTACCTCAACACGGCTAAATTAGTAGACTTCCACTAGAATTAAGTGAGCTATAGTTGTCAACTGTAACCACAACCATGTTGGAATCATGCTATCTGGATGTCCTCGGAAAACATGTGATGAATTCCATGGAAATGACCTCCCATTTCATTCCAAAACAATAATTGAGTGCGATAGACCACTGAATCCTTACATTATTCTTTTACCTATTGATATTCCAAAACCCTTACAATGAACTCAACTACCTCTTTCTTCAAATTCAACCAAGAGTATAACTTCTTCTGGCCCCATCGATGTTTTTTCGATATCCTGAGGTGACCTAAATATGTATTACCATGAAATTTCCTCGTCTGAGCTTCTTGAGTTCATTTGTTATCCAACACATATAATCTTGTCCCTAAATTTGGTCAAACCATTTATCGTTATATGATAATACACATCTGTCCACCTATACCCTATTATTGTAACATGTTCCTAAGTTGTTGGTACTTGTCATCTTATTTTCCTCACAGCAGAATTGATCTTATAAAATTTCCCATATGAACTCATAGTTTGCATATGTGATTCATGTTACTCTTATACTAAGAGCATCCACAACCACTAATCTCCTTACCCTTAATGTACGTCTTGAATTCAAACTCACTTTAAGAATGACCAACCATTTAGTTTACACAGCTTACTCAAATTATGTTATTAAAACAAGTATCTCAGCCTTTGTGATCACTTATCCAACACAAACCTCTTTCGAAGATAAATTTTACTCCACATCTTGAATGCATGAGTGATCGTTCCAACTCAAGACCACGTGTCACATAGTTCTTCTCATTTTTATCAGTTTCCTTGACTCGTAGCACTTAACACACTGTCCCTCCTACATCATGATTCCACCAAGTCATCTCTTTCAAGAATACGCACACACCATGAACTCTTTATTTGGATGTGTAATATTTGTATTTGGAGCATTTGTAAAGAATTTCTCCAAGCTGCTCAAAAACTAGTTTTGATTCCCTGTCATTCAAATTACATTCCTTTCACCTAAAATCATGTAATACGATATTAAATCCATGATCATTCCTAATGAAATTCCTGTAGTAACCTCTTAATCACATGAATGATAAGTCATCCACATTCCTAGGATCTTCTCACTCCATGATAGCACTAATATTTCTTGGTCCACTACTATGCCTTCCTTGAAACAACATGTTCCAAGTTGTTAGTTCCATATAATACCGGTGTATCCCCTTATTTTTGTTACTGGTGTATCCCAGTTTTGTTATTGTTATGCTATGTATCCCCAATATTTTTATTATTATTGCCCCACGGTGTAGCCCCATTATTTTTTATTGGTGTACCCATGTGGTCCCCATTTTTTTATATTAGGCCCCCTTAGACTCTTATATATAGAAGGTAGGTTTTTTCATTTGTATAATTGAAGAATTTTTATTTTATGTAATGTAAAGAATTTTCCCCCTCTGGCTTGATTTCAAGTCATTATCTATATTTTCTTCTATTTTTTGAGTTGGTTTATTAACATTTGATATCATGACTTTGGATTCTAGGGTTTGACTTATACAAATAATACATCTTGGAATTTCGCTATAACTTTATTTACATGAAGGATTAGAATCTGAAATATTTACCATGAGAAACCAAAATCTTTACGAAGACTTAGAATTGTAAAAACTTTAGATCTTGGTTCACTATATCTTCGGAGATATTATTTGAGGAAGTTAGGGTTTTATCGAGCTCTAGGAATTCCATCTCAAACAACCAGCGAAGAAAAATCGTCATAATGTTTGTTTGGTTCATGATTTGAATTAAAAATTGAGTCGAAATTGCACGACTGTAGTTTCTTTCATGTCGGGGTCGAAGGTCAAAAAATTACGGGCAACACGTTGTACAAGTTCACTATATTGAACTAGTTCATAACTAGGTCATTGTGGGATATTAGAATAAATTTATCTTGAAGAATCCAAATTAGGTCGACACATGGTATTCAAATGAAGACTTATAGGGCTACCATAGGACTAAAGAGTTCGGAACTTAGATCTGAAATTATAGAGTTACAACCATTTCAAGTGTGAGAAAATTATATATTGTAAGAAATGGAACACATAAAAATATGTGGAAATACAAACACAAAAAAAATTATAAAACAAAATATGTGGTTCACCCAACATGGGATACGTCCATGTGGGGAAACATCCAATACTTCCTTTCTATACACGGTGATACCATTGTTTGATTTGTTAGACAATTATCGCTTTGGACCTATCTATTTCTCATCTTCATCATCATGGCAAGACCAATTGAAATTGAGCGAATCTCATTTCCTCTAGTTATAACTTTTCTTAACATATACGCGGGATTTTTGCTAGCGTGTATATTTTCTAGCTTCAATTGTCCATCTTCAACAACGACCATATGAAATGGTATTTGAGATGTATATGTTTATCCTTGGAATTAAATGTTGATTTCTTTGCGAGATGAATTACACTCTTGTTGTCAATGTATAACCTTCCCATCTCACTCCTTCTTACCCAATTCATACATAAACCTTTGTAAAAAAATCATTTTCACTATCCTCTATAATGACAACATACTTTTCTTATGTTTTGAAAGTGAAACAACAATTTTCATTTTTTAAACCCAAGCCAAAAGTTGTTCCACCTACGATAAATACATACCTGTAATTATCCTCATGTTATCTTTATCACACCTTATATCTTCATCAAAATATCCCACAGTAGAGAAATGTTTTAAACACCAAAGCATAATGCTTGATTTGTGGTACCTCTCAAATATCTAAGAATCCATTTCACTACCATCCAATGTTCTTTTCTGGATTTTTCATGTACACAGCAAAAATCCTTTGCATATGCAATATACGTATACACGGATCATTGCATTCATTAAGCTTCAACGTCGATGCATATGGAGCTTTGAACATATAATCCACATTTACCTTTGGTCTTGGGGGACATGTTGCTTACTAATTTTCGGATGACTAGCCAAGGTGTACTATTTGGTTTTGCATTCTACATATTAAATCTTTCCAAAATATTTTGTATTTATAAATTAGGAACAATGTTAATTTTTTATTTTTTTGTCTCTATTTATTCTCATATCAAGGATTTGTTTGGCCTCTGACCTTCATTCTGAATGAATTTTTCAATTTTCCTTTGAGCACATTTATTTCTTGCATGTTAGACCCTTCAACCAATTTTATCTACATACAATAACAAGATAATATAGTACCATCATGAGATAAACCTGATGATCAAAGTGACATCTTATATAACTTTGTTCGGACATAAACCTTTCAAAGTTTTGAATGCCACTACCTTAAGACTATTTTAAGCCATCCTGACTCTTCTTTAACACTGCTAATTCTTACTTCCTTTGACCTCGGATCCTTGTGGTTGATGCATATAGATCTCTTCCTCCAAATATCATTTGAGAAATGTTGTCTCTACACAAAAAAGAATTGTTCGAAGATGAAAATCTTGTGTTGCTAAAAGATTTAAATGGATTACGATTGAAGTCATTTTAACAAACGGGATAAAATATTTCATTAAATTCAATAAATTTCTTCTTGTACGAACCCATTCACCACAAGTCTAACTTTTTATACACTCTATTTTCCTCCATCTTCTTCCTTGAACATGTAAACCCATTTATTCTCCAATGTTGTTTTTACCTACAAAAACTTGACTAAGTCCAATTCTAGTTATGTATTAAGGAGCCCATCTCTTCTTTCATGGCTAGATCATACTTATTGTGGTTTCTAAATTCATTTTATTCTTGATAACATTTTGGTTCACCAAAATCGATCAATAATACATAATATAATAGAAAGTATCGTTTGGGCGGGTCTACTTATCTTGGTAGATATCCTGACACAAATTTCAAGTGTTTGAGGTACATGTTGTTGTTGTGGTGATTGTAGTTATTGTGGTTGTTGATTATTATTATTTTCGGGCACCTTTATTTTTCTATGATCTCATCGAAGCTGTGTATTCTTTGTTTGATTTTCCTATTTCTTTTCCTACATTTGATCCTTATACACTAATTTTTCATTGAATATTACATCTTTTCTCCTAATGATTTTTGTAATTTTCATAATCATATAAGAAATAACCAAAATCCTTAACACCATAACCAATAAAGGTACATTTCTTTGATTTCGACTCAATATTTATTCTATTTTCGTTATTAATATGGAAAAAAACTACAACCAAAAGGCTTTAAAAAATGTAGTTTACCCTTTTGTATCCATTCCTCCTCTATAATACCACCATCCAAGGAAGTTGAAGGCCACATGTTTATTAGATATAAAAAAATATCTACAAATCTACCCAAAATTGTAAGTATGCATGCAATCCCATGCACCTTACACGCTACTTGATTGTCATGTTCATCCTTCACAGTACACCATTTTTCCTTTGGTTTCCTAGAACTATCTTCTCTCTCTAATTCCATACTCTAAACGGTACCTATGAGAATATTTACTACAATATTCACCTCCATTATATGATATGAGACACTTCAACTTCTTTCTTATATCAATCTCAGCAAAGCTTTCAATTTCTTGAAAGTATCAAATACATCAAATTTGTCCAAATACGATAAATCCAAGTTTTTCTAGTTACATCATCGATAAAAGTAACATAATAATGAGATCCACTAAGAGATGATGCATGAATAGGTCCCATGCATATGTGTCTTGAAGCTCTAATTTTTCTCTCTTCTTTTCTTTCCCAACTCTGAAAATACGTCTCTCTTTTATTTTTCCATAAACAAAAATTCTCACATAAATCCAAATCAATATTCTTCAAACTTCCTTGTGAATTTGAGTGAAGAAATCTTCATCCCTTCTCACTCATGTGTATGTGCCTATCATGCCATAATGTTGCATATTTTCTTGTAGAGTTTAAAGAATTAACACGATTGGAAATTCATTGCATAGATATAATGTACCAACCTTTTCTCCTTTTTTATTACCATGGATCCTTTAGTGACCTTCAGAGTTTATGCAGCAAAAATTGTCACACGATCGTAATTGCCTAACTATCCTTTTGAAATCATATTTTCTTGCCTTACTCATTTAATAATCATTGGTTTCTATTCTATTTTCTTACGAGAAATTTACCCATGCAACGATTTCTGAGGGTTTTATCATCACCCGGATATCATGGGCTCTTTCCTCTTTCCATATGTATTCCCCTAGTACGCACTCAAAGCATTACGATGTCCCACCAACTTTTCCTTGGCATTTCCTAGATAAGGATGCTGCAGAGCAACGTCATCAACCTTTAAAGTAATAGATCCAAAGGCAGAGTTACTATTGACCATAAATAAACCCGTTCCAACTTTCTAGAAATGAGAATATAAATAACAAAGCCCTAACTTCATCATCAAAGTTTACAACTAAGGGAGAAACCCATTGGTTGTGAGGTATATGGTAGATAAATTCTACCTTTGAAATTTATAAAGTTCATTTTTTGGGATATGTTTCGACATTGGATTCATACCATTAAGGAGGCTTTGAAAGGTATAGCATTTTTCTTCAAAATAAATATGATGAATACATGTACTAGAGTAAATATTTGCATATATGTACATGCAAAAATTGTTTTTGGATGTAAAAATAAACTTCCATTTCAAATTGATGTTTATAATAGTAATAATAAAGTATTTCATTCATGAATTGTAATTATCAATTTTTACATTGAAAATGAAGATAAGATTAAATGAATTATCCGAATTTGAATTGAGCTCTAATATAACTCTATAATCTAAATAATACAAACACGAGACAACTACATTTTGGTATTTACATTTTTAAGAAATAAGAGAATTTTAACTAGATTTATATTTTTAAATGAAAATAATCATTATCGTACTTTTATAACGGGATAAGATATATATATATATATATATATATATATATATATATATATATATATATATATATATATATATATATATATATATATATATATATATATATATATATGAAAATATTTAAATTGAAGAGAAAGTTCAATTATTTAAAAAAAGGGGAGCATATTGTTGATGTGAGTTTCTTGAAGATGTGTATGTTTATGGAAGTTCAATATTTTTGGTGGTCTCACTACTCATCATGAGATACTAAATCAATCATAATGGATTGAAATTTCAATATGATCTTAAATTTAAACAAAATAGAGGGAATAAATAAATATCCAAATTCAAGAACAGATATAAGATATTTTAAATTTGGGAAAATACATAGGAAAATTAATTTAATTTAAATAATTAGAAAAAATATTACATGTTAAATTTAAAAAAATGAATGTTTCTTGATATCATAAATTTAGATTTAAATTTTCAAAAATAAATTTTAAAAAATAATTAATCATTAAAATTTCATTTTAAAATTTTAATCCACTCATGCATGTGTTATTCAATGTAATAATGTAACATCCCAGAGTAACCTCGAATGGGAATGCATAGCACTAAAAAATATTTACAACTTAGCCACGAATAACTATCCAAAAATTACTATTCCATATTTCTCATTAACCATTAACCTTGCATGGGAATGCATAAGTTAAAAAATATTTACACATCTTACCCAAAATGGCCCCAGTCAAATTACCATTCCATATTTCTCATTAACCACTGAATAGAATCTTCATCATTACATACAATAACTTTAATAAAATAATAGTAAGTTACATAACCATTAATAACCACTACGTAGCATATTAATAAACATTTTTGATGTAACCTTGCATCATTTTCATGGTTCTTTTAACTAGATTAGCTAATCACATACTTGATAATTATAAACATAATATCATGCAAGGAATCCACTTTATAAAAGTAGCACAACAATACAGCATCATTAGACACTTATATACCTCTGAAACATCCTAGGGTGAAAACCAACAAATATTTAATTTTATTATTAAATTCTCCTGAGGGTGTTCACCCCTCATTTAATGGATATAAGGGAGTCCACCTCTTTCCCATTGTCATAAAATATTACAATGAATATCATATCATAAAAAACATAACTCATTATAAGTTATTACAATCAACATGACATAATTTACCTGATCCCTTGAACCTTTATGCAGCAAGGCTAGATATTGTCATCATTTCTCTATTTGGATTTTCATTTAATAGTCTCCTTTTCTTACCATTCTACTATCAATAATGTTTGACATCATGATTAAATCAAAAATCATTAATCAACCAATTCATAAATATACACTAGTGATATTTATATATACATGTACATTAAAGAAAATAAAAAAGCAAAATATGTTAACTTATGTTTTCTTTAACAACATTGCATATGGATTAGTTATACGTGTATAACCATCAATGCATAAACATTCTTTTACCAGGCAAATAAAGCTAGAATTGTTTAGACATTCTTTTAAAACTACTTACATGTTATGATTCTCATGTATAGTGCCTTGAAATTTACCAAAATAGCTAGTCATTCCACTATTACTTTGTCCATGGAAATAAGTAGATAAAACTAACCTGATGAATGTTGTTTCTATGCATGAAATAATGTAATAATGTAACATCCCAGAGTAACCTCGAATGGGAATGCATAGCACTAAAAAATATTTACAACTTAGCCACGAATAACTATCCAAAAATTACTATTCCATATTTCTCATTAACCATTAACCTTGCATGGGAATGCATAAGTTAAAAAATATTTACACATCTTACCCAAAATGGCCCCAGTCAAATTACCATTCCATATTTCTCATTAACCACTGAATAGAATCTTCATCATTACATACAATAACTTTAATAAAATAATAGTAAGTTACATAACCATTAATAACCACTACGTAGCATATTAATAAACATTTTTGATGTAACCTTGCATCATTTTCATGGTTCTTTTAACTAGATTAGCTAATCACATACTTGATAATTATAAACATAATATCATGCAAGGAATCCACTTTATAAAAGTAGCACAACAATACAGCATCATTAGACACTTATATACCTCTGAAACATCTGAGGTGAAAACCAACAAATATTTAATTTTATTATTAAATTCTCCTGGGAGTGTTCACCCCTCATTTAATGGATATAAGGAAGTCCACCTCTTTCCCATTGTCATAAAATATTACAATGAATATCATATCATAAAAAACATAACTCATTATAAGTTATTACAATCAACATGACATAATTTACCTGATCCCTTGAACCTTTATGCAGCAAGGCTAGATATTGTCATCATTTCTCTATTTGGATTTTCATTTAATAGTCTCCTTTTCTTACCATTCTACTATCAATAATGTTTGACATCATGATTAAATCAAAAATCATTAATCAACCAATTCATAAATATACACTAGTGATATTTATATATACATGTACATTAAAGAAAATAAAAAAGCAAAATATGTTAACTTATGTTTTCTTTAACAACATTGCATATGGATTAGTTATCACTAGGCTTGTTTGAACATTCCTTTAAAGAAACTAACACATAAGCTATTATTTTTTATGCAATTAATTGCATGAAATTTTATGAAAATAACCATAGTTCACTATTACTTTTGGTCCATGCAAATAAATGAAAACTAACACAATGAATGTTGTTTCTGTAAAAATGGATATACTTTCATTCCCAATGTAGCCTAACATAACATGTTCTCATTTTCCACACGTAAATGTATATTCTTTCTATATGGACCTAAATAATTCCACATGCATATACATATTATTCAAAAACTAGGATAATGGTTATGATAGCATACAAGTAATCATATTTTTTCTAGGCAATATACCTCAATAGTTCTTTTATCCATGAAAATGTACTTTATATCTATAACATGATGATTATTATTTGTTCATTCATGAGCTTATCATAATATCCTTTCTTTGTCATCTGTTATATTCCCTTCTCTAGACTTATACCATCATAAGCTATTATTTTCATGTAACAAATACATACTTCTTTTCTAAAAGAAATTTAATATAACCTCGATTCTCTATCTTTCTGTATACAGATTTATCTTGTTTCCCTTTCAAGAAATAACCATAGCTAACAATATTCTATGCATAAAAAACTAGGCAATAATATGAGTTAACTTAACATTTTGTGCTTAAATCAATAAATTGACACGATCTATTTATAAAGGCAATATTTAAAGAGATTATTATTTTCAAGAAAATTAACATCTGCTTTCTTTAAATATACACACAAAAACATATATTCTATATCCTGATAACTACCCTTTGTGCATGCAACATGTGTTTTTCTACACAATCACATAGTGGTTTCAAGAAAAAAGCTTGTGTGTTTCTTTTCTTTTATAGAACAATATTCATATGAATATTTTAGGAAAATAATCTTTATTTTCATCAATTCCTTTTTTAAATTCCTTTGAATAAATAACATGGGTACAACCAACTCTGAAAACCCTTCCAAAGAAAATTAATCTAATTAACATTTCTCTTTTTATTTTTAACTACCATGAAAATATTTCATGAATTACAATCTTCAATCATATTCATTTTCCAGAAGAAAATAACTTTAACTTCTTATCATTTCCAACACACCAAATCCATATGAAATCCCTTTTAAAAAATAAGCATGCATCTAACCTGTTCTTACATAAGATCCACATATATATATATATATATATATATATATATATATATATATATATATATATATATATATATATATATATATATATATATATATATATATATTCTTTCCAAAAGTTTAACATAATAACAATCTTTATCTACCTTGGTGTTTTATATTTTCCTTTACCCAGAAAAATAGTGTGAGTTCTTTGTATGCAAAATTTTAAAGAGCATGCATCATATGTACCTACTCACATAAGATTGCATGTTATTATTATATATTTTAAAAATACAATCAGTGCTTTGTTGTATTTTAAATATAAAAGAATTCATATGAAAATTCTACTTTGGGGCAATGATAAGTACATATCTCTTTCAGGTGTAGTACATATGAAAGTTGATTGCCCATAGCTTGACATGTTAAAGGCACAAGTTCAATGAAGTACAATCACCTTCATCCTCTTTCTAGAAATCATACCCAATGGATGCACAAATCGTGGAACTTTCTCCGACGAAAATGAATATGTTTACAGATTAATTCAATTATTATGGACATAATCTATTATATGGAAGGCATGAATTGGATTTGGCTTCATGTCATGCAAATACTGACAAAAATATAGTTTTATTATGAAGTATGTATTTTATGATCCTACGTAACATTTGGGACTCTGAGCAATATTGATAAAAAAGGAGATTAATTTGTAATTCTTTAGCCATAAAAGTCATTTTTTTCATCTGCGAGAAGCTTACGAAAAATATAGTCGCATGAGTACATAGGTATGATTATACTAATGAAGATATTATTGGCCATCTAATTGTTCCCATTTGGGCCAATTTTATTCTTGGTGTATTTCTCATACTCCAGTAAACCAATAAAATAATCAAATGATAGGAAATCATGGTAGTTTACAAAACATTTAAGACTATTGTTTCTTGATTTCGTTAAATAAACCTGAAAAATAAATTAATTTTGTAACGATTAATAGTTTTATGGGAATACAATAGGGATAAAATTACATACTCCCATAAAAGACATTTCATCGTTCATATTCACGGAACTTTAAATTTTACATGGCATAACAATCTGTACAGGCCATAAAGAGGATATTTCACCTTCAAAAAAGATTTTTTCATTTCAAAGAAATAACCATAGACAAAAAAATAAAAAATTTTCAATAGTCATAAGCATTTATAGTAACAAAAATATGCAAGTTCAACTTTCCATCACTTATTCAAACAATCAAAGTTATAGAAACAAAAAACATCTCTATACCAAGTACCCATTGCTGTAGGTATTGAACAATCATGTTCCTTTTCCCTGTTTACATTCTATGAATGGTTTGACAAAATCCTTCGACATTACATGGAAATGCCATGTGTATGACTAAATAATCATATAATCATGTTAATCATAATTTTTTCAATCGAATAAAATAATTTTAACTAATAATTACTTATGCAAATACTTGAATTACTCGGAGAGTGCTGGCTCTTCAATAAGAAAAAATGATAAATAAATGCACCCAGTGCAAACTTTCTTAGCACTTGCTAAATAAATTCGCATAAGATTGGTAATACAATAAAGTAACTTGCACATCATCATTCCTTTTATAGCACTAGACTCACTTCCTCTCAAAATTTCCATATAATATTTTAACAATCATATAGAAAAATAAATCTTAACACAATATATAATACAGTTAGTTAATTAGTTCTACTACTCCTCAATCAATAGGAACTAGTTTACCCAGCCATATTCGGTCATTTTCACAACCAAAAATTTATTTGGCCAGAACCATATCATGTCTAGTCTAGGAATTCCCGGGAAAACAAACTCAAGAATTATAATGACCCTGCAAATGGACTAATATAGGATTCCTCTTGGCGGCATCCTTCCTACATTCCCTGCGAAAACATCCCATCTATGAGGAATTTTTGCACCTCCTCTAATAGGCTCCAAAATAAAACGGAGGTTATCTCATGTTCCCCTCTTCCTGCCATCTTAGACAAATATTTTTCCCTTCTTGAGATAATCTATCTCTAGGGAGAGGAAATTCGGGGAAGGAAAGTGCCATTAACCCCTCCCGGCAAGGCCTTTCACAAGCTGACGCTCCTGGCTGTCACGGAATGTGAAAGTGTATTTTAACACACTTTCCCACATTAAATTACATAGTAATCCATATTCACATTATGGTTAAAACAAAAGAAAAATTTATGTACATAATGCATCCATACAACATGGGTCCACAATATCTAGATTGAAAGGAAATATAACTTGATATGAGGAAATTAATTGTATATTCAATATTTCTCATGTAATGTTCTAAAACATATTAATTAAATATGCCCTACTCATACGCTGAAATAAATTCACAATTGAGAAGAAATACCAATAACATGCTACATGAATCAGTTAACACACATAACACAAGGAAATATCTGAAATTTGTTTCTCGATACCCCTTCCTATACGTATTTTCATTAAGTAAAAAATAACGAATAAATACAATTCTTGTTAGAGCACGAACAATATCTACACAAGTATAATCTATCTTCTTGCCCTCACAAACGGACCTAGAAAGCCAATACTTATCTAAATATGTTTCTGCCAAGTTCTTGTTTCATTGTGTTATTTCCTTGGGAATTAACCCTCTATTAATTAGGGAAACCCCCATCCTAAACTACGCAATCCCTATGATCCTTCACAAGTACCCTTTCCCCCAATACAACTTGGATAATTATACATGCGATATTATTATGCTTCCCTTGAAATCCAATCTCAATAGAATTAACTCATATTTCCTACATGCATGAGATAAATATGGTTGATTTATCGGGTTAATTGGTTGATCACTAAGTACACCCCACTACTAGACTTCCCACTAGTTCCTCCGATTAGTTCGAGCTACTTTAACCAACTTTTACTCGGTTGCTTGAATTAAATTATTACAACTAAATTGAACTCAACCTAGGCTCATAAAATTTAGGAAACACTCTACATGACTGATTAGGCCCTCAACTCAAATTAACTCCAGCCAACTAAGTCAAACTAACTTCTTTAACACATTCTTGTTGTATTGTGATTTGGAATATCATTTTTCTACTAATTTAATTCAAGGGAAAATTAAATCAAGATTTTCTTGTTGAAATTTTCAACTCTATCTCAACGAAAGTGATTATCGGACCCCAATCCCCATCTCTATTGAACTCAAATTTTCCTTCCTGCCAATGCCTTTAGCAAGATATATGCATCTCATTCCTCTATAGGAATGTACTCAACAACATAATCTTCCTCTACACATAATCTTGTAGATGATGATACCATATGTTGATATGTGATAAATAGTGAACAACTAGATTTTTAGAGAGTTTGATAAAACTCTTATTATCATAGTAAATCACGATGGGATCCATCATCTCACCAAATAACCCAACAAGTATCTTCCTTATCGAGATATCTTCTGACATCTTGAATAGCAACTCTCTGCTTTGTTTGATTTGATGGACTACCTACCCAATACGCATCTTTGAATCCTTGAAGCTTCACTCCCTCTGTTTGTTTGTATTAAATACCATACTAAGTAGTACACTAAGGTATCTCAACACATGTTTGGTATCCTTCTAATATATTTTGGTTGTCTTAACCATTGCTTGGCTAATTTAGTTAACCACATAACACATGGTCTTTCTTGTGTTCACGAGTAGACAAGTCAACCCACGAAGCTTCTTATAAATGATGGCCTCTGCCTCCTCACCTAAAGTGGCATTCTCTTTCCTCCAACTTCCTACTAGAGGAATGTCCACATGGGTTTGCTACCCTCCATGCATAAATTCTTTAATATCTTATTGGAATACTGCCCCTAATAGAAAAATAGTTTTATCTCTTTTCCATACTTCAATGAGGAAATAATGCATGTGCCCCATGTCTTCATCTCGAATTGTATCTTGCAAGATCATATTTTCAAAGATTTTATCAACTTCTCATCCAGATTTAAAAATAAAATCATTGACATATAATAATATAATCTACAATTTAGCTTCAACAACAATATGGTAAATGTTTGCACATCTTTGCTTCACTTTTGGTGAAGCCCCACCTAGTGAAATATCTGTCGATCATGGTGTACCAAGTACGAGGTGCTTGTTTCAAGCCATAGAATGCTCTCTTGAGGTACGCACACACTATGACTCTTTTTCAAAGGTCTCAAATATTTCTAGTTGTTCAATGTACACCTCCTCCTTAAACACTCCATTGAGGAATGTTGTCCTTACATCCATACGATGGATTTTTTATCCCATTCCCATTGTAAGTGCTAGAAAATTGATCACCCTTTGAAAACCTGTACTCTTTAGGAAAAGTCTCCCTATAATCAATTGCCTCTGCATGAGAGAACCCCTTGGTCTCAAATATAACCTTCTGTTTCTTGATTCTTCCATCTGTTGCTTTCTCTACCTTGGCATATCCACCTTGAACCTACCATTGACTTGTTCTCTCATCTTGGGACCACTTCCCAAACACTATTTTTGACTATGGAATCATGGTCCTCTGTCATGTATCAACCCCACATTCGCTTCTACATGTCTTCCCTCAAATGATGATGGTTATGTCTCAGCAGCCTCACTCATTGGAGCCATGTACCCAATTACCCCTCCTCTGCACCTGCTTTGTGATTTTGGTTCTCTCACATTCTCTCTGAAATCATCTGAATACTTTTTAAACTTCCCTAGTGTGATTCCTTCCATATTTGGATATCTCTACATTAATGGGTTCTTCACTCTTTCTGCTCCTGCAGCATGGCTTCTCACTCAACATCCTAAGGTTCTTGTTGGAGATTCGCTCCTCATTTGCATGCAACTAGAGGCCCCACTCAGGAACATATCCTTGTATGTCTTCCTTCGAACTTCACATTTATGTGAACAAATTTCATCTGTGAGATGGTAGGTACCCTTGATAGTTTTGATATGTATCATTGTACCCAAAAATATCCCTAAATCTAATTTTGGTACAACAGATATTACATCCTTGGAAACATGATAGTAAATTGATGAACCAAAAAGATCCACAGAAGTGTAGAAACATATGGTTTATTCTTAAGTCTTAACTGTATTATCATCACAGGAATCTGATGATGGCTCTTTCTAGCTCATATACGATGGGTTGTTTTTGTGCTTCAACCCACAAGTGCAATGGCGGGACACAGTCATGCAACATTTTCTCATGTGACTCCCACCAAATACTTGTGTTCTTCCTTTTGTAACCCCATTGTACCAGCAGGTTGTAAGTTATTATTAACTCTCGTTGGATACCTTATTTTGACCAAAATTTATTGAACTCATTAAACACATATTCAACACTTATCACCCACGTGAGAATTCACTTTCCCACCAATTTATTTCTCATAAAGTGTTTTAAATTCATAAAATTTGGATAATGTGTTGTATTTCTTCTACATGAAGAAAATATGGTACTAATGTGAGAAATAATGCAAATATAACATAATACATGTTCTTGGTCATGGAGGTTGTCAAGAAGGTCCAAACACATCTTAGTGAAATTTTTAAGGGGACTACTTGTGCTCTATTGTTCTTATCATGAAAGGTGTCTTTGGTGTACTTTCCTAGTGTACACCATCTCTGCATGCTATCTCGTTGCTCTAGTACACCCTTGTGAAGTCATGTAGAAATATGTTGCATGATATTCAAAGATCCATGGTGAAAATGTCCAAGTCTCCTATTCCATAATTCACGGAATTTCTCGACTCTATACCTCCTCTTCTTTCATGCTCAAATCATCCATAGTATTCTACATCAAGTTTGTAGAGTTTCTCCACCCAAACCACGATCGGCTTCACTTTTCCCATGGAAATGTGACAAAGAAATCCTTTCCTTTACTAAATATCACATCTTAGCCACAATATTCCAAAATATAAATAAAAACTAAATTATTGTTCAAAGCTGAAATATACATGACATATTTTAATATTAAAGGAGAACGAATCCTTTAGAAAAATAATTGTATTGATATTGATCGCATTATAACCCATCATTTCCCATCTTAATGTGCATCTGGAGGTCCTTCTCCTCTAAGTCAACGAAAAATAATTTGTTTCCCTTCATATGGAATGAGGCTCCATTATCACACACTAACTATCGTTGATATCACCATCCATGCAATGAGGGTGAAATCCAACTTCGAGCTAAAGCTAGAACTACTAACTAGATATTATAGTCAAGTCTCGGTACTCCAACTAATTGATCAATTTTAACATCTAAAGGGTTCTTCCAATATTATTTTCTAAAACACTCTATTTCCCTCTTGAATTATATCCCCCATATTTTACATAGGGCATTCACTCGGTCTAAGTAGTGAATTGTAACTTTAGTCACGTTCATCCAATGTATCATTAATATTTTCATATTTGGAAAGGTTGGCGTAAACTCTACTTTCAATAGTGAGTATTCAAAGATTTCTCATAGGTGTAACATATGTTTTATTTTATTTTATCATCATCGATTCAAATTTCATAGAATAAGTTTTGCGGCCTGCTTTGTTACTTACTAATCTTCGGTGAAACATGAATCTTGCATCTCATGTCAAAAAGTATTCTACCACATATACAATATGTACATTGTTAAAATCATACAGGTTTATTTCCACTAGTATAATCCTCGATTTATTTTTCCGCTTACGAATTCTAAGTTTTTAGTCTTGCAACCTTTGTTGTGATGCCACTTGTAACATCCCCACGTAACCTCGTATGCGAATTGCATAGGATCGGATATTTTTTACACAACTTAACCACATGTAGCTATCCAAAATTACTATTCCATATTTCTCATTAACCACTATATAAAATCGTCATCATTACATATAATAACTTTAATAATTGAATAGTAAGTTACATAACCGTTAACACCCACTATTGTAGCATATTAACATAAAAAAAATTAATTAACCTTGAATAATTTTCGTGATTCATTTAACTATATTAATTAATCACATACTTGATATTATAAACAAAATCTCATTCAAGGAATCCACATCATAAAAGTGGCACAATAGGAAACCACATCATTAGACACTGATATGCCTTGGAAGCCTGATAGGGCGAAAACCAACAAATGTTTAATTTTATTATTAAATGTTCCCGAGTGTTTTCTCCACTAACTCAATGGTTATAAGGGATTACATCCCTTAACCATTGTGATAAAATATTACAAAGAATATCATCACATAAAAATAAAAATTCGTTATAAGGTATTACAGTCATCATGATATCATTTACCCACATGCCCTTGAGAATCATGTCTTTAGGGCCTAGTTCTTTCCATCAATGAATTATTCTCTAGCTAACATAACTTTAATCTACATAAACCACTAACTTATTTCCTAAAATAACGGTAAACATAATCCATATTTTCATTTGTCACAACCTTTTCCTGGAACTGCTACTATCAACAATGTTTGACATCATGATTAAATTAAGTTTTAATAAATATATTCTAAATCTATACTAGTGATTTTTCACCATATATACATGTACATTCATGAAATGCAAACAAAATATCATGACATGCTTCCTTTAACAACATTGCATATGCATTAGCTATAAGCGTATAACCATCAATGCATTTCTATAAAAAATACCACATTAAATAAAATTTCTCCTCGTATAAGTACACATTCTTGTAAGACAAATCACTACAACTCTCCATTCCTTTAAAGGAAACTAACACATAAGTAATGACAATCATGCAAACTAGCCCTTCAATTATTACTTTTGGTGCATGAAAATACATAAAGAAAGTTAACACAATGAATATTGTTCATATCCATACAAATGCATATACTTTCTGAAATATATTTTCTAATGTAGGCTAAAAAATCATGTTGTAATTTCCCGCATGAAAATTTATATTCTTTCCAGATGTTAGGAAGATGAATCCTAACAGAAATCTCACATGCATATACATCTTATTCCAAAATAAACTAAGATAACGGTTACAATAGCATAAAATTAATCACATATAATTTTTCTAAATAAATATAGCTCAATAGTTCTTCTATCCATGTAAAGAACATATCTCTATAACATAATGAGTATTCTTTGTGCATGAAAGAGCTTATCATAATAGCTCTTCTTTAATGTATGCAATACATATTCCCTTCTCAAGAATTCTACGATCATTAGCTATTATTTTAATGTAACAAATGCATACCTCTTTTGCAAAAGAAAGTTAATATAAACTCAATTATATTTCTTTTTACAGGCAAGTTTACCATGCTTCCCTTTCAAGAAATTACCATATCTAACCATATTTTATGCATAAAAAATAGGTAGTAATAACAAGGTTAACTTAACTATTTATGCACCTAAATCAAGAAATCGACAAATTCATCTAGTGAGAAAAAAGACGAATTTTATTCATATCATCTGTATAACCATAAGTACAACATAAAATATCAAATTCAAAAATAAATGAATCAGGATCTTTAGAAGACATTCCATAGAAATTTTTCAAAACAAAAGGTGCAATATTCTTCATTTTTAACTCCTCTCCAAGAATTTCTCTTGTATCTAGAATTGGGAATCCAAAGGTAACTTCCTAATCATTGTATGTTTCTACATCATTACATCTCTTATTCTCATATTCTCTTTTGGCATTGTCTTGTATTTTTCAAACTTCTTCTATTCTCATTTCTTCCTCTATTTTTATTTTCCATTCTCTTTGTTTCCTTTCAAATCGAATCCTTTGTTCTGGAGTTAATATTGAGACGTTAGATCCTTGTCCTTCCTCCACCATTTCCTTATCAATTGTTTGTAATGTCTTCATAAGAGGCATATTTTATGTTTCCTCAATTTTTTCTATTTGTTTGAGGATTGCTTGATCTACTTGTTCAACAATTTGTTTTCTTATATCTCTTTGCTTTCCTATGGAATATGTTTATGTTTGTGTTTGTTTACTTTTTACTTCATAGGCTAACATAGTTTGTCTTTCTACACAAGCCATATTTGTCCCGAATGTCATTTTTCTCCCAATTCTTCTAAAGTTGGTTTTCCAACAACTCGTGTAATTATTCCTAATGGTCCTGCTCCCATGGATGCTTCAGTGCTTGGGGGGTTTGTTTAGAAAATCTACATTTTTCATCTCTTTCTGTAGGCATAAAGAAACATGACTAAAATAAACTCAAATTTTTTGTTGTTTTTATTATTTTTCTCTTCTCACTACCTATATCTAGGTATGCTTCCTTGGAAACGGTGCCAAAAATGTAAGCCTACTTTATGGAACTAAATTAGAGCATGTATTTCATTATCAATCTGCGCTATTAGACTTAGAAACATACCAAAAGATATGGGTCTTAGATCTAGTTGGTTTAGGAGATCATTGTTTTAAGTTTTGGAAAAAAGAAATGCATGATGGGATATTAAAAGAAATTATTCAAAATTACTCTATGAAAGCATGTGAATGATAAAATTTAGATTTAATCTATGAAAAAATGCATATATAAGCTAAAAAATCAGTCATATTTATTCTATAAAATCATGTAAATGATTGGTCAATCTCATTAATCTATTTTAGAAGATGGATAAGAGGCTCTACTCTAAGAGTCTAGGGTACCCTTCCACATTACTTCTATAACAACATTTCCAAGAAGCTATGAAAGCATAATGAAATGAAAGAATGTAAAGTTGATCTAGAAATCAAGTAAGAAATTAAAGCTTAATCTAATCCAGTCCTCGTTCATGGAGAAGAGGCTCTACTCTAAGGGTCCTTGGTATCCTTCCACATTCAAAATAGTTATTGAACTATAGATCAATATTCAAAAAATGAAATTATGACCATTAATAAAATTTCATTATGAAAAAATGTTCAAGTATCTATAGCAAAGAAGAATAAACACTCATAATTAAAGCTAGCATATTCACAGTTATAAACACTATGTAACAATAAAGTGCACTTAGCTCAAATGGGGTCCCTCCACTCTTGCGTGGAACACCTTCAACACAATCATCTATAGAAACTGATTCAAACCATATGATGCATAAGAAAATGAGAGAGAACAAGGTTTAATATTCAATTGTCTAGAGAAAATAATAATTCTCCACAAGTTCAAAGGAAACTTCTAACTATGAAAGCCTTATTTAAATAGGCCAAAACATAAAAATAAAAGCTAAAAAGACTAGATAACTCATAATTATCTCCAATCCACCTTACTAGGTCAAATTTCTTAGCTAGTTACACAAAATGTGGGTGAATCCCAAAAAATCACAAAATTGCCTGTATTTTATGCTAAAATGAGGGGATATTTCTAAATAGATAGTCTAGTTTTACCAGCGTTGACCGGCCCTAATCTAGTTTTTCGAGTACAAAACAATAGGTATTCATCCATCCTTGGTTCCCATAGTTTCCATTTGTGTGTTTGGTTCATGCCTAGGTGTCCTGAAACCATGACTTCAAACGAGCTATCACAGACTTTTCCAGTTCTGTCATAATTTATCTGTAATTCTCAATTTTCACTAAAACATTAAAATAAATAAAAGACATTATTTAGCTATATTGATGTAAAAAATGGATGAATATGATGATAGGATGATGAGAAAAAGTGGTAAAATGATGAAAACATGTATGGTAAAGGAAGCCAAAATTGGAAGCCAACTATCCTTTTTGCAAGATTTTATCAACTTCTCATCAGCAGTTAAAATGAAATCATCAAAATATAATACTATAATAAAAAATTTACCTTCAAAAATAATATGGTAAAGGTTCTCATCTACTTCACCTATGGTAAAGCCCAACCCGGTGAAATATCTGTCAATCATGGTGTACCAAGTACGAGGTGCATGTTTCAATCCATACAACGCTCTCTTGAGTCTGCACACAATGTGACTCTTTTTCAAAGGTATCAAATCTTTCTGGTTGTTAAATGTACACCTCCTCCTCAATAAATCCATTGAGGAATGTTTTCCTCACATCCATCTGATGGATTTTCCATCCCATTTTCGTTGCAAGTGCTAGAATTGATCTAGTAGAAGAGCACCTTGCTACTAAGAAAAGGTCTCCCTCTAATCAATTCCCTGCACCTGAGAGAACCCCTTGGCCATAAATCTAGCTTTTTCTTTCTCGATGCTTCTTTCTATTGATTTCCCTACCTTTTATATCCTCCTTTAAATTACCATTGACTTGTTCTCTTGTCTTTGGACCACTTCCTAAGCATTGTTTCTCACTATGGAATCATATTCCTCTACCATGGCATCAACCCACACTGGCTTCTGCACCTATTCCTTGAATGTGGATGGTTTTATCTCAACTATCTCACTCATCAGAGGCATGCACCCAGTGTACCGATCCAATGACCTCCTCTTCCTTTGTTGTGATTTTTCTTCTCCCACATTCTCTCTAGAATCATGCAATAATTTATCAACTTTCCTAGTGTGAATCCTTCCATCTCTAGATGTCTCTACATGAATAGGTGCTTCCACTCTCTACTCCTCTTCTTGTGGCTTATGCACAACATTCAAGGTTCTTCCATTGGATATTAAATCTCCTCATCTACATGCAACTGAAGTTCCCTCTCAAGGGAACATATCATGGCCTTCTCTTCATCGAACTTCACATTTCTACGAACAACTATAATCCTGTGAGATGCTAGGTAGACATGATAGTTTTGATGTGTATCAATGTACCCCATAAATATCCCTAACTCTGATTTCAACTATATATTTTTTCTTACATCCTTGGAAACATGATAGCAAATTGATGAACCAAAGATCCTGAAGTGTGAAACATATGGTTTATTCCTTGAAAAAGCTTCTTCTAGTATACTCATCTTGAGAATAAGATGAGGACTCCTTTTCTAAATATATATGGTTGTGTTGCATGCTTCATTCCACAAGTGCAATGGTAGGCCCTGATCATGTAACATTTCTCATGCAACTCCCACAATACTTATGTTATTCCTTTTAGTAACCCCATTCTGTAGTGGATTACAGGGTGTTATTAACTCTCGTCGAATACCTTATTCTGAACAGAATTTCTTGAACTCATTCGTCACATATTCAAAATTTTTATTACTCATGAGATCATTCACTTTCCTGCCAGTTTATTTCTCAACAAGTGTTTTAAATTCACAAAATTTGGAGAATGTCTGGTCTTTCTTCTGTATGAAGAAAATCTAGTACTTATGTGAGAAATAATCTACAAATATAACATAATACATGTTATTTTTCTTGGAGGTTTTCGAGAAAGGTCCACACACATCTGAGTGAACTCTTTAGGGGACTACTTGCATTCTAATATCCTTATCATGAAAGGTGCCTTTGGTGTACTTCCCTAGTGTACACCATTTTCATGTATCCCATTTCTCTAGTACACCCTTAGGAAGTCTTGTAGAAATATGTTGCATGATATTCAAAGCTCCATGTTGAAAATTTACAGGTCTCCAACACCATAATTCACCGATGTCTTAGCTCTGTACCTTATATTCTTTCGTGCTCAAATCATCATAGTATTCTACATCTGATTTGTAGAGGTACTCCACCCAACCCCTGATCTGCTTCACTTGTCCAGTGGTAATGTGATGAAGGAAATCCTTTCCTTTACTAAATATCACATCGTAGCCACAATCTTCCAAAAAAGAAACTGAAACTAAATTATTCTTCAGTTCTGGAATATATATGGCATATTTTAATGTGAAGCGAGAACTAGAATCCCTCTAAAAAGTAACTATAATGATATTGATCGTGCTATACCTTCCATCATCTCCCATATTGATGTGCATCTGGAGGTTGTTCTCCTCCAAGTCACTGAAAATTTATTTTTTTCCCTTCATATGGAATGAGGCTCCATTATCCAGATACCACACACTACCCATCACTGATATCACCATGCATGAAATGAGGGTGAAATCCAACTCCAAATTTTAAGCTACAGCTTCACTAACTAGCTTTTATAGCCAAATATCACTACTCAACTAATTTTTCATTTTTAACATCTAAAGGGGTTCTTCCAATATTCTTTTAAATCACTCTATTTCCCTCTTCATCTCTGATACCACTTGTAACATCCTCAGGTAACCTCGTATGCTAGAATTCATAGGACCAAATTTTTTTTACATAATTTACCACATGTAACTAACCGAAATTACTATACCATATTTCTCATTAACCACTAGATAATATCTTCATCATTACATACAATAAATTTAGTAAATGAACAGTAAGTTACATAACCATTAACAACCATTGTTGTAGCATATTAACATAAAAAAAATTATGTAACCTTGCATTATTTTCATGATTCATTTAACTAGATTAATTAACCACATACTTCATATTATAAACATCAACTCATGCAAGGAATCGACATCATAAAAGTGGCACAATAGGAAAGCACATCATTAGACACCGATATACCTTGGAAGCCTGATAGGGTGAAAACAAGCAAACGTTTAATTTTTTCGTTAAATTTTCGTGAGTGTTTTCACGACTAAATCAATGGTTATAAAAGGATTCCATCCCTTAGCCATTATGATAAAATATTACAAAGAATATCATCTCATAAAAGCACTAATTCATTATAAGTTGTTACAGTCATCATGGCATCATTTAGCGACAAACCCTTGAAAATTATGTCTTTAGGGCCTAGTTCTTGCCATCAGTGAATTATTCTCCAACTGACATAACGTTAATCTACATAAACCAATAAATTAGTGCCTCACATAATGGTAAACATAATCCATGTTTTCATTTGTCACAACCTTTTCCTAGAACTGCTACTATCAACAACGTTTGACATCATGATTAAATTAATTTTAGTAAACAAATTATAAATATATACTAGTGATGTTTCACCATATTTACATGTACATTCATGAAATGCAAAAAAAATATATGCTTCCTTTAACAACGTGCAGTAGTTATAAGCGTGTAGCCATAAATGCATGTCTATAAAAAAATACCACATTAAATAATATTTCTCTTTGCATAAGTAAACGTTCTTGCAAGACAAATCACTAAAACTCTCCAAAAATTCCTTTATAGGAAACTAACACATAAGTTATGATATTCATTCTTTCGAACAACATGAACTTTAACAAAAGAACTAGCCCTTCAACTATTAATTTTGGTGCATGCAAATATGTAAAGAAATCTAACACAATGAATCGTGTTCATATGCATGAAAATGCATATACTTTCCAAAAATATATTTTATAGTGTAGCCTAACAAAACATATTGAAATTTCCCGCATGCAAATGTATATTCTTTCGAGATGTTAGGAAGATGAATCCTAACAGAATTCTCACATGCATATACATCTTATTCCAAAAGAAACTAAGATAATGGTTATGGTAGCATAAAAGTAATCACATATATTTTTTCTAAATAAATATGGCTTAATAGTTCTTCTACCCATGGAAAGAACATATCTTTATAACACAATGAGTATTCTCTATGCATGCAAGAGCTTATCATAATAGCACTTCTTTAATGTATGCAATACGTATTGCCTTCTCAACAATTCTATGATCATTAGCTATTATTTTCATGTAACAAATACAGAATTCTTTTGCAAAAAAAAGTTTATATAACCCCATGTAACATCTCTTCCTTCCACCCCAGCAATTTTTTTTGTTTATTTATAGTTTAGTTTTGTGCTTCTATTGGTCACAGCTGTTCAATTCTACTTTCGAATTTCGCCCATTATGATAATTGTGAATTTCGTCAAATTCTACTTTCAAATTTCGCCCATTATGATATTTGCGAATTTCGTCAATTATAATATGCTATGGAATAGAGTTCCTATTCTTCCTATTACTCTTGTGGGTATAGTTTTATTGTTTTCTTCCACCAATTTTTGGGGCATTGTGTAACTTACCTATATATATCACCATCTCTATTATATGGTTGTATTATTCCTATGCATGTTCATCTATGCATGATGTGAATTACCCACATATATACTACCATATCTAAACCATACGAGGATACCATCTAACTCAAAAACGTATGTATGATGAGCCTATAAATGTTGTGCAAAAACCATAATGAATAAATTGATAGGTGTAAGAACAATATAGATATGGTAGTATATATGTGGGTAATTCACATCATGCATTGACGAACATGCATAGGAGTAATACAACCATATAATAGAGATGGTGATATATATAGGTAAGTTACACAATGCCCCAAACATTGGTGGAAGAAAACAATAAAACTATACCCACAAGATTAATAGGAAGAATAGGAACTCTATTCCATAGCATATTATAATTGACGAAATTCGCAAATATCATAATGGGCGAAATTCGAAAGTAGAATTTGACGAAATTCGCAATTATCATAATGGGCGAAATTTGAAAGTAGAATTGAATAGCTGTGACCAATAGAAGCACAAAACTAAACTATTAAAAAAAAAAAATTGCTGGGGTGGAAGGAAAAGACGTTACAAATGGTATCAGAGCTCATGTTATATAAAATTGGGCTGTTGTTGTGTGCTCACTGTATAAATGATTTACTGTTAAAAAAAAATATATATATATTTTACTGATCTGTGTTGTTTAGTGTACAGTGGTGCTGGAATGGCAGAAGGTGAGGAAATTTATGTCGATCTGCGTGATGATGATAATAAACCAGATCCCAATGCTCCGGTGATGGCTATGTTGCACAGTTTGCAACGAGAAATGGCTGAGCTAAGAAGCCAGAATGATAGATTGTGATTAGCTAGTGAGGAGCAAGAAAAGCTCATCATAGAATTAACTTCGCAGAATAGCTAGGAGGGTGAAGGTTCCAGAAAGAGGAAAAATGATGAGTCTGAGGATGATGATGTTGTTAGGCATCAATATAAGCAGAAAAATGAATTACAGGGGGAATTCCGAAAGATCAAACCTCCCTCCTATGATGGGGAGAAGGAGGAAGATGTTGAAGCCTGGTTGTTGAACATGATTAAGTATTTCCAGGTCTATGAATATGAAAGCAATCTGAAGGCCAGATTAGCTATTTACCAACTACAAGGTAAGGCTACCTTATGGTGGGAGGAGACGAAAATGGTTCATGCCATTGATGAATAGACAGTTACTTGGGAAGATTTCCAGGTTAAGTTTAAAAAATGCTATTTAAATGAACATTATTATGATGATAAAGCAAAATAATTTCATGAGCTTAGACTGGGACAACTTACTATTGATGAGTTTTTCACCAAGTTTACTAATCTGTTGTGATATTTCCCTTAAATTAGGGCAGATAAGGCCAAGGTACAAAGGTTTTTGAACTGTTTGCCTGCTGTGTACAAAGAGAAGATCAAGTTTGATAACCCAAAAACTATGGACGAGGAGGAAAGCTAGATTATGCTACCAGCAGTTTAAAGGAAAGGCTGAGCATGGAAAAGGTTGGTTGAACAAAGGTGAAATTAAAGGAAAGAAGCAGAAACCATCTTACTTAAAGAATTTTGGTAGGGATCACCAGAGGAAAAATTTTAATAAACCAAAAGAAAGCCAAACAGCTCAGTCTCAAATTGGTTCCAAACAACTAGATGAAGGAAATAAGAAGGAAGGCACAGTCAAAATGAGGGAACCTTTGAAATGCTAGGGATGTGGGGAACCCCATCTATTGAGGTATTGTCCCCACCGAAACATTCAGATGATTATGAGAGATCGAGAAGCTATCACAGTAAATGACATAGCAAGAAATATACCCACTATCAGTGCAGCCTTGGAGAATCGACAAGAAGAACACCAAGCTACCATGGTTGAAATGGAGGATAATATTGTTGACCAATATGTTACTGTTTTGATTGATCCGGGTGCTTCTTTGAGTTACATTAGTCCAAAAATTGTAGAAAAATGCAATCTCAAAACTGAAAAATTTCAGAAATCTTGGTTGGTCCAGCTAGCCACTGGCACCAAAAGGAAGGTAACTCATAAGTTACCTCAAACACCAATTAAATTAAATGATTTTCAAACGGAAGTAAATCTAAACATTTTTCCATTAGGTTCGTATGACTTGCTGATAGGAATGGACTGGTTGGAAAAGAGAAAGGCGATGATGAATTGTTGGGATAAACTCTGCATTGCATAGATGAAAAATGGAAACCTTTTATTCTCAAGGGAAAACCAAAACCCATCTCTGTAAGACAAATATCAGCACTGCAATTAAAAAGAACAGCTAGGAAAGGATACCAAGTATATGCAGTACATGTAGAAGAGATAGAATAGAAACCTGAAGAAAAGCTGATGGATACCTTGCCAGTAGTGAGAGAGTTTAAGGAAGTCTTTCCAGATGAGATTCCTCATCTTCCCCCCAAAAGAGAGATTGACTTTTCGATCGATTTGGTGCCGGGAGCAACACCTGTTTCTTGAGCCCCTTATCGAATGAGTCCCCCTAAACTCATGGAACTAAAAATACAATTGCAAGAATTGCTGGATAAGGGCTATATCCGACCGAGTGTGTCTCCTTGGGGAGCACCGGTTCTATTTGTGAAAAAGAAGGATGGAACCTTTAGGATGTGCATTGATTATCGCCAGCTGAATAAGTTGACAATTAAAAACAGATACCCTCTGCCCAGAATTGATGATATTTTTTATCAAGTAAGAGGAGCTTCAGTATTTTCTAAGATTGATCTAAGGATTGGTTATCACCAACTTAGAATTAAGGAGGAAGACATTAGTAAAATAGCTTTTCGAACCAAGTATGGTCACTACGAGTTTGTAGTCCTACCTTTTGGTTTGACAAATGTCCTACCTTTTGGTTGGACAAATGCCCCTGCCACCTTTATGTGCCTAATGAATAGTGTGTTAAACAAGTACTTGGGTAAATTTGTACTTGTGTTTATAGATGATATTCTAGTTTACTAAAAAATTGAGAAGGAGCACAAAGAACACTTGAGGATAGTGTTGCAAACTTTGAAAGAAAACCAGTTATATGCCAAATTCAGTAAATGTGAATTCTATAAGGACAAGATCCAATACTTGGGTCATTTATTTCTGAACAAGGGTTGGTTGTTGACCCTGAAAAGATAAAGGCTATTAGAGAATGGCCGGTACCAACCGATGTTTCAGCAATAAGATCATTCATGGGGATTGCAGGTTATTATCACAGATTTGTGGAGAGATTTTCTGCCATAGCATATCCCATAACATCACTACAAAGAAAGGGTGTCAAATTTGAGTGGAATGAAAAATGCCAAAACAGTTTTGAACAATTAAAATTAAAACTCACTACAGCCCCTATACTGAAGATTACAGATCCTGATAAGGAATTTGTTGTATGTACAGATGCCTGTAGAGAGGGGTTGGGAGGAGTCCTTTTGCAGGAAAATTCAGTTATTGCATATGAATCTAGGAAACTGAAGACACATGAACAAAACTATAGTGAATATGATTTGGAGTTGGTTTCTATTATTCATTCCTTGAAGATGTGGCGATACTATCTTCTTGGAAAGAAATTTACATTGATGACAGATCATATTAGTATTAAATATTTTTTTTCCCAAAATGATTTGAATGCTCGGCAAGCCAGATGGTTGTCTTTTCTAAGTGAATTTGATATGGACATAAAACATATCAGAGGGAAAGAAAATAAAATTGTTGATGCCTTGAGAAGAAATGCTTGTCAAAATATAAACAGTATTGGAAGTAGTGTTAGTTTTGGCTTAGAAGATCTAGTGAAACAGGTAGCAGACCAGGATCCCAATTATGAGAATCTACAGGTGAAATTATTAAAGAGGGGGATGGCTGAATACACTCAAAACCAAAAAGGGCTGATATGCTACAAAAATAGATTGTATATTCCCAATGTGGAAACTTTGAAAAAAGAAATTCTAGATGAATATCACAAATAGCCGTATGCAGGGAATCCTGGATATCAGAAAATGCTAACAGCTTTGAAAAAGAAGTTGTTTTGGCCATGAATGAAAAGAGATGTAGCAGAATATTTACCTAGGTGCATGAAGTGTCAACTAGTTAAAGTTGAGCATCAGCATCCTGCTGGTCTTTTAAACCCTTTGCCGATTGCAGAATGGAAATGGGACACAGTTTCTATAGATTTTATAACAGGGCTACCCAAAACTAAATACCAACAAGATTCAGTGATGGTAGTAGTAGACACTTTAACAAAAGCTGCACACTTCATACCGGTGAAATCTACTTTCGGGACAGCCCAAGTAGCGGATGTGTTCCTGAAGGAAGTAGTAAGGCTCCATGGGGTCCCAAAGGTGATATTTTTATATAGAGATGCTAAGTTCACCGCAGCCTTTTGGAAAGGTCTGTTTGGGGGCATGGGCACTAAGTTGAATTTTAGTACTACCTATCACCCTCAAACCAACGTGTAGATAGAGAGAACTAATCAGATTTTGGAAGATATGCTGAGAATGTATGTGATGGATAGGCCATCAAAGTGGGAAGACTACTTGCATTTAGCTGAATTTTCCTATAATAATAGCTATCAATTCTCCATTAAAATGAGTCCGTTTGAGGCACTCTATGGAAGGAAATGTCATACACCTTTGAGTTGGAGCCAACCTGAGGATAAGCTAATGTTGGGACCAGATGCTTTACAAGAGATGGAAAGAATTGCTAAACAAATACAAAGAAACATCAAGACAGCACAAGATCTCCAGAAGAACTATGGTGATAAGAAGAGGGTACATCGAGAATTTAAAGTGGGGGAACATGTGTATTTGCGTATTAAACCAAAAAAGAGCACACTTTATGCTGGAAGTTGTGCGAAACTGGCTCCTAGATATTGTGGGCCTTTTTAGGTGTTAGAAAGGGTGGGACCAGTGGCTTACAAGCTGGCCTTACCACCCCATGTTAAATTTCATGATGTGTTTCATGTTTCATTATTAAAAGCATATGTACATAATGCTTCTCACATAGTTGATTGGAATGTGATACAGGTGGAACCAGAAGGGGAGTTCCTTCCAGAACCGCTTCAAATATTGGAGTGGGAAGAAATTGAATTGAGAAAGTGGACGGTAGCGAGAGTAAAGGTGCAGTGGAAGCAATTTACTGCTGAAGAAGCTACCTGGGAAAGAGAAGCCGAAATGATGGAAAAATATACATTTTTGTTTGAAAAAAAAATGAACTCTAGTAGTTAGATATCAACACTGAGGACGGTGTTTTCTTTCAGAGGGGGAATATGTAACACCCCTAGTTTATGTTTTTCTTTCAAAGTAGACATTTGAACTTTTATCCTAAGGGGAGTGGACCCCAATGGACAAGTATTTTGTGGATGTAATTAAATAGTTAATTATGAAAAATAAATAAAATAATTCTGTGCAAATTGACCAAAATGATAAGTATGAGATCACTTGCTAAATCCATGAGGATGGAAAGAGGAAAATATTTCCCCAAAAATCTTTCAAAAAATCCTTGAAAGAATTTATTTCCAAATTATATTTTGAGGAAAATCTAGTTTCCCCAATGATGTGGATAGTAGTTGGGAAGAGGTAAAAAGTTGGGAAAAGCAGAAAGCAGCTTTAAAAATCCCTAAATAAGGGAAGCCTAGGCAAACAAGAAGAAAAGAATCCTGTAATTCTGGACGCAGAATTAGAAACAGGCTTTGGGGAGAAAAAGCTTAAATAAGCTATTCCTGAACAGATTAGAGGTTGGTCTGGAATGGAAGTGATCTCAGCTCGGGGGTGAGTCCTGGAGATAGAGGGATTCTACGGTTGGGAGGACTGGTCATGTACCAAAGTGGTATGCTCATAGTATTATGAATGATTAAAATTTATGGTTGTTAAGTGTAAAGGTTAATGACTGTAGCTGCATAATTCTTGCAATGTTTTGTTTGGTGTTAGTGTTCCATACATTTACAGAATGATAGAGTAGTTACACTCTCTCAGTCCTGCATAGTTGTAGGAACCAGAAATATGAGGATAAATCATCCAAAAACTCTAAACCAGTCCCTGGTTTAAATCTGGAGATTATATTACCTCATACTTTATAACTATGTAACTTTAATCTGTTTCTGTTATAAATAGAATTAATTCAGTGAATATTAGGGAAACCCAAAAATCTGTGTGTAGGAGGAATTAAGTATATGCACGGCAGAGCTATACATTGTGGAATTAACTAAGTGAGGTACAGACAGATTAATTTACTAAACAACAGTTCATGCCTATTTATAGATTCCCTTCTATAATAAGGACAAAATGGAAGAGTATATATTTAGTACTATAAATTCTAGTGCTACATATACATATGTGTATATATATAATTAAATAGTAAAGAAACGGGACTAAACATGTTTACTAAGCATGCAAACAAATATGGTCTGAGGATTGTATATATATAAAACTGGTGTTAATATCCTTCCCAACGTAAGGGTCAAAACTCAATAATTTCTGACAATTACAACTGTGCATGTGAACCTCTATAAAATGCATGCAGATTATACAAGCTAGGAAAGATAACAAATAATTTCCCCATCAGATCTATATAATGTGCAGGAGAGTAGCTAAAACTAAATAGACTGAAAAGGTTATGCTAAGAACAATTATAAGTATATAGTTGCAGAAAACATTATAAGTGACTAGTACACTGGAACCCCAAACTAAAGAGTATAAAGAGGGTCCACTGCTGGACTCATAAAATACACCTGAAATTACAAACTCTGTGGAAATGGAAAATTCTCATTCATTAAAAGATTGCAGACTTATAAACTCTTTCAACCAAGATACTTATAGTCAATTATGCTATTATAATGAGGAGGAACAGAAAGTAAAGACAAGGCTAGCAAACTTATTACTTTCTTCAATTAAATTTAAGAAGACCATTACTAACAGGAAAAATATTAACAAGAGTATTACATCAAATAATAATCTGGAAATTATTAGAAAATATTATTGAGTTGTCAATAATAACAGAGACAAAGAATAAACACATTCTATATATATATATATCAAATTCTAAAGCCACTTCGGGAAAAAGGCTTTCATAGTGCCATAATTACATTCCAAAATTTAATTATTCAAGGAATTTCATAGTCCGAAGGAAAAATTGTCAACAGTCCCAGTCTCTGGCCTAAGTTATTATTACAGAAGAAAAACTTTTGTTATGACATTAAGATCTTGAATTGCTTGAACGAATTCTATATAATAACAAGAATGGAGCCTGGACACACTTCGACCAATGATGCGTCGATACCGACCTGAAATTCCAGATTATAATGATGTCAAGACGAGTGAATTTCATATCCACCAAATACTACTGAAGAAAACCCTCGATGATATCCGAACCTACCTGCAATAAAATGAGACAACGTGAGTCATCGTTTCAACAAGACGATATGAAGACACGCAAAACATAGTGTATGTGAATGGAACACAAGAACTCAGTTTACCTGGGGAATGGAAGACATTGTCATCAAATACGACATGCAAAAAAAAAATACATGGGTATTGTAAAAACGTTCACCAAAATGCAAATAAAATGCAGGAATAATTTTGTGCCAATGAGTTAAAGGCTTACCTGAGGTAGTGATGGTTCACTCGAGCCAGGGAAATTATGCGAATGTAACAAAAGACCTCCATAAAATCAAGAAGGATGAAGAGGAGTATGTTCCTATAAAGAAACGATGGGATACTAGTGTGACTCATCGTTAATAGGAAACAAAAATCAACATACTCGAACAGAAAAATCTCCACGAGAGATTTGTACAACTAACAAAATATATATATATATATATATATATTCACAACTAGTTCTCGACGGTAAACGAGGCTGTAGAAAGAAATTATTGCATTTAAACTCAGTTCGACCAATGTCAACAGAGCGTATTGCTAATTAAAAAAAATATATATATCCAGAGTGTAAGCCTCACGGTTAAAATGGTAAAGTGTTTAGACTTCCATACCTAAATATCAAACGATGGGGTGATGGATAAGCTCGCAGCCTGGAAGAGCCGACGCTTCATCCTTTCAATGAGCAGAGTCTCAACGCCGAGAGGCGATCAAACAAATGAGGAGAGAAAGAAAAAACTCGAAAATGAAATAGAAATTTATACAAATGACTCCAAACAAAAACACACGAAACCCTAATTGGATAGGAAAAATCTCCACCATCCAAGTGGCCTCAGATCTATGGCGTGTACATGGATCGATTGGCTAGATTGGCATTTAAGACCTAGCCATCCAAGACTTAATTGAAAATCTATGAAATTGATCTCACCATACCTTGGATCATGTCGTATGGTCTGCGAAGGTTCAAGAGAAGGTTGGCATGGCATCTCATAATGCCAACGTAGATACCTACAACTTTGAGCGTGGATGAAATGAAAGCCAATAAAGTTGAAAATCAACAGAGAACCATCGAGTGTAGTGACGTGGAGACGTGACACAATGTTTAATTTCCAAAATACATTAAACCGACTTTGCCAACAACGCAGCTCGAGTACATTGAAGTGAATGTGCCTAGCTTTACTGGAAACTCACCATAAATAACATGTACGAGAGATAGCATTGATGATCTGGGAACACGCATTGTATATTCGAAACCCTGGCCACGTAAGTATCATAAATTCATATAAACGACAATCAGAATTGAATTAGGAATAAAACCTCAGTACGTGGAAGAAGTTGAAATTCGACCATAGTGTTGTAATTCTTGGAGTTATACCAAGACATAAACTATACCAAGACCATATCTAAACCATACGAGGATACCATCTAACTCAAAAACATATGTATGATGATCCTATAAATGTTGTGCAAAAACCGTAATGAATAAATTGATAGGTGTAAGAACAATATAGATATGGTAGTATATATGTGGGTAATTCACATCATGCATAGACGAACATGCATAGGAGTAATACAACCATATAATAGAGATGGTGATATATATAGGTAAGTTACACAATGCCCCAAACATTGGTGGAAGAAAACAATAAAACTATACCCACAAGAGTAATAGGAAGAATAGGAACTCTATTCCATAGCATATTATAATTGACGAAATTCGCAAATATCATAATGGGCGAAATTCAAAAGTAGAATTTGACGAAATTCGCAATTATCATAATGGGCGAAATTCGAAAGTAGAATTGAACAGTTGTGACCAATAGAAGCACATAACTAAACTATAAAAAAAAAAAAAAAAAATTGCTGGGGTGGAAGGAAGAGACGTTACGGTAGATGATTTCTAATCCTATTTGATTCCTTGCACTAAATGCGTTTATTTCAGTGTAGATGGTGATTTCTAATCCTATTTGATTGCATGCACTAGATGCATTGATTTCGGTGTAGATGTTGGCTTTAAATCCTATTTTCCTACTTGCACTAGAATCATTTATTTGAGTGTAGATGTTGATTTCTAATCATATTTCATTACTCGCATTAGATGCATTTCTTTTAGTGTAGATGTTGTTTTCTATTATTATTTGATTTCTTGCATTAGTTGCATTCATTTAAATGTATATGTTTATTTCTAATTTGATGTAATTGAATGTATGATGGTACATTAATTTTAAAGTCATTGGATTAATAGTGTGTGTGCAATGATTTCACTGTAAGCACAAAAAATTATTGACAATGTACATTGATTTTTGTGTTATAGTAGTTCAACCTATTAATATTGGAGAGCATGAGAGACAAGGTATGATGTTTACTACAACAGCTCAAGCTAAATATTTAAATGTTTTACGATTCCAACTGTCATTTTCAAATAATCAATATGAAAATATGACAAAACTAACATGGGTGAAAATAAGAATAGTAGAAGAAAATAGTTTGAAATCGATCACAATGAAGACTATTCGTAATTGACTAAATTCTTATTATTCACAGTTTCTATCATTCAATATTATTACATTGTCACTTTGCATTCAAAATTTTATTTCATCATTAAAGTTATTTTACAATATTTATCATCTCAACAAACTGAGGTAACTAATCAATTTTAAAATTAAAATGACTCAATAAATCTCAGACATATTTAACATATTTAAAATGGTTATGTTAATATTAGATGTATTTACATATTATTGATAAAATTAAGCATATGTTCCTCATATTATCAATAGATTTTCCTTCACTCCTACAGTAGAAACCGACCCAACTTCCATCTTAACTACGGATCTATCCAGCTAATGAGAGGATCAAATTTATTAGGGTGAAAAGCTTTCCTCAAGGTTTTGCACTCCAAAAAGAGGTTTTCACCTCGAGAGATTTGATCCCTCTCATTCATAATCATCAGAGTCAGAATAGATAAAATCAGTTATAAAAACTGAATGAGATATAAATGATGGAAATTGATGTTTTTTTCTTATATCAACCATATTTATTAATATGGATGTGTTACTATAAATATATAGTAAAAAGAATGATAGTGACAGACACATTATACATAAATTTGTTTGAATCAATATATAATCTAATATTTTCCATAACATGGTAATAGTTACAAGTTTTATGTGTAAATATATTATCATTAAAAATAATGGTGTTTTTGTAATTATTTTAAATTAAATATGAATTATATTCCATATTAAAATATAAATGGAAGAGAATATAATTAATATTTATTAAATAATAAATTATGATTATAAGAGATTAAGATTATTTTGAAAAAAAAATTACTAATAAATTTATTAGCTTTGGGTGAAGAGTCATTTTATAACATAATCACATTATATTATGGTCAATATCATGGGCTGTGAACATGTTGAGCTAGTAAATAGCAGAAGATAAATTTATTAATTACTATATCAAAAATAAATCTATGACTAAGAGTAACATCATGTAACTAAAATGAAATTAAAATTTTCATCTCCATTATAAAAATTTTCATTTAGTGTTTTTACAATTGTATTAGAATGCATTTAACATGTAGATTGCTTGTTTCCTAGTCCTTACAAATCCTCTTGGCACTTGTGGATTCTTCTATTGTACGACCCTTGTAAAACCATATGCACCAACCATAGCTCCACTTTGTACATAGTGGATCAAGAATCACTCTACAAAAACTTATCTCTCTTCCCACGTCATAGAAAATTCAACATCTCTAACATCATTAACGTAAAAAATGAATATAGCTAGCATCATTGTACCTATACAAGTAATTCATGCCATAGCTTGATCATACACCCTATATATTCTTGAGAATAATAACTTAATGAACTATCATATTAAAACAAGTATGCTTGAAAAACAATGCTTACAACAACATTACGTAAATTTAGCTCCCAAAATAATCTCCACAAAGATCTCCACAAATATCTTCAAATCCAGTAGATCCTAAAAGCTTAACAATACTACGATACCATAAAAGATAATCCCATTAATCACCTTATCAAAATGAATATATAACTAAGTCAAGGTTAAACTAACATGATCTTGTATTACATAAAAATAAAACTAATTTTGAAATTAGTAGTTGCAAAAGTAGGCGTTAGGCGTTATAAGTAGGAAGGAATCTTATAAATCAATGGTGAGGTAAGGTTGGAACGACTCCGATAAATGAATTTAGTTCTTTGTTAAAACACAAGTAGACAAAAACATTTAAAAGGAATAGTTGAAATCATTGCGAGCTAGAAAAGGGGTGGAAAAACATTTTATTTTTTTATGAATTAGTGAATTTGAGAAAGATTAATGGTATTGCTAAGATTCCCATGGGATCTGAATTAGTGATCAAGTGATCAAATGGGGAGAAACTCTTCACATACAAATTTCCCCATTACTTGTGGCTTTCATCGAAAGGTATTTCACACGCCGGTTACTAATGTTGAGTGTAATTTCTATTTCTATTTAATGTTATCTATAAGATATTTAGTTGTGACATTTGACTATGCCAAATTAGTTTCATCCAAATACTTCCTCTCTGGATATGTTTACAAAATTATACTTATAGTTTTATAGAGTAAAGTATATGTTAAATATGTGTTTGATGAATCAACAAGGTATCAACTTCTCCAAGAATTGATCCGTATTGCATCATTATATTTTTCAATATATATTGATTGTTTTAGAGTGGGAAAAGTGGAGGAACCAACTCACATAACTATTATTATTGATGGGAGCTTGTTTGAAAAATTGGTGTCTCAAACATTTCATAAAAAATTGAAGCATCAAATGGAGTTTTTTGGGGGACTAAAAATTTTCATACTTGTATAGAGATCTTTTATTCCTACTTTGCACATATAGAACTTTACAATGGCATAATAATTGCCTCAATCTGAGTCTATATGCAAAAGTTATCTGATATGGAAGTTGACCTTCGTATTTTGTACACCAAAATTATTATGATGAAGAAGAATCTAGAATATTATATATTGTAGCTCTAGTTAGGGATTGAAGGAGTCAAACCAGAGCACTAGTAGGATATCAGTCTATTTTATAACTAGGATACTAGGAGGAAAAAGGGTTTGGCTCTTTTCGAGGGTGTTTTGTTTCATATATGATAATATTAGTAGAGAGGGAGAGAGAGAGGGAACATAGAGAGGATTTATGCAATGTAGTAACCCATGGGAGACAAGGCATATGTCTTTGTACTTGCAACCAATTTCTATTTAGAGAAAGTGAATAAAGTGTGGTACTTTCAAGCAAAGGTTTTCTCCTGAAAGGGCTCCAAGGATATATTTTGTGTTAATCATGACTAGTGAGATTTTATTTCATTTTTCTCTATTTTTTAAATAATTATAATTTATGCTCATACACAATAATAGTTAATTTATAGATACAAAAATCTAAAGAGAAATAAACCCTCACAGTGCAGAATTTGTATTTTTAAGTATAATTTTATTATGTGTGTTTTGAAAAAATATATGGTGGAATATCCACATAGTTTATAGATCAATAATCATATTATGTATTTATAATATTTTTGTTTAATTATAGTAGTGTCTCATTTATCTCTTTGAATTTTATGATGGAATTAGAGTAGGCTTAAGTCTCTTTGAGTTTTCTAGAGCAATATTATTCCAATTTGGTGGAGAAAGCTATGTTGCCATTAAGAAATTTATTCGACAAGGAGTAATATTTGAGTTTGAGAGAGAAAACGGTTATGGGTTGGGAAGAAAATGGTTGAGTGGGAAACATCATGAACCAAATATGGATGATCAATTCACTATTTATTGAGGGGAGCTTCCATTTTGACACAGTGAAAATTATATAGATTTTACAACACCTAAAAAATATGGATTTATATTACAAAGTGCACAACCTAGGTCATTAGAGTTTTCTTACTAAATTACTTACTTCAGGATTACATCACTAAACACAAACAAATAGTAACTTGATTCTTCTACCGAGAACATAAGAAGGGATTCAAATATATTTTTATTGACTCAAAATATGTTGTTATACTAAAGAACTCAGATTATAAAAAAATTTCTATCATAGTGCTTGAATTTCCTACATAGTAATAAACACCACGACACACATTTACTAGACACCTTCCTAACTCATACAACAATCAATCATGCTCTTTCAAAATCATGCAGAAACCAAACCAATCTCACCAATCCCAGATCTAGGAGACCTCATGAACCCAACTGTAATTTATCATTGTGCTACTAAGCCCCTCACATTCCAACAGAAAAAAATCACTTCCCATATCGCCGACCTATTCACCATCTAGAATTGAATTGACTCGCTTCCTTTCAGTGTGTGGACAAATGAGAATTCATAACTTCCATATTATTTGTAGTGCATCTAGTATCATTTTCCTTGTAATAGCATAGCTAAAAAAATGCCAATTTATGTGTCAAAAATTCCACGTAGCAGAAGTATCAACACGTGATCCTCGGAGATGGAAGAAAAATGGGGTTTTAGTTTTTCTTATTTTTATTGGTTTCAGTTAGTTCATGCAAGCTCCTAGCTCTTGGAATTTTGGTGTTGATTTTGCAATTAAGTATTGTACTAGTTAGGAAGGTGTCTAGTTGATCTGCATGGTACCATTGTGAAACAATGTAGGAAATTCAAGTACTTGTTGATGCCTTGAAAACCGTTGCAACAAAATTGGGGAAAACCACCCACTCGGGGACTTAAAAATTGTCCCTTATTTGTTTGAGATAGTGGCTCTGATTGGGGATTATGGGACCAATTTTCCAATGAAATATAATTGAGTGGACTGGGTGGTATTTATAACTAATGGTGACATGGTGAATGAGAGTGCTAACATACTTAAAAACATGTATATATACCTATCTCTATTCCAAGATGAATTATATTTCTCTTATATGTGATTTAAAAGATGATATTAAGTGTATGTAAATGAATATTTATCAAGTACTTATAGAATGTAAAATGATTTAAGATAATTGATTAGATTACATAGCTAATCAAATCCGTTTATTAAGGACATATCAAATTTAATAATTGCATGTATTTTTTCATGTATTAAAAATGGAAATCTAAGCATGTTCAGAAGAGAATTAATGGTTAAATGTGTTTAAAAATATACATATAACAAAAACATCGTAAGAAAATTAAAATATTTATCATATGAAATAGAATGTCAACATAAAGATAAAAATACCATATATATATTAACTCTACGCATTTGAAAAGATTTTCCTTAGTCCAACCTTTCTATTAAGAGAAATTTTAAGAGTACAAAAGTGCAACTTCTGTAAAGTATTCCTTTCAAAATTTTAGGACCCTTTCTTCAAAGACACGAAAGGGTCTATATAGTAAAATAAAAATTATAAAAATAACAAATACATACAGTATTGAGGAGGTTTAAACAAATATATTTAAAAATAATTGAAATAAAAAAATAAATAGAGTTTGTTGGGATGAATCGTTTCATGAGTGTGGTGTTGGCTCTATTGTCATTCCTTCCTTGAGTCGAAAGATGTTTATAATAGGCTGAAATTTAGGAGGTTGTATTAGCCTCGCACACAACTGTCCTGTATAAACCACATCTGATAGTGGAGGCACCATGTAAGAGAAAGTGTCAGTTAGGCGACACATCATTAACCATTTACTATGTGGCTTAACTAAGTGCTTTCGGTACTTGTCCCAATTAAGATTTACCAATTTAATAATGCTTTCTTCCTTCATTTTAGACATATATTACCACTGTCTTATCAACTCTTTCACAACGGGTAGAGAAATAGGTTGGAATTTATCAATTAAATTGGAAGTAATGAGGTTTTGGCTGATTGTGTCAATAATATTATTGGCAACATATATTGCCCTAGAAATTTCCCTTTGTACCTACTTTAATTGTATATCCCAATTAGTGAAAAGTATTTCCTTTTTTCAATCTTCAATCCTAGGAAGATTGGCTTTTGGACCTTCTATAGTTTATTTCCACATGACATATTGAGAGATTTTATCACCATTTTCATCAAAGTTGATCCTCTGATCATTTACTCGAATAATTAGTGAATAAATCTTCTCACATAGCTCATTTATGTTAGAAATATTTTGAAAAAACACCACTTTTTTTTTAGCCAACAAAGTGTTGATTTCGAGTGCTTTCTTTTTAAAATCATCTAATTTTGGATTATACTTTAACTATTCCGCAATAAATTGTATCTAGTGTATTTGAGAAACCTTGGCACCAATGTCAGATTGATGTTGCAGCTTTAGTTGATCCATACTTTGATAGAGTTGTGTAACTTGTGCTTGCAACTGAAGGTTAATGCTCTGCTTTTATGTAAGTAGTTCTTTTTCTAGCTAAATAATTTTCTCATCCTTCTCCTTAACTAGTTACTGAACTTCGATGGCTTTATCAATTGAGGTAGATGCATAAGCACCTGCGAACTGAGCTAACCCTGACAGATCCTAAGATGGATCTAGTTGAGGGTATTTCCAAACTATCTCCATGGGCACATCACTAGCAACTAGAGTCTGTGATTGTTCAATTATCACCCTTTTCCTTTTTCTGCTTATTAATGCCTTATGTTTTGGGTTTTAGAAGATATCTAAAGGAGGGGTTTCCTCTATCTTCAATACAATTTCAGATGTTTGGTAGGCCGATATGTATTCAACTCCTTCTATGATAATAGATTTGTTAATATACCAAAGAGTGAACGAGCCCTGATTTTTTTCATGAGGTGTTTCAATTGTCTCTTGATGATTAATGATTACCACTTCTTGATATCCCTTAAGTTGTCGATTCAAGTATTTCCAAACTTCTTGTAAATCACTAGAAAAGAGTGGACTATTAGTTTGTACTTCTATGGGATTAGCTTCTTTTGATCTACTAAGGATTTTAGTATCCTTAGGAGGATGATATTTTTCTTGTTCTGTCTATTTACCTTTCTAGGTAATAGGTTGGGATGCATCTAAAACGTCTAGAGGAATACCTTCCAACCTATTGTTTCAGTATTATTTGAATTGTCCCATTTGTTCAGGGTTGAGACACATGACTACCAACTTTTCAACATCTAAATAAGTATTGGCAGACTCAAATAAGTCATCATAATCATCATCTTCATGAAGGAAGTGTTTGATATTTACCTAAGTTGTAACATTTAGACCAACCTTATTTGGGTCAAATTTCCTATTAGGAGCTTTAAACAATTTCAAACACTAGATTTGATCAATTTATAATACAACATGTTTGAAATTGTCCAATGCATAAACACCATAGTGAATGGGAAATGTAGGCCAAGAAGATTTCTTTACCTCTTTCTAGGCTTTAGTCTAACCATGCCCCACTGTTTGGTATGAAATTTCACTGGCGAGAAGCTTGTGTGGTACATATAGTGGGAGTACATGGGGTTCAACAATGTTTCCATAAACTATGGCATAAGGAAAAAAATCCTCTCCAAACCATTTCTCTATGCTTATAAAGTCACCTTGGGCTTTCTCAAACCATCTTGGGGATTTTTCATTAAAAACAGCTTGGAAGAGTGTCATAATAACTCCTTGACAAGTATTGTATAAATTAGATTCATATTTAGATTTCCACACAATATCATGGCAAACATGAATGGGGGTGGGATCTTGGATGGTTCATTTCCAACCCATGGCTGGAAAATAAGAGGTAAAATAAACAATTCCCATGATGTACGCACTCATAAATAATGGGGGGATTTTCTTGGAGGTAAAAGAGAAATTTTCTCTATATTCAAGGATCTTGGAAGTAATATTGTTGGAAGAAATGGTACCCTAGTCCATAATGTAGGAGTCTATGATGAAATCCATAAGAAGGACCCATTCAATAAAAAATTTACTAGTATTGTGTGAATCGAATAGTCTACACATCATAGCAGAAACATAACAATAGGGACCAGCTAGAGAAGGAATGAAATACATACCCTTTTCATCATGATTTTTTTAATGGGGTTATTCCTCCATTGTTTTATATGGTGTAATTGCAGCCTTTTTTATTTTGCAAATTGATCGAGGAAATATTTTCCCTACAACTTCTGGGGGTCCAGTATATGGTACATCCTCTTCAAATCCTCTCCTCGGAATGACCCTATTATTGTGCCTCCTATTTTCAGAAATGTTTTGTTACCAATGTTAATATTATCAATAATCCATTTCACCATATCTGAGTATGGTAAAATATTAGGGCACATAGCAATGCTATGAAGAAAAAGAGTTAGCTACATTAGAAATAGTAGATTCTGAGGTGTAAGGGGAATCCGTCGTAGCTGTCCTTTTGATTATGTGGGATTTTTCATTTTTGAAAAGCATGTACATTGATTCCCATGAAAGAGAACCACTTTATGTAGCACATGTACTATTTGAAAAGAAGGGCGACATCTCGGTCACTTCGGTAGCAGAAGGCATAGGATTAGTAGGAGCCATAGGTTTCTTTGATTTCTTAGTAGCCTTATAAGTTTCAGAGAGATTCTCTTTTTCTGGACTTGCGTGCAAATAATAAGAAAAATTAGTGAAAAATAATATGTGAAATTGTGAGAGCGATGTGGCAATTAAAACCGAAATGATGAAGAATATAGTGCCGCATGCGAATAAATCTAAAATATTTATTAACCATCAATTAAATCACGTTTGGAGGCTCAAAGCTATCACATCAGTATGATTGTGTATTTATGGGAAACTTGGATTCACGTGCCTGAATGGACACTTCAACATTTTTTATTAAACATCCCGCATCACTGTTTCATATGTGTGTGAAGGTTCTAAAACACTGAGCGCACTTGTTTTACTGATTTTGATTAAACCATTTCCCTTTTCAAACAACTATTTAGTATATAAAATGATTTTTAAGCTTCAAAATGGTGGTGGGGAAAAAGAGGGATGAATGATGTTGCAATTGGATATGGCATCATAATCGTAATCTCGGTGAAATTGGAAGGCAGAAAGGATGATAGATGGCAAATATGCAATGTAATGTATCGCATCAGGGAAATGTAAGATGGTCAAAATACATGATAGAGGGAGAAATTGTGATCTTGCAATTGTGATTGGTGACATGGCAAAGGTGGGTCCCGCTAATTGTTACTTATGCACATAACTTCATCAGGGATCATTTTCCTTTGTTATTTACTTTTCGGCCTTCATCAGTATTTTTCCCTAGGAAGCCTTTTTCCCTTGTTTCGACCTTTTGGGCAATATCACATCACAAATTTTATGAAGAGCAACCTAGCAGGTTGCTTTTTGTATTTGCGGTTGCGATTTGTGCTTGTGTTTGAGGCTCTTTTGGGTTTTTTGCTTAATTGTATAAGGAAACAAGCTTATGAATTTGATTCATATTTCTATTTGTAAGTCATAAAAAAATTATTTTATTATAATAAAAAAATTAAAAGTGTCTCCATTAGTTATCCTAAGGCATCTATTCTAAAATAATATGGATTGTTGAATAGCACAAGGATTGGGGATTCACTGGAAGAACCATCTATGATTTATATAATATTGAAATCTCTAATACTTCTAATAAGTAAGAAAAAGTAAGGAAATGAAAATTATTTTCGAAATATTTTGATAAGTAGAATTACTCTGAATATAAAAAAAAATAAAAAACTTATTCTGATCCTAACAAAACCTTTTATAGTTGAAAATATTTATTTCTTGATATCATCCATTAACATTTAAAGAGATGGCAAGGATATTTTTCAACTTAGCCTTTTGATATATTAATTTTGTCATAGGTAGAGCCACTGCTACGAGAAGGTGTTCATAACCTCGATAGGGTTACCTTTTAACCATCAATGATTTCGTATCCCATCCATTTATCATTGTAATATTTAGAGATAAATTCGACATAATATATATATATATATATATATATATATATATTGTTTATTGTTTTATTTCCTTTTTACTCTTAAAATCCATATTCCTGGTTTGGTGGCCAGGTAGTGATAATGCCATTCACTGGTTGTAATTAGACTGAACAAGATGGTGCGTAATGAGACCCCTTGTCTTATGGTTATAAAAAATCATAAGGAATTACACTATTTTGATATGCAGTAGTGGTAATGCCAGTGTATTATTTTCCTATAATCATGGTAAGCAAGCTCATGATGAGACCTCTTATCTTCTAATTTTTGTATACTTTTAAATTACACTCTAAAAATGTACAATTAATGGTTGGGGAGAAAAAATGACTCTTTAAGAGTTTTGGATGAAGATTTAGAGTTAGAGATGCTTACTAACAAATAGTCCATACATTGTAAAGATAAACCTTTTTTGACTGATAATGAGGTTAAAAGAATTTATAAAGTTTAAGGTTTGAAAGAATTTACAATTTCAATGGAAACAAAATTTCAAAGTTATATAATTATTATCCACCTTTTCAAGTTTGTGATCATTTATTTTAAAATTTCATATTTCTTCAAGATGAAAAGTCATGAAATGATTCAGAGATATTGATAAACAACCAAGAGTATGTTATTTAACTTTATTAGTTTATTAACCTAAATATGAAAATACAACTATATTACATTAGAAAAAATTTTCTTCTAAGGAAAGACTTTTTACAAATAATCCCATTGACAGGAAGAGAATCACTCTTTCCTTGTACATCTTGCAATATGAAGGTTGATTGGCCTACTTTTTCAAAAATTTGAAATGGTCCAAGCCACATTTGATGGAATTTGGTATGCTTACTTTCCTCATGTGTCTTTGCCCACTTAAGAACATGGTCTCTAACTTGAAAATATTTACTGGCAACAGAACTTGCATGAAAATAAGATTTGAAAATCTGTTGATACTGAGCATGTCTAAGTTTAGATTTTTTCCTTTCTTCTTCTAGTTTAAGGATTTTTGACATTCTTAGCGTAAAGAGGAGGAAGGTACTTCATCAATGAATTGGACTAGGGCTAGTGAGGGAAGGGATAAATTTGATGGAATCACATATTCTTTCCCATATACTAGATTGAATGGATAAGTGCCTATAAAGGCATCTGATTTATTTGATCTTCCCGTAGAGAAAATGTTAAAGATTTATGTCAATTATTTTGGTTATGATAAACAATTGTTTTTATGATTCTTAAGAGGTTTTTATTGGTTGACTTTGCTAAACAATTCCCTTCGGGATATCATTTAGAAAAAAATTTGAGTTTAAAACCTCTCTTAAGAGAAAATTTAGTCATACTATTACCCAAGAAGTAAGATGCATTTTCGAACATAAGTTCAATAGTTAAGCCAAATATGGTAATAATGAACTAATCGATGAATTCCATAATGTCTTCAGAATTAGCTACCCTTAGTGGAATAGCCTCCACCCATTTAGTAAAGTATTTTGTTGCAGTAAGAATGTATTTTTGTTGTTTTGAAGAGTTAGGAACAATCTCAGCTATGATGTCAAGTCCCCATTGTTCAAAGGGTTGTTAAATGATGACTGGTTGTAGAGGTAAGGTTGGCTTTATTTTTCTTGCAGCAGCAATTTGACATGTATTCATTTTCTTACATATGCACGAGTATATTTGAACGAGGATGGCCAATAATACCCCGCATGAAGGATTTTTTATGCGATGGTATCACCTCCGAAATGTCCACCTGTAGGTCCATTATGGAGTTCTTGCAAAACTTTTTGTGCTTCAGAATTTTCAAGCCATCTTAATAATACAGAGTCATAGTTTTTTCTGAACAACATATCATTAGTGATCTTATATTGATTATTTTTTAATATTAAAGCTATTTTCCTTTTATGATTGAGTTATGTGGGAGCATATCCATTTTTAAATAAGGGATAAGATCAACATATTGTAATTTAGAGTCCACCACGCTTAGCTCAGAAATTTTATATAGTATTACCTAAATCATCATTATTTGGTATGTTGGATGCTTGAGTCAGCAATCTGCAAAAAACTTGTCCTTTGACAATTTTAGCCGGTTTAATGTCAATATCATATTCCTGTTGGGATGTGACCCAATTTGGTCTTTTTTATGCTAGTTATTTTTGCACAAGTAGATGTCTTACTGCTAGGAATGAGACTATTACCTTGGTATGTGTCTTTAGGAGAAAAGGTTTGAAATTATTTAAATATTTCTAAACAGTAAAAGCTTATTTTTCCACCTCTGAATAATTTAGTTCATCACCTTGAAAATTTGAGCTAAAGAAAGAGATAGATGCTTTGATTTTTTGATCATTAACTTGTGTTAGAAAAACAACATAAGATGTTTCGGAAGAAAAAGTGTATAAAATACAGTGATCAGAATAATTTGGTGTAGTTAGAGAAGGAGCATTTAAGATAGCTTGATTAATTAAATGAAAATCTTCTCTTTCATTATGTCCCCATTTAAATACCAATTTTTCTTGATCGTGGCTTGCAATTTTAAAACAATCTCGGAAAAGTCAAGAACAAATATTTTAACAAAATTTATCTATCCTAAAAAGGACTGCATGGATTTCTTGTTATGGTGTAAAGAGATTTCAGATATTTCCTTTATCCTATTAGGATCTATGCAAATTCCTTCTTTTGATATAATTAATCCTAAAAGTTTTCCTTCACTAGGAGCAGAGAATTTTTTTGATTGAATGAAATCCCATATTTTTGGCATCGTTCAAGGGTTTTTTTGAGGTCATGATAATGGTTGTTTCTCTTTTTGGAGTACATGGTTATGTCATCTAAGTATACAACAATATTTTTTTTATTAGACCCCTAAGAGAAATATCCATAGCTCACTGAAAAGTTGCTCCTACATTTATTAAGCCACTAGACATTTTCTCATAGGAATAAGTGCCCCATTTGGCTCTAAATGCACTCTTCAACCTATCCTTAGGATGACACAGAATCTAATTGTAACCAAGAGATATATACACTTGATGAGTGGACGAAACAATTACCAATAAAAGCTGTCAAATAAGTGGAAGAAATTATAGCCACTAGGGTTAGAAAGAAGACACACCATAGGGAGCATCTAGAGTATTCGGTAAAATGAATAAATAGGGATTTTAGGATGCATCATGGGTGAGTGATGAATAGCTAGCATGTCTACAAGCGATATCAATATTTGAAGGAAATACCACATGAGTAGCTACCTCTTATTTTTTTACCAAGGATGTTTGATGTACGACCATCCTTGGGCTCGAGTAATCCTCATCAACCAAAAAAAAATTTATGTTGAGTTTTTAAGAATTGTTGTTACTACCATATATTTTGAAGTTATTGATGCAAAGTTGATGTCCATAAATAACCTCATCAACATTTCGGAATACCACCCACTCAGAGTCCCAAATCAAACTCTTTTCCTCTACCTGGTTCTAATGGGACCACTTACCCCCTCACCCTTCCTATTCATTATTTATTTATATAATCAATTATCGAAAAAAAGAGAGATATTGGTTTTCTTGCAGAGATTTTGTAAGAAAGAAACACTTAAGCTAAAATACAGGATCAATTAAGCCACAAATGCAATGGCTCCTCAGTAAGGAGACTTTATAAAATGAACTCAATTGATTTAAATGAAAATGTACACTATAATTCTAGCAATAAAATAAAATTATTCTATCCTACCTTGATTATAAATAGATATAAATTTCATCCAAATTAAGAAAAAAATAATTTAATGAAAATGGGGATTTAAGATACCTCTTTGGTAATCAACATAAAATTATTGAAGAAGTTATAAGAGTCTATATTATAATTACAAAAAATGCTATGTTTATAGATTTAACACAATGAAATATAAGCCATTAAAATTCATATGAATTTCATATAAATGAGTGATAGTTAAATTGAATTAATATGGAAATTTTTTGAGTAAATAGTTACTTAGAAATTTGGTAAAACATCCAAGTGAGAGTGTATGACTGGCCAAGAAGATGATGACAATGAAATGAGAAAAACAAGGTTCATATGGAAAAAAAAGGCTGATAAAATGGAAATCATAAGAGGTGTAATGGGAAATGGTTTCATTTTTTTCACAAGCATGGAACATACGAAACTATGCTTGAAATTGGTTTCATTTTTACACAGGCTTGAAAATTGTGGAAAAAATATGCTTAGATTTTCTTTTCATGCCCCCCACATGTTGACTCAACTCAAGGTACATTCCCTCCCAGCTTCAGCTCATTCACTTAAGTTGAATATTGGTTACTAATAGGTGGATGGAATGAAGGTTCAATTATGAGATCAATGAAAGACTCGACTGGGATTTTACGAGATCTAGTCAAAAAATCGAAGTCAAAGGGGATTTGTTTCATTTTTTAACAAGGTTGAAACAGTAAAATAATTATCCTCATAGGCACCTATTTCACTTTTTACCGAGGATGACATAGTAAAATAACTATCCTCATGACACCTTGTTTCATTTTTTAATGGGCTTGACACAAGAAAATGAAATTTTCTCCGAAGGACGTGATAATGGCCTAAAAGAGGTCATGGATTCCAAGAGGTTCTTATCGAATGGGATATCAACACTGTATAAATTAGGGTACAATGCCCCCAATACATGATGCACTATATCACTAACTAAATCATCAATAGACGCAGGAATGGAACAGGTTGACACATAATTAAGTTGTGGCGAGGAAGATACCACTGTAATGTAAGAACCATTAAGGGATGATGATTGATTGGGAGCCATATTTGGACCAACGAAAGAAATTTGATCAATGGTCACAATTTTTCCTTCATGTGGAAAGAAAATCACACAAAAGAGAGAAGAGACAAGAGCTTCCATGACATAAGTATAGTCACGTCCAAGGAGTAAGTTAAAGTCCAAAGGTACTTGAAAAACTATCACGTCTATATAGATAGTCTTTCCTCCAAAGGTAATAGGAAAATTAGGAAGGATCCCTTACGGTTGAATGGTTCTTCTGTGATGCCAAAAAATTTTGGGTAACATGCACAAGCTGTGGAGAACTGAAATATTGCTAAGTAGTAGAGGATAGAATACTAACAGATGCACCTTCATCTATTACAGTGCTTAGTATGGCCACATTATAGGCCTGTATCGTGATCTAAAAGGACACGTAAGAAGAAAGATGATATCTTGTCAGTCGACTCTAGTCAAAGGAAGTGACCAGACTACTTCGAGGGGGTGCCTTAGGAATGGGAGAACTGACCCTTATGTTATAAGAACCAAAGGACCACCATCATGTACCGTGGGAATAGGGTGATTTCCCTCCAATTCATGGGAATTTTATGAAACAAAAATAATCTGAGTGGTATGAGGTTCACTCTCTACAGGAAACACATGATCCAATCAAGGTGGAATTAGGTCAATTGTTTTCTCAACCAATGGTTGGTTGGGAACAGACTTGTGAAATTTAATTCCGAAGGGAGTGGAATTGACCAGAGATGACTTCTCATCAATCACTTGATCAACTAGCAGTGGATTAGTGGAAATATTCTGGTATCTAGTAGGAAGATGAGGCTGAGAAGCTGTAAGGCTATCAAATTCTTTGGAGGCTTCATCCATATAAGGACAAAGGTGAATGGGATGATTCCCTTCGCATAAACTATAGGGAAATTTTACTTTAACCTTTTTCCCATGGGCCCCATTATCACTAGCTAAGGGTTCATCACCACCATGATCTCTAGAGGTCAATGACAAAGGCCAATGTGAGCTAGTGGACCACACTTATAATATGTTGGGAAAACCAGGACAATCTCTAAGGAGGTGGTCACCCTTACATAACTTGCAAGTTAATTTAACTTTGCAGGATCAATTGGAAGGTTTTTCAACATGAGTTGAAAAATTAGTAATGGTTACTTGGTTTCCCCCTTGTTTATTTTTCTTCTTCTTCTTCGTCCTCTTTTTCTTCTTCTTAGCCTCCTGGTTAAAAGAATCTAGGATTTCACTAGGCGAAGAGGAAGAACAGGGTGAAGAAACAAGTGAATAAGGTGAGAGGTCAACTTTAGGATCGACATGAGGTTGGCATTGTTCAGGTGAAGGTGAACTTGGTTGAGAAGAAGCTTGGATATTTGGAACCATGGGGGTTGAAAATAACCAAACCCAAAAACAAATTGTTAATCTTGGGAGGGACAATGTTGTCATACAGGGAGTACCAACATTTCCAAAAGAAGGAAAAAGACTAGGATTCCCATTTGAGGGGATTCCTTGATTGGTAAACTCAAGAACTGTTTTCATTAGTCTCAACCTAATATCCGCTAAGGATTTTTGCACGGGTAAGATGTTATTCCATGGGTAGTAAATTTTAGAACTTAAAATCAAAATAAATAAAAAAGGGTGAACTAGTCATAAAGGATTATTGGGTATTCATGAACTGAAATATACAACATAAAAAATAAATTTCTCAAGTACTTAGCATACGACATCCAATATCCCTGAAATGTTGTGTTTGATGTATCACGTGTACAAGGTGGCTGACTCGGCTAGCTATGGTAGGTTTGCAACCTATTGGTGTTGATCCCAAAATATATGTGATGGTACATGGGATTCCAGCCCATAGTAGTTATGTCTAATGCATAACCATTCGATGAGAGTGGCCCAAATATACTTATCATACATAAATATACTTCCATACATGGGACAGGATATCACCCTTGGATTGTAATGTAGACTATTAGCGATAAATCCTATTTTTTACAACACTGAAACATGTGTCTTGCCTAGACCACTAAAGGTTTGCATTAATTCCAAATGATCCTTCGGTTCATTGAGGTTCATTTTAAGTTGATCTTGGTTAAAGTTTCAATTTCAAGTCTCAAAAATAATGTTACCTGAATCCTTATGATGCAGACTAAATGCAAGAAAATAAGCTTTCAATTTAGATGAATTCTAAGATACTTAGGGAAGAGAGACAAACAAAAATGCACTCAATGCAGCAATGATAATGCCCCCAAACTAGTTCAAAGTCATGAAAATGAAATTCTTTCCAAATTGAATTCACATTCCCAACAAATGCAACTTAATTGAAAATGAAATGACTTTCCTTTCACTAAGTTGCATGATTTTTTTTGTTTTTGTTTTGACTTTAAAATTAAAGACAAACAAATGAACGAAGGAAGGAAGAAATGTAAAATCCCTTTACTTTTCTTCCAATTTAACCAAACAATTTTTTTTTTAAGGACTGCAAAAATGAAATTCTTTTCACTTTTCTTAAAACGACAAGGATAATATAAATAAAAAATGAAAAAGAAAATAACTTCCAATTTCTTTTTAATTTAGATGAAACACACTCTTATAGACTTCTTCATCAAAAAAATTGTAATCTCATGCTTGACACTGAACCCAAGGGAAAGAGTCATAAATGCAGAGATGACCAAAGCATACGTCAACTCTCCTCGAAAGAAGACAAGAAAAATATGAGAAAGAGTGTTTGAAATGGAAAAAAGTTCCCAAAATTACAACAAAAAAAAGAGACAAAATTTAATTGCTCATATGAAATAGGTAAGTCAAACATAGAGCAAGGAGATCACTGAGATCTCACAAACTCCTTCAAGGGACATGAGACACTAGATAATTAGGAGGGAAAATAGAATTTTCCCAAGGTCGAGATCATCGCTTCTGTATTGAGCAGAAGTGTGTTTAAAGGCCAATCAGCGTGGTTGTACTATATAGAATAGCATTTTCAGTGCTATTGTGAGGAAAAATAAGGCATTTTTTGCTAAAAACAAGGAAAAAAACAAAAGAGACTCACAAACACACCAAACATGACACAATGACGTGAAAAAAAACCTTTGCACAAGCTAATAGAGATCTAAGAAGATTTAAATTTCATAAATCAGAGAAATTGATCCAAGATCACTTCAGGGAAGGAGGACTTAAAAGGCTAAACCTCCTTAGTGGAGTCACCAATTATGTTATCAAGATAAATCCCCTTTGCGGACAAAGGCAATCTCTCTAGCCCTAGAGTGGGTCTAGCAATACGATATTATTTCTAATGTAGGATTTCTTAACTAATTCTTACAACACAAAGAGGAAAGAGACATAAATACCTTTTTCCAATTGCAACCCTTGGATCTAATGATGGTGACCTTAGTCCACCATCCTTGTAGGCCCAATTCTTGCTACTGATGGTGCACAAATAACTATAGATGATCAGGAGACAAAAAAAAATGTAATACAATCTATAATAAACATAAACACTTGCTCTCTAGCAGATCAAGGTGCACCATAATATTTGCATAATCATGTAGAAAAATGTATAAAGAAAACATCAAAATTTATTATGGATAAATTACAAAAGGAGATATTACAACCAAGCCTTGATGTTGGGGGCATCCTTAGGTGAAAATTTGAGTCCTTCAACCAGCTCAAGAGAATTCCTTCTCATGTGCACTTAGGCTTAATCATGATGCAAGCATGTGAATGGATGAGATTTCAGATGAGTCTGATAATGATCAACCAAGCTCAAAACTTAGGGGAATGAGGAATGTTAATTTATAGAAAGGATAAGGAGGTTGGGAGCCCATGAAAGTAGGAGGAAAGCCGATTTTCTAATGGATTATCCCTAATGGACGAGATGAAAGCTCTAAAATGAGAGATTTCAACCTTATCATCTTTGTTCAACAACCAACTCGCCGCCCTTGAGCTTCTAGAGGTCGAAGAATTCTCCTCCATTTTAGGAAGTACTTCCAGAAAGGGGATCAACACAGTTTTCAAAGAAATTAGAGCGCTGACAGTGCTAGGTCGGAACTGGATAAGGAAATTAACATGGTCATGACACCGAGAAGGGCGCTGACCCAGGAAACTAGGAATTTTACCAAGTTTCTTCATTAATGTTTCAAGGAAGTCTTCTTTGGACCTTCACCGGGATATGTCAGCATATTTTCATGATGATGAAAACATTGCACAGGGTTCATCACGGGGCATTTTAGGATCAGGGATGGGAAAATGAACATGGTGATAAATTACTTAAAACATAATACCTATGAAGTGGGTGATATATCCACCCTAGGTGGACATATTTCATTGATATATGAAATCACAACCTGTGTAAAGACAATAATATTATATTTGATTTCTCATAATTAACATGTTGAAACATAATACCTATTTTACACATTTAGTAGAATAGTAAAAAAAAATCATTTCCAAAAAGTAAGTAGAGCATTCTGGTGAAAATTATGAAAGGTCATTCTAAAAAATGTAATATGTAATATTTTGGTGAAATAGTTTATTATTTTGGTAGTTCTGAAAATGATACTTTAGTAATAAGTGGCATGAAATATTGATTCTTCTCTTATATAAAAAAAAATTAGAAAATTAGAAAGAGATTAAGCATGAATCCATGGTAATTCTCACCCTACCTTACATATATGTGTGTGGTATAGTGAATGAGTAAGTTGCTACTATTATTGAATAAGTAAAAAATACTAGCATTGATGCATCTTCTAGCATCAAGGGCATACTATCTAAGAAGAACAAATGCAAACATAAAATAATTTCATATATATATATATATATATATAAATATATATATATATATATATATATATATATATATATATATATATATATATATATATATATATATATATGGCTCTTATATACATTGAGCCCATTGATTATTACAAGTGTACTTAGTAACTAAATAATTTTACTGAGCTATGAACAACAAATCTTTCCATGAGTCACACTATAGCTGGAACTATATAATATGCTAGGAGAAAACCCCTCCCCAAACATTAATTTATAACATACCTCAAAATATATATATATATATTTTTGATGTTGGCTATTAATTACGTCTTTCCAAATCCACATTTTTCCGTCAGGATTTTGCATCATAATTAACAAGGAACTTTAACAGGATTATACATAATAATTATAATTTCCAACTTATTATTATTTCACAAGAATTCCCTTGTTGAACTTACCAGAAGCACTATGGAAACCCATCATCATTCCCCATTTTTTTTATATATAACATTGGATGGTCCCATTAAAACAAAGCACATATATTACCATGAAATCGTTTCATCATGGTTCACTTCATTTTTAACTTGTACTAATGAACCCACGGATACCTTAGACGTATTACGTATTCCACCTTACTATTTGAATTGATATGATCGAAATTGACTTCCCTATAGTTTAAGTGGAATATCTTATAGTTAACTTAATTCGAATTATTACGTTGAATATGTGAATATATGTTTCACCCATATTACTATCATATGCAATCGTTTTATATCGAATTGCCTTTGATTATATGTCATAAGGTCTGTGACCTATCACGTCCGGTTTGTGTGAGATAGTACATATAATCTTGAATTGATTGGTAATGATTCCACAATCTTTACACAGAGCACATTTGCACTCAATGTGTTGAATCCATTGGAGGTTCTGTCTCACGCTTGTCATACATTTTAAATGTTTATTGTGTACCTATCTACTATGATATTCGAGCGCCAGCCCATTGTTAACCCTACGTTAAGTCTACTGCCCTTATCGAGAAGAGAAGTGGTACTTGGAATTCATTTCACATTTATTTTCCTGGCTCGAATACATCAATTCTGTCAACCCGCCATTAAAGACCTCCGGGTGCCATTGATCTAACCCTAAAATTTAGTACGTCTCTCGCAGATTTTTCCATCTGTATGGCTTGGATGCATTAGGGTTTGACGTTCTACTTAATTGATAATTTCTCTTGTTACTACCTTCATTTGGTTCCTGCAAGTCTCGTGGCCGAGGTTTCTTCGTGGTGGTATCGACGGTCTTTCCATCAAACTTCTTGACGCACATAGTCACTTAGTTTGCATACAGGAGCGAGGTTCATGGGTAACTCTTTTTCCTTATTACGCCATGCCTTTTTTAAATTTATTCGTGCCCTATATCGTATACAACTCTTATTATTATTACGATTTTACTCTACAGGAGGAGTTTAAAATTTTGATTCTATGTCATGTTTGTGATTAGCTCTACCTTCTGAGTGCATTTGTATCGTAGCGGACTCCTCACAGTTCTTAAAGCATTTTTTTTTCCCGTGAGGTAATAAGATGATTTACATTCAGGGTTTTATTTCTTCCGCGTTTGACTACAATGAGTCGAATGATTTTTTTTTTGAAATTATTATCATTAAATACTCATGGTTTTGTTTCCCCTTTCAGGATTGGGAATTAACCAGAGAACATCATACGCCATAATTCTCGAGGTAATTTTATATTTATATGGCGTTTATTAAATTCTATTGGTATTAATATTGGCTTATCCTCACCCTTTTAATTTTGCGTTTTGGTTTCTTGTTACCGCAGGTGATTTAATTAACTCCTGCCATCATAATCATCACTCTTACCATGCTCTCGTCAATTGTTACAGTTTTTATCTAAGACGTTTGTCTTCATTTGTGAACTCAGGTTGGTTCCCTCTCGTTGCAGAGAATTTCGATTTCAGTAGTTTTCCATTCCCATATGTATGGGTCGGCTTTGGTTCTACGTTTTTCGTCTGAGATTTTTAACAATTTTTTTTTCTTGTGGCTCGGGTATTATAAATCCTGTTGCAGCTCTGTAAATAATTGGACTGTCAAAAAATCAACTCTCATACTTAGAGTATGACCAAGCTGTTTAACTATGGACACGTTCTAATATAGTCTGGTTGTATTATACTATTGTCCCTTAAGACTAATGCTCAGGAATTTCAATGCTTGGGCGAGGCCTATCGAATTTGTTTAAGACACAGTGTATCTATTTCATAATAGTATGTAGGGTTTTGCATATCTGTCATATTCACCATACACTTACTATTTATTTCCAGGTTTATTCAGTGTTTCCATTTGATAGTTGTATGTATATTAATTGATGGAAATGTAATACACCCCCACACCTACGTACGAACAGAATTTTTGGGTCCTCTTTCTGCTATTTATTTTTCTATGATGTCTATACATTGACATATGTTTTATTTTATTTTTTATGTAATCTTCAGAAAAACAGTTATGGTATTAATAATCAGTTTGTTGGCTTAATGGTTATGTATAATATTCTGGTCAGTACAATTTTCCTTTCAATGTATGATTAGGATATTTAATAATATTCACCTGAGTACTTCTTATTTCAATTCCTGGAATACAAAGGGTTTCTTTCATTAGTCCTTCTTGTCATTATGAGTACATGAGGAATAATGGATATAGGTTAATAAAACCCTTAACAAAATTTAAATGAGTACTTTTGCAAGATACATGGCTTACCTTCATTGCAACCCAATGGGATTTATTTAAGCTGTAACCCATTATGTAAATTTGGATAGCAGAATTTCTGTGTCAGTGGATTGTTTGACTATTATTCTTTTCCTGTCAAGTAAGAAGAATCTAACAGAGACTTTTCCCATTAGAGACATATCAATTACATCTATCTTTTTGTTATAAGAGTTTCATCATTAGCATAGAAGTTTAGTTCTATATATCCCAGATGGTTTCATGATATGAGAATGTCTCTAGACAGGATTTTATTCTTTGCCTTGTATTGGCCAAATGTACATATTCATATCAGTTTTGTAAATGATTTAACTTATCATTTCTATTTGCTTACTTTCTTCGATGCTGTGCAGCTTTCTATCTCATGTATTTAATTCATGCAACAAGAATTATTTACTTCTCAGTTCAGATTTTCCTTTTTTAAAAATAAAATGACTACAGTTTATCTACATGCACTTTAATAAGGTATTTCTGCAATGTCAGCAATGTGCTTACTCACTATAAGCTCCTCTAATTTCATAGCTAGTTTTTCATCTTCAAATTCTATTTTCCTATTTCATACAGAATTTGGTTTATTCTTCTACGGAAACACAGTAAAGTTACACTATAATGATTTAAGGGAGTAGAATAAATCTCCAAATTTAAACCATTAGCAGGTTTAGAACTTCTGGTTGATTTTCCCCATAAATCCTATTCCTACAACTACACAGAATTGAGAGGATTAAGTTCTTCTAAACATTTCTGTTAAATGTAGGGAATATCAATTTCAGAATTTTTGGAAGTACACTAACACCTACAGTAATTACCATACTGCATAATAACAAGTAATTCTTAATCATTCATAAAAATTGTGAGCATACCACTTCTGAAATTGACCAGTCCTCCCAACCTTAGAGTTCCTTTATCCCCAGAACTCACCGTCAAGATGAGATCATCTCCTCGAACAAACCAACCCCAATCTATTCTGGAGTAGCTTATTTAAGCTTATGCTCCCCAAATCCTGTTTCTAATTTGGCGTCCAGAATTACATGATGCTTTTATTCCTGTTTTCCTAGGCTTCCCTTATTTAGGGACTTTTAAAGTTGCTTTCTGTTTTTCCAGCTTTTTACCTCTTCCCAACTACTCTCCACCTCATTGGGGAAATCTAGATTTTTCCTCAAAAATCTAAATTAGAAATAAATTCTTTCAAGTATTTTTGAAATATTTTTGGGGAAAGTCTTATCCTCTTTCCATACCTCATGGATTTGGCAAGTGATCTCAAAATTCTCATTTGGTCAATATGCATAGAAATGTTTTATTTATTTCTCACAATTAAATAATTAATTACATCCACACCATAATTATCCATTTGGGTCCACCCCCTTTGGATTTAAGTTCAAATTTCTAACTTGAAAAAAATGAAACTAGGGGTGTTACATATTCCCCCTTTGAAAACAAACACCGTCGTCGGTGTTATCAACTAATTACTAGAGTTCATTTTGAAAATAGATATGGATATTTTTCCATCATCTCAGCTTCTCTTTCCCATGTAGCTTCTTTAGCAGTAAAGTGCTTCCACAAAACCTTTACTCTAGCTACTGTTCGGTTTCTCAATTCAATTTTTTCCCGCTCCAATATTTGAAGCGGCTCTGGCATGAACTCCCCTTCTGGTTCCACCTGTATCACATTCCAATCAACAATGTGAGAAGCATCATGCACATATCTTTTTAATAACGAAACATGAAACACATCATGCACTTTAACATGGGGCGGTAAGGCCAGTTTATAAGCCACTGGTCCCACCCTTTCTAACACTTCAAAAGGCCCACAATATATAGGAGCCAATTTTGCACAACTTCCAGCATAAAGTGTGCTCTTTTTGGGTTTAATACGCAGATACACATGATCACCCACTTTGAACTCTTGATGCACCCTCTTCTTATCAGAATAGTTTTTCTGTCAATCTTGTGCTGTCTTGATGTTTCTTTGTATCTGTTTGACAATTTTTTCCATCTCTTGTAAAGCATCTGGCCCCAACACTAGATTTTCTTCAGGTTGGCTCCAACTTAAAGGAGTATGACAATTTCTTCCATAGAGTGCTTCAAATGGACTCATTTTGATGGACGATTGATAGCTGTTGTTGTAATAAAATTCATCTAAATGCAAGTAATCTTCCCATTTTGATGGCCTATCCATCACATACATTCTTAGCATATCCTCCAAAATTTGATTTTTTCTCTCTGTTTGACCATCTGTCTGAGGGTGATAGGCAGTACTAAAATTCAATTTAGTGCCCATGCCCCAAAATAGACCTTTCCAAAAGGTGGTTGTGAACTTGGCGTCCCTATCTGAAATAATCATTTTTGGGACCCTGTGTAGCCTTACTATTTCTTTTAGGAACACATCTGCTACTTGGGCTGTCCCAAAAGTAGATTTTACAGGGATGAAGTGTGCAACTTTTGTTAAAGTGTCTACCACTACCATCACTGAGTCATGCTGGTACTTGGTTCTGGGTAACCCAGTTATGAAATCTATAGAAACAGTGTCTCATTTCCATTATGCAATTGGCAAGGGATTTAAAAGACCAGCTGGGTGTTGATGCTCCACTTTAACTAGTTGACATTCCATGCATCTAGCTAAATATTCTGCTACATATTTTTTCATTCCTGGCCAAAACACTTTCTTTTTCAAAGTTGTTAGCATTTTTTGATATCCAGGATGTCCTGAATATGGATGTTTATGATATTCATCTAGGATCTCTTTTCTCACAGACTCTACATTGGGGATATACAATCTGTTTTTATAGAAGATCAACCCTGTCTAATTTTGGGTGTATTCAGTCATTTCTTTCTCTAACATTTGCACTTGTAGATTCTCATAATTTGGATCCTGATAAGCTACCTTTTTAACTAGTTCCTCTAAATCAAAACTAGCACTACTCCCAATGCTGCTTATGTTTTGGCAAGCATTTCCGCTTAGTGCATCAACAATTTTGTTTTCTTTCCCTCAGATATGTTTTATGTCCATATCAAATTCACTCAGAAAAGACAACCATCTGGCTTGTCGAGCATTCAAATCAATTTGGGAAAAGAAATATTTAAGACTAATATGATCAGTCATTAATATAAATTTTTTTCCAAGAAGATAGCGTTGCCACATCTTCAAGGCATGGATTACAACAACCAATTCCAAATCATATATACTGTAGTTCTGTTCATGTTTCTTAAGTTTACTAGAATCATATGCAATAACAAAATTTTCCTACAACAGAACTCCTCCCAATCCCTCTCTGCATGCATCAATGCATACAACAAACTCTTTGTTAGGATATGTAATTTTCAGTATAGGGGCTGTAGTGAGTTTTAGTATTAGTTGTTCAAAAATATTTTGGCATTTTTCAGTCCACTCAAATTTGGTGCCTTTTCTCTATAATGAAGTTATGGGATATGCTATTGTAGAAAATCTTTCCACAAATCTCCTATAATAACCTGCAATCCCCATAAATGACCTTACTGCTGAAACATCAGTGGGCACCGGCCACTCTCTAATAGCCTTTATTTTCTCAGGGTCTACTGCCAATCCTTGTTCAGAAATAATATGCCCCAAATATTGAATCTTATATTTATAGAATTCACATTTACTGAATTTGGCATATAACTGGTTTTCTTTCAAATTTTGCAAAACTATCCTTAAGTGTTCTTTGTGCTCCTCCTCACTTTTTGAATAAACCAGAATATCGTCTATGAACACTAGTACAAATTTATCCAAGTACTTGTTCAAAACATTATTCCCTAAGCACATAAAGGTGTGAGGGGAATTTTTCAAACCAAAAGGTAGGACTACAAATTCATAGTGACCATACCTAGTTTAGAAAGATGTTTTACTAATATCTTCCTCCTTAATTCTGAGCTAGTGATAACCAGTCCTCAAATAAATCTTAGAAAATACTGAAGCTCCTCTTACTTGAACAAAAAGATCATCAATTCTGGGCAAAGGGTATCTATTTTTTATTGTCAACTTATTTAGCTGACGATAGTCAATGCACATTCTAAAGGTTCCATCCTTCTTTTTCACAAACAACACCAGTGCTCCCCAAGGAGACACACTCGGTCTGATATAACCTTTATCTAGCAATTCTTGAAATTGCATTTTCAGTTCCATGAGTTCGGGGGGGGGGCTCATCCAATAAGGGGCTCTGGAAACATGTGTTTCTCTAGGCACTAAATTGATTGAAAATTTAATCTCTCTTTTGGGGGGAATATGAGGAATCTCATCTGGAAAAACTTCCTTAAACTCTCCTACTACTAGCAGAGTGTCTAGCAGGTTTTCTTCAAGTTGCTGTCTTAATTCTTCATCATGTACAACATATACTTGATATCCTTTCCTAGCTGTTCTTTTTAATTGCAGAGATGATATTTGTCTTACAGAGATTGGTTTTGGTTTTCCTTTGAGGATAAAAGGTTTCCCTTCCTCATCTACACACTGCAGAGTTTTATCCCAACAATTCATCATAGCCTTTCTCTTTTCCAACCAGTCCATTCCAATCAGCAAGTCATATGAGCCTAAGGGAAAAATGTTTAAGTTTACTTCTGTCTGAAAATAATTTAATTTAATTGTTGTTTGAGGTAACTTATGAGTTATTTTTCACTTGGTGCTAGTGGCTAGCTGGACCAACCAAGACTGCTGAAATTTTTCAGTTTTGAGATTGCATTTCTCTACAATTTGTGGACTAATGTAACTCAAATAAGCACCCGGATCAATTAAAACTGTAACAGATTGGTCAGCAATCTTGCCTTCCATCTCAACCATGGTAGCCTGATGTTCTGCTTGTCGGTTCTCCAAGGCTGCACTGATAGTGGGTATATTTCTTGCTATATCATTCACTGTGGTAGCTTCTTGATCCCTCATAATAATCTGAATATTTCGGTGTGGATGATCCCTCAACAGATGAGGTTATCCACAACCCCAACATTTCAACGGTTCCTGCATTTTGACTGCTCCCTCCTTCTTATTATCTCCATCTATTTGTTTTGAACCAACTTGGGACTAAGTAGTTTGACTTTCCTTGGGTTTGTTTAATTTCTTCCACTGATGGTCCCTGCCAAAGTTCTTCAAGTAAGTTGGTTTCTGTTTCTTCCCTTTGAATTCACTCTTATTTACCCAGCTTTTTCCATGTTCACCCTTGCCTTTAAACTGCTAGTAGCATAATCTAGTTTTCCTCACCTCTTCATCCATAGTTTTTGGATTATCAAACTCTATTTTCTCCTTGCACACAGCAGGAAAACAGTTCAAAAACCTTTGTACCTTTGCCTTATCTTCACGAATATAAGGAAAATACCTTAGTATATTTGTAATATTGGTGACAAACTCATCTATAGTGAGTTGTCCCAATCTGAGTTCATGGAACTCCTTTGCTTTATCATCATAATAACGTTCGTTCAAATAGCGGTTTTTAAACTTGACTTGGAAATCTTCCCAAGCCACTGTTTTTTCATCAATGGCATGGACCATTTTCGTCTCCTCCCACCACAAGGTAGCTTTACCCTGCAACTGGTAGATAGCCAATCTAGCTTTCAGATTGCTCTCATAATCATAGACCTGGAAATACTTAATCAAATTCAACAACCATGCCTCAGCATCTTCCTCCTTCTCTCCATCATAGGAGGGAGGTTTAATCTTTCGGAATTCCCCCTATAATCCCTTTCTATGTTTAGACTGATGTCTAGTAGTGTCATCTTCCTCAGAATCATCTAAGAACTTGCTTTTCTTCCTCTTTCCGGAACCTTCGCCTTCTTGGCTGTTCCGTGAAGTCAGTTCTCTTATGAGCCTTTACTGCTCCTCACTGGCTAATGACAGCCTGTGATTTTGGCTTCTTAACTCAGCTATCTCTCGTTGCAACCCGTGCAACATAGCCATCAAAGGAGCATTGGGATCTAGTGTGTTATCTTCATCACGCAGATCAACATAAATTTCATCTCCTTCAACCATTGTCTTTTCAGTTCCAGTACCGCTATACACTAAACAAAACAACATCAGTAAAAAAAAACATAAATTTTTTTTTTCAACAAGAAATAATTTACACAGTGGGCACAACAACAACCCAGTTTTCAAACATGGGCTCTGATACCATTTGTAACATACCTCAATTTTTTTTTTTTTTTTTATGTTGGCTATTAATTACGCCTTTCCAAATCCACATTTTTCCATCAGGAGTTTGCATCATAATTAACAAGGACCTTTAACAGGATTATACATAATAATTATAATTTCCAACTTATTATTATTTCACAAGAATGCCCTTGTTGAACTTACCAGAAGCACTATGGAAACCCATCACCATTCTCCGTTTTTTTTATATATAAAATTGGATGGTCCCATTAAAACAAAGCACATATATTACCATGAAATCGTTTCATCATGGTTCACTTCATTTTTAACTTGTACTAATGAACCCACCGCTACCTTAAACGTATTATGTATTCCAACTTACTACTTGAATTGATATGAACGAAATCAAATTCCTTATAGTTTAAGTGGAAGATCTTATAGTTAACTTAATTCAAATTATTACGTTGAATATGTGAATATATGGTTCACCCATATTACTATCATATGCAATCATTTTATATCGAATTTCCTTTGATTATATGTCATAAGGTCTGTGACCTATCACGTCCGGCTTGTGTGAGATAGTACATACAATCTCGAATTGATTGGTAACGATTCCACAATATTTACACAGAGCACGATTGCACTCAATGTGTTGACTCCGTTGGAGGTTCCGTCTCACGCTTGTCATACATTTTAAATGTCTATTGTGTACCTCTCTACTATGATATTCGAGCGCCAACCCATTGTTAACCCTACGTTAAGTCTACTGCCCTTCTCGAGAAGAGAAGTGGTACCTGGAAGTCGTTTCACATTTATTTTCCTGGCTTGAATACATCAATTCTGTCAACCCGCCATTAAAGACCTCTAGGTGCCATTGATATAACCCTAAAATTTAGTATGTCTCTCAAATATTTTGCCATCTGTATGGATTGGATGCGTTAGGGTTTGATGTTCTACTTAATTGTGAATTTATCTTGTTACAACCTTCATTTGGTTCCTGCACATTTCGTGGCCGAGGTTTCTTCTTTGTGGTATCGATGGCCTTGCCATCGAACTGCTTGACGCACATAGTCGCTTAGTTTGCATATAGGAGCGAGGTTCATGGGTAACTCTTTTTCCTTATTACGCCATGCCTTGTTTAAATTTATTCGTACCCTATATCGTATACAACTCTTATTATGCTTACGATTTTACTCTACAGGAGGAGTTTGAAATTTTGATTCTCTGTCATGTTTGTGATTAGTTCTACGTTTTGAGCGCATTTTTATTGTAGCGGACTCCTCACAGTTCTTAAAGCATTTTTTTTCCGTGAGGTAATAAGATGATTTACATTCAAGCTTTGATTTCTCCTGCATTTGACTACAATGAGTCAAATGAGTTTTTTTTTTTGAAATTATTATCATTAAATACTCATGGTTTCGTTTCCCCTTTCAGGATTGGGACTTAACCAGAGAACATCATACGCCATAATTCTCGAGGTAATTTGATATGTATATGGCATTTATTAAATTCTATTGGTATTCATATTGGCTTATCCTTGCCCTTTTAATTTTTTGTTTTGGTTTCTTGTTACCGCAGGTGATTTAATTAATTCCTACCATCATAATCGTCACTCTTACCATGCTCTCGTCAATTGTTATAGTTTCGCTCTAAGACGTTTTTCTTCGTTTGTGAACTCAAGTTGGTTCCCTCTCGTTGCAGAGAATTTCGATTTCAGTAGTTCGCCATTCCCATATGTATGGGTCGGCTTTGGTTCTACGTTTTTCATCTGAGATTTTTAACAATTTTTTTTTCTTGCGGCTCAGGTATTATAAATCCCATTGCACCTCTGTAAATAATTGGACTATCTAAAAATCAACTCTCAGCCTTGGAGTATGACCAAGCTGTTTAACTATGGACACGTTCTAATATAGTCTCGTTGTATTATACTATTTTCCCTTAAGACTAATGCTCAAAAATTTCAACGCTTGGGCGAGGCCTATCGAATTCGTTTAAGACACAGTTTATCTATTTCATAATAGTATGTAGGGTTTTTCATGTCTGTCATAGTCACCATACACTTATTATTTATTTCTAGGTTTATTCAGTGTTTCCATTTGATAGTGGTATATATATTAATTGATGGAAATGTAATACACCCCCATGCCTACCTACGAACAGAATTCTTGGGTCCTCTTTCTGCTATTTATTTTTCTATGATGTCTATACATAGACATATGTTTTATTTTTATGTAATATCCAAACAATAGTTATGGTATTAATAATCAGTTTGCTGGCTTAATGGTTATATAAAATATTCTAGTCAGTATAATTTTCCTTTCAATGTATGATTAGGAAATTTAATAATGTTCACCTAAGTACTTCCTATTTTAATTCTTGGAATACAAAGGGTTACTTTCAGTAGTCTCTCTTGTCCTTATGAGTACATTAGGAATAATGGGTATAGGTTAATAAAACCCTTAACCAAATTTAAATGAGTACTTTTCTAGGATACATGGCTTACATTTATTGCAACCCAATGGGATTTATTTAAGCTGTAACCCATTCTGTAAATTCGGATAATAGAATTTTGGTGTCAGTAGATTGTTTGACTATTATTCTTTTCCTATCAAGTAAGCAGAATCTAACAGAGACTTTTCCCATTAGAGACATATCAATGACATCTATCTTTCGGTTATAAGAGTTTCATCATTAGCATAGAATTTTAGTTCTATATATCCCAGATGGTTTCATGATATGAGAATGTCTCTAGAAAGGATTGTATTCTTTACCTTATATTGGCCAAATGTACATATTCATATGAGTCTTGCAAATGATTTAACTTATCATTTCTATTTGCTTACTTTCTTCGATGTTGCGCAACTTTCTATCTCATGTATTTCATTCATGCAACAAGAATTATTTACTTCTCAGTTCAGATTTTCCTTTTTTTTAAATAAAATGATTACAGTTTATCTACATGCACTTCAATAAGGTATTTCTGCAATGTCAGCAATGTGCTTACTCACTATAAGCTCCTCTAATTTCATAGCTGGTTTTTCATCTTCAAATTCTATTTTCCTATTTCATACAGAATTTTGTTTATTCTTCTACGAAAACACAGTAAAGTTACACTATAATGATTTAAGGGAGTAGAATAAATCTCCAGATTTAAACCATTAGCAGGTTTAGAACTTCTGGTTGATTTTCCCCATAAATCCTATTCCTACAACTACACAGAATTGAGAGGATTAAGTTCTTCTAAACAGTTATGTTAAATGTAGGGAATATCAATTTCAGAATTTTTGGAAGTACACTAACACCTACAGTAATTACCATACTACATAATAAGTAATTCTTAATCATTCATAAAAATTGTGAGCATACCACTTCTGAAATTTACCATTCCTCCCAACCTTAGAGTTCCTTTATCCCCAGAACTCATCCTCGAGATGAGATCATCTCCTCGAACAGACCAACCCCAATCTGTTCTGGAGTATCTTATTTAAGCTTATGCTCCCCAAAGCTTGTTTCTAATTATGTGTCCAGAATTACAGGATGTTTTTATTCCTGTTTGCCTAGGCTTCCCTTATTTAGGGACTTTTAAAGTTGCTTTCTGCTTTTCCATCTTTTTACCTCTTCCCAACTATTCTCCACCTCATTGGGGAAATCTAGATTTTTCCTCAAAAATCTAGATTAGAAATAAATTCTTTCAAGGACTTTTGAAAGATTTTTGGGGAAAGTCTTAGCCTCTTTCCATACCTCATGGATTTGGCAAGTGATCTCAAAATTCTCATTTGGTCAATATGCACAGAAATGTTTTATTTATTTCTCACAATTAAATAATTAATTACATCCACACCATAATTATCCATTGGGTTCCACCCCCTTTGGATTTAAGTTCAAATGTCTAACTTGAAAAACATGAAACTAGGGGTGTTACACTAGTCAGAGATTGATCCTGTAGGACAAAGCTATGAAAGTGTTGTGGTGCATCAACCCATAGGTCAAGGTCGATATTCATGTTTGCATTTGGTTAATGACGTATATGATGAGAGTATTCTAGGAAAGGAGTTTAGGCATTCTCTCATGAGGATGAGGACCTATAAATAGGTCATGCTTAGAATTTTATATATATTTCACAAACCGATGGCCCACCCCTAAGAATTCTCTAATGTCAAAATAGTTGACATGTTGACCTAAAATAAATTCTTTCAATAATCATCTAAGAAAAGATAAAGGAACCTCCATACTATTACAGGAGGGTTTGTTAAATATGATAAAGCACTTTCCATCCAATTGTGTAAAAGTGATTAGTTAGTGCTCCAATCCTTACAAATCCATGTCTTTGTGTTTGGTGTCTATAATCTCGATTTTCGGTTAATAAATAACGCCATTAAATTTTTTTAAAATGTTTAGGTTGCTAACTTAATTTTTATCCAACCGTATCCCTATAATATTAATAAATTCTAGCCTTGTAATCACGATTTTGAGTTAATTGGTTATTGGCATTTTCAATGAAAGATACAATTGCATATAGGGAATTAGCTAGTGACAAAAATAAATGCCAATTTTTATTTTGAAAGTTTTGTATAAGGGTTCTAAGAAACCTCAACCCTGCATCAATTTCCATACTTATATTTTATAATTATGGGTTGTGGTTTGATGTGTCTTCCGGTGCTCATGTTGTGTTTGAGTTTCCTTGAGTTACCATATTAATTAAATGTGCTACAATTTAATAAGGAATTATTAAATTTAGATATATTTATTATTATTTAACATAATATGAATAAAAATAGAATAAAATTTCATCAAAATAGTTACACTATATGAATATGTATATCTATAATAGGGATTCCAACATTTCAATTTAATTATCAATAATTATTATATGGATGTTAGTGTAAGGAATTAAATAATAGAACAATGAAAAAAAATATCACGAGACATAGAATAACATAAAACAAGAGAAACACGGATATATGTGGAACACCCAGTCTATGCATTGTGCACGAAGAAAAAACTAGTCATTCATGTTATTTTATCTAGAAAACTGAAGGGGTACAACCTATGACACATCTATTGTAAATTTATCTTCTCTCTCAAACAATCGATTTTTTTCCAGAGAATAATACGCATTCGCAATATCATTCCCTCATAAAATTCGAGGGTTTATTTTTAGAAAAAAAACTAAATTAACATAAATTCTACGATTAGATATTTTGCCTAATGAGAAACCCACATTGACTACAAAATTATAATATTCTACTAGGAAATTTTATCAAAAAATAATTATCGGGGTTGCAGCAATAGAAACCCCATTAGAGGTGGCTCAAAGCGTGGTTATTCTCCCATTGAACCCCTTGCAATAATAGTTGTGGGGGGGAGGGGGGAGCATCCCCACACCCCCGTTTGGGACTAGGATATAATATTCTACAAGGAAATTTTATCAAAAAATAATTATCGAGGGTTGCAGCAATAGAAACCCCACTAGAGGTGGCTCAAAGCATGTTTATGCTCCCATCAACCCCCTTGCAATAATAGTTGTGGGGGGGAGCATCCCCACACCGATCTAAATATGGAGAAAACAATATATCTAAATCAAATATGGAGAAAACAATATATCTAGATAAAAAATATATTCACGCTCCACACCCAACAGGTCTAGATTTAATCTCCATGGAATATTTTAGATAATCAATAGTAATATATAAAAATAAAAGGTTGTGATTTATCACCAAAGTAGTTATTCCCTTTCTATAATTTCAACTAAATTCATTAATTAAAATAAATTCATATGAATAGGTGTCATATGAAGTGAGTTATGGTTTTTTGGGAATGTGGTAATGATAAGCCATGGTATTGGCCCATTCTATTGTATGAAAGCACATTTATAAATTAGGGATCTCCATGGATAATAATAGTATTTCATGTTTTTTTAAATGTATATATTTTTAACTTATATATTAATTCCTTTTATAAATAATAATAATAATAATTTAAAAAAAAGTTATAATTTAGTTAGTGTTTATGATTTTTTTAATTTTAGCAATGTGAGATGTATTATGAAGTGATTTGATGGTTATTATGAATTGGTGCATATACAAGTTTACCAACCATTTAATTCATATAGTTGCGCTAATTATATTCCATATGAAAAATATACATGCTTTATATTTATTTTGTGGTCAGTCATGTCATATGCCAAAATTAAACTATGATTGAAGATAGAATTTCCCCTTTTGAAAGCATGGCTAAGATTAGGTATCTCATGTATAATATTAAACTCTACAACAAGAAAGCCAAGAGCTTCCCCAAAATTGCTTCAAATTTTTGCCAAAATCCCCACCTTGAGCTTAAGTCAGGTTGGCATAAGGATGACTAGTCTCGGCTAAACCATGTGGGGTAAAAGAAGAGCTAATCGCGGAGAAAAAAAATTAAAAATATTATTATTTGCAAGTTAAGGATAAGTTATGGGAGGATAAGGAATTATATGGAAAATATAAGCTATGATATTATAAGCAGGTGATTAACCCTAATCTTGATAATTAGAATTATCTTTTTATATTAACCAGTGGTAAGAGGAAAATGAAGATTGCCAAGATAAAAAATGATTTTCAAAATTTTTTCCACACTACCAATCATATTGACTTGTTAATTCAAAAAAACTATGGTGATACAAAAATGCTTCTCTTACTTTTTTTATTATATAAATAAAATATTAAGAATCTCAACTAACCTCTTACTTTCTTAACATTTTAGTAACAATTAATAATCATCATTATCTTTTTTTCTGAACCACTAAAATTACATCTAACTACTACTAATAATAATAATCATCTTTATTCCAATCAACTTTTATTTATAAACTTAAAAAATGTTCTAATATTTTATTTTTAAGCATGAATGGACTTTTATTTATAAATTAAAAAAAAATTGTTTCATTGTAGTTCATTATTTTGATGGATGAATTAATAAAAAAGCTTCGTGGTATTAAAAATATTCTAATATTACTTTAATATTTATAGTTATTTAAAATATATTTTAACAATTTATTTTATATATTTATATTAGGTTTTTATATTATAAATAAGATTTATTTTAAACATAGATATATAATTTTCAAATGGAGGTTTAGTAATAATTCATAATGCGAGAGGGGGAAATTGTATTACTAATACTTGAAATGTGTGACGTTTTGCATGAACCCATAATATAGTTAGGGATACTAAGAAATAAGTGAGAAGGAAGAGAGACTTAAATTATAAAAATGTGGTGGTGATGGTGATGGTGGTGGTGATGGTGGGAGAAATGTTAAAAATATTAAAAATATATATAAAATGTTATTATTCAAATAATTAATAATACTATAGTATAATAATAAACCAAATCATTATTAAAAATAATAATTAATATTATTAATAAGGCATTATTAATAATAAAATATTAATTATTTTAATAATAATGTTATTAAGATTTATATTAAAAATTGATTAAAAAATACTAATAAAGATAATATAATAACGAAATCATAATTACCAGTATTAAAATATATCGGTAATATTAATAATATTATTAGAAGGGGAAAATGTTGATAATTAAAATAATGAAATTATTATTATTAATATTGGGATTTTTATAAAAAAATAAGTATTAATATTGAACATAAAGTAACAATTAATAATAATATTAAAATTAGCTGAGAAGAGAATGGACAAATGGAGGAAATAAGGGGTTTAATTAAAAAATAATAACTAATTAATAATATTTATTATTTTAATAAAGTGCTAATAATAATAATATTTTTAATTAATAATAATAATATTTTTTTTAAATTAAAAAATTATGTTCGTGAAACAAAAAAAAATACATCATTTTCCATCATGACTTCTTTGACACAATTTTTACTATAATAACGTTATTAAAGTAGAGATGAATGGTACAAAGAAAGAAAAATTAGAAGTAAAGGGACAAAATAAACTACTAGAGATGGGAATCATCGAGATTGGGGTTGATACTCAAGGAAAAATTTATTTCCCTTCTTTTTCGATACCATGAGCCAACCATATGAAGGTGGTTTGATCAATGTGATCGCAAATTATCATTGCACGGTAAAGGATATTCCTTATCAAAGTCCAAAGAAGTCGGTTCATGATCTCGTTTAAACATACCTGGAGAAGCATTACTATTCGAAATATTTGTGCTTTCCAAAAGAGTATGGTATACACCAGGAATTGTACGAGATGTGCTAGGCCTTGAGACTTTGAAGATGTCTCTTGAATGGATTCCATCACCATCTTCTTCATAGTTTTTCTTTTACATAGAGTGGGCCTTTCCCTCCATAACACGAGGGTTGTAATTGCGGATATTCTACTTCTATTGAGAATTAAACATGATGAAAGAATTCTATAAGTGTCATACTTTAAGACAAAATTGGTAACAAAAGTAGTATTTTCATAGTCCAAAAACTAAGTCTATTAAAAATCATTGATTTTTAAATTGATTTGGTTGGAAAACCCTTTGTTGATATCAATTTCAACACAAATTCTCTCGTAGGTGTATACACCAAGATAACCACAAGAGAAAATAGTAGTAGAATACCGACCTAAAAAGTCTTTAATGCCTTCGAAGACTGTGTAATTCCATAGGTGCATTGGAAAATTAGGAAGCTTAACTAACATTGGCATGTTGTTAATGATATTCATGGAAGAGTCAAAATATTAAAACCAAGGTGTTAAAAACAATCTAGTATTGCCTGAAAATCAAGGCCTTTTAGATTAATATTTTTGATAGTCATCAGATTCCTCAAATAACATAATGAAGAAGGCTAAGAAAAACATAACATGGCAATTCTTAGTACATACATAATTGATCCATTGGTATATATCATCTTTGCGGGCCAAAATTCATTAAAATGATAGATTATGGTTACCTCTTAATACACTTGGTGAAAGTCCTCCACATTTGAGTGAGATTTCTATGGAGGGAACTTCCTCACATTTTTTGACCAAAAATTACCTTGAAGTTGTCTTGGCATATGCCTTGGGGTGGGTGGGGATGGGAGCATGGGAAACATATTTATAAGGAAAAATCTAAGAGGAGGAAGAGTTACATCTAGTCCCCTCCTCATAGACGATGAAACATAAGAGAAATGTAATATTAATCAATGTTGTAAATTGAGAGACGAGTAGCGTCATACATCTACTAACCTTGAAAAAGAAGGATACACACTCAGAGCTCTAAGTAAATCCTGAGATCTCGAGCATGATCTAATTAGTAAACCCTAATGAGTCATAATTATCCAAAGGAGAGCTTTATAAATATTTGATAACAGGTTGATCAATCTGAAACATAGACCAAAAACCCCTTGAACTCAGACACAATAATAGTCTAGGTTGCAATGAAGGTTTCTAATTTTTTTATTTAAAAAATAATATTATTAATATTGTTAATAAAAAATGAATAATATTATTAATTTATTAAGTTTTATTTTTATTTTTTTTGTAAATCAAAATTCTATTCATTCATCAAAAAGTAAGTACATCTCTAGAAAAATGTAACTTTTCTCACCTCGACTAGGTTTTTTGACTACCATGGTTAACATGTGAAAAGGAAACAGAAAGGAAACTAAAGAAACAGTCCAAAACCTAGGATGCCAAAAGCACAAGAAAACACATAAAACAAGAACAACTGTAACCATGCTAGTCCTTTGAAGTAATTGAGGTTGGCTTATCTAGGGTTGTTCTAGGAGGAGGTGGAGGGCAGAAAGAGCACTAGACATGCTCTTCAAATCGGTCCATCCAAAACTCCAAATTCTTGACTTTGTTATTTAACAAGTTCTAGCCTCACTAGACCACCACGACTCGCTCTCAAACATGGCACTATAAATAGTGATTTTTTTTTCCAGAGTGACTATGAGCTCAGCATGTTATTTCTGACATACCTGATTAGTAGTTTCCAGTCTCTCCAGCACCGACTGGATCAGTTCTATAAAATTCTGTGAACAACATTATCGAATGTTCCTCTGACCACTACTCGCATGTCGTGCCTACCCCCGTCTGCCCATGCATCCACATGACATTGCCCCATCCTGTTGTTGAGGTTGCGGACTGAGACCCCCACGACCAACCATTGAGCCACCACGACCACAACCACTATGAAATTTGAATTATTCCCACCTATAACTTCCTCCGGTCTTGACACCCAGTCCAGCTTTAATTGCCTCCCCTTCCACCAAAGACACCAGAAATTAAGGCTTCCTGCCCCTTTTTCCAGCCAGGCTAGGCTTCGACGGGAAAGAGAATTAACTGTGGCGAGGAACTAGATGCATCATAACAAGACCAAAATTGACCTGAGGAGACCGAATAAACGAATTTGATGGTATACAAATAATGGTTGCAAGCACTAGGATTCACCCATACCACTCTGAATGTACTTCACCCAACCCGAACCACCATTTCCAACCAGAAGGATGGGTTGGACCCGCGCTTTTCCACCCTTGACTCTTTCCTTCGGCGTCAACTAGCGAGCCCTCCCGAGAGTCTTGCTGCAAATACCATAGACACAAAGACCAGTGAAGCTTACAGAACCTTGAGGAAGAGATAAAAAGGAGGCCAGTCCAATTTTCATGTGAACATAGAGGGGAGTCCTCCCAATTGTTACAAAACCTCTGAATGACCAGAACCTCCAAGGTCCCCACTACTCTCGCACTTGAAGACACCCAAGATACCGAATTCCACACTCCGTAGAGGAAAATTTCTAATTTAAAAACCCAAAAGCCAGGTAGGAGGTGCCACTGACAGGTTCACCTCCTTTCCCAAACCAAGATCTCCTGTTTCTTCCTTCTCCTTCTAAAAAAATAACAATAGCCCACACTGAATTGATACCATGCCCAAATAAACACACCACCTACTATCATTTTCTGTAGATTCTATCCCCCCACACTAGTCAATGTTGATGGAGGTTTCGTATTGTTTGTCTTTACACCTCCCATACACAAGGGTATGTGAGAGAGTAGGGAGGTCGGTCCCTGTCCCTTTATCCAAGTGGAGCTCATAATTTCCCATGTGTTTCGTTGTGTGCCGAGTTTGTCACCCCCACTGAGGAAAGTTATTACTAATTATTATTATGTATAATAAAAATCATTTTTTGTAATAATACGAACTAATAATGAACCTTAGATAACATTAATAATAAGAATAATGTTAAAGTTATATTTGAGAAACATGTCACTCATTGTAGAAAAGATTAAGGGAGCATAAAGCTAACATTAAAATGAAATATCACGTGCCTCAATCCTTACTAAACACTCTTCAAAAAACAAGCATCATGTCCTTTTAGAAAATCCCATAATCATAATTAGAGAAGAACACTATCAAAAGAGAAAAATAAGGGAGGCTATTGTGATTCTAAAACATCCACATAATCTCAATAGTGATGGTGGTATTGAGATCAGTAGTAATTGGTTTCCTCTAGTCGGGAAAGTTGGTTCCAATAACACTACTGAAGTATAACATCACAAGTTTGAATCATTATCCTTAAATTTAGTTCATATAATTGAATTTATAACAATAACAATATAAATATAATATAATTAAATTTATAATAATTTAAATATTAACATATAATAGAAGATATATTATTAAGTTCATTAAATCGTCATTGTAATCATAAAAATGAATTAATATTCACTAAAATAAATAAATTTATTAATTTATAACCTAAAACTTGCAATAATAATTATTACTCATTATTACTTATAACATTATAAAATAATAATTATCAGAATTATTTATAAGCAGCCTAGATCCATCTTAACTCTAGATCTATCAAGCGCCAAGAGGGATCAAATCTCTAGAGGTGGAAACCTCTTTTTTGAGTGCAAAAATTGAGGAAAGGCTTGCACCTCGAGAGATTTGATCCCTCTCGGCGCTTGATAGATCCAAAATAAAGATGGATCTAGGCTTGTTTCAGTCCTGTGCAGCCAAGGAATATCTATCGAACATATGCTTAATTTTAACAATAACATGTAAATAATATAAATATAATCATATTATATATACTAAATATGTCTTATCTTGTTATTTTAATTTTAAACTTTTCTTAGTTACCTCAGTTTTTTGAGATGATAAATATTGTCAATAAATTTAATGATGAAATAATTTTTTTGAATGGAAAATGAAAATGTAATAGTGTTGAACGATAGAAAATGAAAATAATAAGATTGTAATCAATTACAAATAGTCTTCATTGTGAACAATCTCAGATTATTTTCTTTTACTATTCTGATTGTCACCCTTGTTAGTTTTGTCATTTTTTCATATCGATTATATGAAAAAGACAATTGAAATAATAAACCCTTTAAATATTTAGCTTGAAGTATTGTACTAAACATCATACATTGTCTCTCTTGCTCTTCAATATTAAGAGGTTGATTTATTATAACACAAATATTAATGTACATTGTCGAGAATTTTGTATCCCTACACTGAATACAATGCACAATCTTAATATAATCACTTAAAAATTAATATACCATCAATGTGCATCCAATTACATCAAATCAGAAATCAACGTCTACACTGAAATCAATGCACCTAATTCAAACAATCAAATAATATTAGAAAACAACATTACACTGAAATCAATGCATCTAATGGATGTAATCAAATAGGATTAGAAATCAACATCTACACTGAAATCAATGCATCTAGTGCAAGTAAGAAAATAAGATTAGAAACCAACATTGACACTGATAACAATGCATCTAGTGAAAGTAATCAAATAGGTTTAGAAATCACCATCTACACTGAAATCAATGCATTTAGTGCAAGCAATCAAATAGGATTAGAAATCATCTACATTGAAATCAATCCATCTAGTGCAAGAATTCAAATATAATTAGAAATTAGCATATACAATAAAATTAATGCATCTAGTGCAAGCAATCAAATAGCATATGAAGTCATATTCTACATTGAAATCAATGAATTTAGTGTGAGCAATCATATAGGATTCAACTAAATAACTTTTTTTTTTAAAGTTTTATTTAAATATAAATAGGTTTATGGAGTAAATATAAAAAGAGGTTTTATTTACTTACCATACCCCATTTCAAGTTTTTACTTACATTACATTTATTTACTCACCATACCTCATAAATAATTTTTCTTACCATACACCCGTAAATAATTTACCATACCTATAGGGTAAATATAAAAAGAGATTTTATTTATTTACCATACTCCTAGTAAATAACTAAAAATATACCCCAGTACATTTCAAATATTTACTTACATTCTCACTTTACATCTACGCATGTGCCTTATACTCTCACATATCAAAAGTTTACATTACATAAACAAAAAAGTAGAAGAAAAATAAAATGCAGGAGAAATATAAATCAAATATGAAAATCAATTGGAGTTAGTTGACACTGAAATCCTTCCCACAAATATTATTTTCTAAATAAATCCAAATAAGTTCATTGAGGCTAAAATCCTTTCCCAAAAATATTATTTAAGTGCAAAGTTTTGGCATGGTAAATAAATAAAAACATACCCCCAGTACATTTCAAATAATTACTTACATTAAATTTCTCACATTACATCTACACATGTGCCTTATACTCTAACATATCAAACATTTACATTAAATAAACAAAAAGGTAGAAAAAAAGTAAAAAACCTGAAAATCAATTGCAGCTTGTTGACACTGAAATCCTTTCACACAAATATTATTACTACCACTTTCGAACAATTACTGAAATCATTTCTCACAAATGTTATTTCACTATTCGGAAAATCAGGGAGATTCTTCCTCACAAGTAAATTTTTGTTAAGTTTATATATGTAGGGAGAGAAGTGAATTTTCATTAGTGCCGACATTAGATTAATTACATTTAAGTTTACATGTTTATTGTTACGAGACAAGCAATGCATATAGTGTACTCAAATACCAACCTACGTGGTCCAAATTTATTAAATTAATAATAATATTATAATTAGTGTGAATATATTAATATTAATATTAGGGTTAATAATGTTTTTTTGGCATGGTATTAATAATAATTTGGTGCATATTATTTAGCTCAGGATTCACCTAAATAAAACCACCTTTTGAGTGTTCCTAAATATAAATAGGATTATGGAGTGAATTTATTAGATTTATTTAATAATACTAATACTATAATATAATAATTTATTAGCTCAGGATTCACCTAAATAAAGTTTATTAGATTTATTAGATTTAATAATATTAGTATTATAATATATTTATGTGAATATTATAATTAATAATAATAATAATATTAGGGTTAATACTGTTTTTTGGCATGGTATTAATAATAATTTGGCCCATGGTATTTAGCTCAGGATTAACCTAAATAAAATGATTTTTTGAGTGTTCCTAAATACAAATAGGATTATGGAGTAAATATAAAAATGTGTTTTATTTATTTACCATGCCTATGGTTTATTTATGTTTTATTTATTTACCATACCTCTTTTATAAATATGGTATTTTGCCAACGATATTTTTCCCATGATATTAAAGTGGTACATTTCTCTGTGACTTTTCAGACATATCAAAATTTTACATTACTCACTTGACACCTACACATTACATCTACACATCCTTATATTCATACATCACATTTATTTACCCATGATATTAAAGTGGTACATTTCCATCTATACACACTTCGACATATCAAAAGTTTACATTACTCACTTGACACCTACACATTACATCTGCATCCTTATATACTTACATCACATTTATTTACTTACCATACCTTGTAAATAATTTTACGTAAATAATTTACCATAACTCTAGGATAAATATAAAAAAATATGTGTAAGAAATTCTTTTGGTGAAAATCACATGTAGGGAATTTTTGCCGACGCGTTTCAAACCAGCTAGTGTGGCTCATCACCAGGACAAGATGAGAAATCTGAACCAAAAAACCAGAATAAATAGACATGAATGCTCCAACTAACCGTTAGTAATATAACGGCTAGTTTGACTAATTTAATAAAATAAATTAAATTCCATCAATAAAACTATATCTTATTATGTATGATAAAATTATATTAAAAGTTTTTAATTTAAATTTGATTCAATATTAATGATTGCCAATAAATATAATGTTAAAATAAGTTTTTATTTTTTATTTTTATTTTTATTTTTTTATTTAATAAATAAAAATAAATAAATAAAATATAAATAGATAAATAAATATATATATATATATATAAACATATAAAAAAAAAGAAAAAAAGAAAAATAAAATAAAAATATAAAAATATAAAAAAAAATATAAAATAAAATAAAAATAAAAATAATATATATATATATATATATATATATATATATATATATATATAAGGCAACTAAGAGTGAAGTGCGGGAATACAACATCTAGAGCGAAGCCTTGGAGATCGAATAGAGACTTGTCAATCTTAATAAGGACGATGGGTGGAGTGTTAGTAGATGTTGGATTCCCTTTTCTTTGGGCCACCTTATATATATATATATATATATATATATATATATATATATATTTATTTATTTTATTTTATATTTTATATTTTTATATTTTATTTTATTTTATTTTTATTTTTATTTATTTATTTATTAATTATTATTATTTTTTATATTTATTTATTTATTTAATTATTTTTTATTTTTATTTTTTCGCTCCGCTTCCTTATTACTGTATGAATTTATTTATCTATCAAATTAAATTATTTAATATTTTTATATTTCTTTTTACTATTTTATTTGTTTATTACTTATTCTATTTAATTTGTTTATTAAAATTGATTTTTATTTTAGAGTTTTAATTTTTGTCTTTATTTTATTTTTATTTTTATTTTATATATTTATTTATTTATTTTATTTTTCATTTATTTATCTATTTATTTATTTATTTATTTTTATTTATTAAATAAAAAAATAAAAATAAAAACAAAAACTTATTTTAACATTATATTTATTGGAAATCATTAATATTGAATTAAATTTAAATTAAAAACTTTTAATATAATTTTATCATACATAATAAGATATAGTTTTATTGATGGAATTTAATTTATTTTATTAAATTAGTCAAACTAGCCGTTATATTACTAATGGCTAGTTGGAGCATTCATGTCTATTTATTCTGGTTTTTTGGTTCAGATTTCTCATCTTGTCCTGATGATGAGCCACACTAGTTAGTTCGAAACGCGTTGGCAAAAATTCCCTACATGTGATTTTCACCGAAAGAATTTCTTACACATTTATGGATCACGAAGCAAAATTCCAAAATATAAAAAAAAAATTTTACTTACCATATCAGGTAAATAAATAAAAATATACCCCATGTACATTTCAAATATTTACTTGCATTATATTTCTCACATTACATCTACATATGTTTCTTATACTCCGACT